>SZWC01000942.1:127354-144237 GCA_023375785.1 Penium margaritaceum
TGCTCCAGTTGTCTTGGGCTTGCTCCAGCTGTCTTGGCCTTACTCCAGGTGTCTTGGCCTTGCTACAGTTGTCTTGGGCTTGCTCCAGTTGTCTTGGCCTTGCTCCACTTGTCTTGGCCTTGTTCTAGCTGTCTTTGGCCTGCTCCAGTTTTCTTGGGCTTTCTCCAGCTGTCTTGGGCTTGCTCCAATTTTCTTGGCCTTGGTCCTGTTGTCCTGGCCTAACTCCAGTTGTCTTGGTCTTGCTCCAGTTGTCTTGGGCTTGCTCCAATTGTCTTGGAATTTGCCTAGTTGTCTAGGGCTTGCTCAAGTTGTCTTGGGCTTGCTCCCGTTGTCTTCGGCTTGCTCCAGTTTTCTTGGCATTGATCCAGTTGTCTTGGCCTTGCTCCAGATATCTTGGGCTTGCTCCAGCTGTCTTGGGCTTGCTCCATTTGTCTTAGCCTTGCTCCAGTTTTCTTAGGCTTGCTCAGTTGTCTTGGGCTTGCTCCAGTTTTCTTGTGCTACTCCAGTTTTCATGGCATTGCTTCAGTTGTCTTAGGCTTGCTTCAGTTGTCCTGGGCTTGCCCCAGTTGTCTTGGGTTTGCTCTAGTTGTCGTGAACTTGCTCCAGTTGTCTTGGCCTTGCTCCAGCTGTCTAGGGCATGCTCCATCTGTCTTGGCCTTGCTCCAGTTGTCCTGGCCTTGCTCCACTTGGCTAGGTATTGCTTCAGTTGTCTTGGGATTTCTCCAAATGCCTTGGGCTTTCTCCAGTTGTTTTGGGTTTGCTCCAGTTATATTGGACTTGCTCCAGTTATCTTGGTCTTTCTCCAGTTGTCTTGGGCTTTTTCCAGTTGTCTTGGCCTTCTTCCAATTGTCTTGGACTTGTTCCAAGCGTCTTGTGCTTGTTTCAGTTGTAGTGGGCTTGATCCTGTTGCCTTGGGCTTGCTACAGTTGTCTTGGCCTTTCTCCAGTTGTCTTGGGCTTGGTCCACTTGTCTTGGGCTTGCTCCAGTTGTCTTGGGCTTGCTCCAGTTGTCTTGGGTTTGCTCCAGTTGTCTTGGGCTTGCTCCAGTTGTCCTTGCCTTGCTCCCGTTGTATCAGGCTTGCTCCAGGTCTCTTGGGCTTGCTCCAAGTATCTTGGCCTTGCTCCAGTTATCTTTGGCTTGCTCCAGGTGTCTTTAGCTTGCTCCAGTTGTCTTCGCCTTGCTCCTGATGTATTGGACTTGCTCCAGTTGTATTGGGCTTGCTCCAGTTCTCTTGTGCTTGCTCCAGTTTCCTTGGCCTTGCTCAAGTTCTCTTGGACTTTCTCAGGTTCTTTTTGGGCTTGCTCCAGGTGTCTTGGGATTGCTCCAGTTCTCTTGGCTTTACTCCAGTTCTTGTGGGCTTGCTCCACTTGTCTTGGGCTTGCTCCAGTTGTCTTGGGCTTACTCTAGTTGTGCTGGCCATGCTCCAGTTGTCCCAGGCTTGCTCGAGTTGTCTTAGGCCTGCTCCAGTTGTCTAAGGCCTACTCCTGTTGTCTTGGGCTTGCTCCAGCTTTCTTGGCCTTGCTCCAGTTGTCTTGGCCTTGTTTCAGTAGTCTTGGGCTTGCTCCAGTTATCTTGGACTTGCTCCAGTCGTCTTGGCCTTGCTCCAGTTGTCTTGGACTTGCTCCAGTTGTCTTGGACTTGCTCTAGCTGTCTTGGGCTTGCTCCAGTTGCCTTGGAATTGCTCCAGTGGTCTTGGCCTTGCTCCAGTTACTTTGGGCTTGCAACATGTGTCTTGGGCTTGCTCCAGTTGTCTTGTCCTTGCTCCAGTTTTCTTGGGCTTGCTAGAGTTGTCTTGGGCTTGCTCCAGTTGTTTTGGGCTTGCTTCAGTTGTCTTGGCATTGCTCCACTTGTCTAAGGCTTGCTCCAGTTGTCTTGGGCTTGCCCCTGTTGCCTTGGGCTTGCTCAATTTTTGGCCTTGCTCCAGTTGTCTTGGGCTTGCTCCTGTTGTCCTGGGCTTGCTCCAGTTGTATTGGCCTTTCCCCATTTGTCTTGGACTTCCTCCAGATGTCTTGGGCTTGCTTTAGTTGTCATTAGCTTGCCCTAGTTCTCTTGGCCTTGCTCTTGTCGTCTTGGCCTTGCTCTAGTTGTCTTGGGCTGGGTCCACTTGTCTTGTGCTTGCTCCAGCTATCGTGGGCTTGCTCCAGTTCTCTTGGGGTTGCTCCAGTTGTTTTGGGCTTGCTCCAGTTGCCTTGGCCTTGCTCCAGTTTTATCGGGCTTGCTCCAGTTGTCTTCGGCTTGCTCCAGTTTTCTTGGCCTTGCTCCAGTTATATTTGGCTTGCTCCAATTGCCTTTGGCTTGCTCCAGCTGTCGTGGGCTTGCTCCAGTTCTCTTGGGGTTGCTCCAGTTGTTTTGGGCTTGCTCCAGTTGCCTTGGCCTTGCTCCAGTTTTATCGGGCTTGCTCCAGTTGTCTTCGGCTTGCTCCAGTTTTCTTGGCCTTGCTCCAGTTATATTTGGCTTGCTCCAATTGCCTCTGGCTTGCTCCAGTTGTCTTAGCCATGATCCAGCTGTCTGTTACTGGATCCAATTGTCTTGGGCTTGCTCCAGCTGTCTTGGCCTTGCTCCTGTTTTCTTGGACTTACTCAACCTGTTTTGGGCAAGCTCCAGGTTTTTTGAAATTGCTCTAGCTGTCTTGACCTTGCTCCCGTCGTCATAGGCTTGCTCCAATTGTCTTGGGCTTGCCCCAGTTGTCTTGGACTTGCTCCACTTATGTTGGGCTTGCCTCTATTGTCTTGGGCTTGCTCTAGTTGTCTTGGCCTTGCGCCAATTGTATTGCGCTAGCTCCAATTGACTTGGACTTGCTCCAGTTGTCTTGGCTTTGCTCCAGTTGTCTTGGGCTTGCTCCAGCTGTTTTGGCATTGATCCAGTTGTCTCGACCTTGCTCCAGCTGTCTTGGGCTTGCTCCAACTGGAGCAAGCCCAAGACAAATGGAGCTATACCAAGACAAGTGGAGCAAGCCCAATACAACTGGAGCAAGCCCAAACAAATGAAGCAAGACCAAGACAAATAGAGCAAGCCCAAGACAGCTGGAGAAAGCCCAATGCAACTGGGGCAATCCTGAGACAACAAGAGCAAGGCAAAGATAACTGGAGCAAGGCCAATACAACTAGGGCAAGCCCAAGACAACTGGAGTTAAACCAAGACAACTGGAGCAAGGCCAAGACAACTAGAGCAAGCCCAAAACAACTGGTGCAAGCCCAAGACAACGGGATCAAGCCCAAGACAACTGAAGCCAGGCCAAGAAAACTCGAGCCAGGCCAAGAAAACAGGAGCAAGTCCAAGACAACTGGAGCAAGCCCAAGACAACTGGAGCAGGTCCAAGACAACTGGAGCAAGGCCGAGACAACTGGAGCAAGGCCAAAACAACTGGAGCAAGCCCAAGACAACTGGAGCAGGCCCAAGACGATTGGAGCAAGGCCAAGACAACTGTAGCAAGGCCAAGACAACTGGAGCAAGGCCAAGTCAACTGGAGTAATGCCAAGAAAGTTGGAGCAAGCCAAATACAACTGGAGCTAGGCCAAGATAACTAAAGCAAGCCCTAGACAATAGGAGCAAGTCCAAGATACCCGGGGCAAGCCGAAGATAACTGGAGCAAGCTCAAGACAACAGGAGCACGCCAAGTCAGCATGAGCAAGACCAAGACAGCTGGAGCGAGGCCAAGACAACTGGAGCAAGCCTAGAACAACTGGAGCAGGCCCAAGACAACTCGATCGAGGCCAAGACAACTATAGCAAGGCGAAAAAAACTTGGAGAAAGCCAAAGACAACAGGAGCACGCCAAAGACAACTCGAGCAAGGCCAAGACAAATGGATCAAAGCCAATACAAGTGGAGCAAGCCCAAGACAACTGTAGCAAGCCGAGTATAACTCGACATAAGCCAAGACAAGTGGAGCAAGGCCAGGACAACTGGAGCATGGCTAAGAGAATTGGAGCAAGGCCAAGATAACTGGAGCAATGCCAAGCCAGCTGGAGCAAGCCAAAGACAACTGGAGCAATGCACACACAACTTGAGTAAGCTCAAGACCACTGGAGCAAACCTAAGCCCTTTAGGGAAACCCCAGGACACCTTGAGCAAGCCCAAAAAAAGTGGAGCACGGCCTAGAGTACCTGTGCATGTGCCTAGGGTACCTGTGCCTGTGCCTAGGGTACGTGCGCCTGTGCCTAGGGTACCTGCGCCTGTGCCTAGGGTACCTGCGCCTGTGCCTAGGGTACTTGCGCCTGTGCCTAGGGTACCTGCGCCTGTGCCCAGGTTACTTGCGCCTGTGCCTAGGATTTCTGCTCCTGTCCCTAGGGTACCTGCGCCTGTGCCTAAGGTACCTGCGCTTGTCCCCAAGGTACCTTCGCCTGTGCAAGGGGTACCTGCGCCTGTGCCTAGGGTACCTGCGCCTATGCCTAGGGTACCTGCGCCTGTGCCCAGGTTACTTGCGCCTGTGCCTAGGGTACCTGCACCTCTCCCTAGGGTACCTGTGCCTGTGCCTAGGGTACCTGCACCTGTGCCTAGGTTACCCGCGCCTGTGCCTAGGGTGACTGCGCCTGTGCCTATAGTACTTGTGCCCGTGCCCAGGTTACCTGCGCCTGAGCCTAAGGTACCTGCGCTCGTGCCTAGGGTACTTGCGCCTGTGCCTAGGGTACCTGCGCCTGTGCCTATGGTACCTGCACCTGTGCCTAAGGTACCTGGGCCTGTGCCTAGGGTACCTGGACCTGTGCCTATGGTACCTGCGCCTGTGCCTAGGATACCTGCGCCTGTGCCTAGGGTACCTGCGCCTGTGCCTAGGGTACCTGCGCCAGTGCCTAGGGTACCTGGGCCTGTGCCCAGGTTACCTGCGCCTGTGCCTAGGATTCCTGCGCCTGTCCCTAGGGTACCTGCGCCTGTGCCTAAGGTACCTGCGCTTGTCCCTAAGATACCTGCGCCTGTGCAAGGTGTACCTGTGCCTGTGCCTAGGGTACCTGCGCCTGTGCCTAGGGTACCTGCGCCTGTGCCCAGGTTACATCCGCCTGTGCCTAGGGTACCTGCGCCTGTCCCTACGGTACCTGTACCTATGCCTAGGGTACCTGCACCTGTGCCTAGGGTACCCGCACCTGTGCCTAGGGTATCTGCGCCTGTGCCTAGGGTACCTATGCCCGTGCCCAGGTTACCTGCGCGTGAGCCTAGGGTACCTGCGCTTGTGCCTAGGGTACCTCCGCCTGTGCCTAGGGTACCTGCGCATGTGCCTATGGTACCTGCACCTGTGCCTAAGATACCTGGTCCTGTGCCTAGGGTACCTGCACCTGTGCCTAGGGTACCTGCGCTTGTGCCTATGGTACCTGCGCCTATGCTTAAGGTACGTGCATCTGTGCCTAGGGTACCTGCGTCTGTGCTAAGGGTACCTGTGCCTGTGCCTATGGTACCTACGCCTGTCCCTAGGGTATCTGCGCCTGTGCCTGGGGTGCCTATGACTGTGCCTAGGGTACCAACCCCTGTGCCTAGGGTACCTACGCCGGTGCCCAGGTTACCTGCGCCTATGCCTAGTGTACCTGCGCCTGTGCCTAGGGTACCTGCGCCTATGCCTAGGGTACCTGCGCCTGTGCCTAGGGTACCTGCACCTGTGCCTAGGGTACCTGCACCTGTCCCTAGGGTACCTGCGCCTGTTCCTGGGGTACATGCGCCTGTGCTTAGGGTACCTGCGCCTGTGCCTAGGGTACCTGCACCTGTGCCTAGGGTACCTGCACCTGTCCCTAGGGTACCTGCGCCTGTTCCTGGGGTACATGCGCCTGTGCTTAGGGTACCTGCGCCTGTGCCTAGGGTACCCGCGCCTGTCCCTAGGGTACCTGTGCCTTTGCCTGGGGTGCGTGCGCCTGTGCATAGGGTACCTGTGCCTGTGCCTAGGGTATCTGCGCCTGTGCCCAGGATACCTGCGCTTGTGCCTCGGGTACCTGCGCCTATCCCTAGGGAAGCTGCGCCAATGCCTGGGATGCCTGCGACTGTGCCTAGGGTACATGCGCCTGTGCCTAGGGTACCTGCGCCTGTGCTTAGGGTACCTGCAACGATGCCTAGGTTACATGCGCCTGTACATCGGATAAATGCCCCTGTGCCTAGGGTACCTGCGCCTGTCCCTAGGGTACGTGTGCCTGTGCCTGGGGTACCTGTGCCTGTGCCTAGGGTACCTACGCCTGTGCCTAGGGTACCTGCGCCCGTGCCTAGGGTACGTGCGCCTGTGTCTAAGGTACTTGCGCCTGTGCCTAGGGTACCTACGCCCATGCTTAGGGTACCTGCGCCCGTCCCTAGGGTACCTGCGCCTGTGACAAGGGTACCTGCGCCTGTGCCTAGGGTACTTGCTCCCGTGCCCAACTTACATGCGCCTGTGCCTAGGGTACCTGCGCCTGTGCCTAGGATACCTGCGCCTGTGCCCAGGTTACATGCGCCTGTGCCTATGGTACCTGCGCCTGTCCCTAGGGTACCTATGCCTGTGCCTAGGGTACATGCGCCTGTGCCCAGGTTACCTGCGCCTGTGCCTAGGGTACCTACGCCTGTCCCAAAGTGTACATGCGCCTGTGCCTAGGGTACCTGCCCCTATGCCTAGGGTAACTGCACCTGTCCCTAGAGTACCTGCGCTCGTTCTTAGGGTACCTGCGCCTATACCTAGGGTACGTGCGCCTTTGCTTCAGGTACCTGCGCCTGTGCCTAGGGTACTTGCGCCTGTGCATATGGGACCTGCGCTTGTGCTTAGGATACCTACACCTGTCCCTAGGGTACCTGCGCTTGTGCCTAAGGTACCTGCGCCTGTCCTTAGGATACCTGCGCCTGTGCCTAGGGTACCTGCGCCTGTGCCTAGGGTACCTGCGCCTGTGCCTAGGGTACCTGCGCCTGTGCCTAGGATACCTGCGCCTCTGCATAGGGTACCTGTCCCTGTGCCTAGGGTACCTGCGCCTGTGCCTAGGATACCTGCGCCTCTGCATAGGGTACCTGTCCCTGTGCCTAGGGTACCTGCGCCTGTGCCTAGGATACCTGCGCCTCTGCATAGGGTACCTGTCCCTGTGCCTAGGGTACCTGCGCCTGTGCCTAGGATACCTGCGCCTCTGCATAGGGTACCTGTCCCTGTGCCTAGGGTACCTGCGCCTGTGCCTAGGATACCTGCGCCTCTGCATAGGGTACCTGTCCCTGTGCCTAGGGTACCTGCGCCTGTGCCTAGGATACCTGCGCCTCTGCATAGGGTACCTGTCCCTGTGCCTAGGGTACCTGCGCCTGTGCCTAGGATACCTGCGCCTCTGCATAGGGTACCTGTCCCTGTGCCTAGGGTACCTGCGCCTGTGCCTAGGATACCTGCGCCTCTGCATAGGGTACCTGTCCCTGTGCCTAGGGTACCTGCGCCTGTGCCTAGGATACCTGCGCCTCTGCATAGGGTACCTGTCCCTGTGCCTAGGGTACCTGCGCCTGTGCCTAGGATACCTGCGCCTCTGCATAGGGTACCTGTCCCTGTGCCTAGGGTACCTGCGCCTGTGCCTAGGATACCTGCGCCTCTGCATAGGGTACCTGTCCCTGTGCCTAGGGTACCTGCGCCTGTGCCTAGGATACCTGCGCCTCTGCATAGGGTACCTGTCCCTGTGCCTAGGGTACCTGCGCCTGTGCCTAGGATACCTGCGCCTCTGCATAGGGTACCTGTCCCTGTGCCTAGGGTACCTGCGCCTGTGCCTAGGATACCTGCGCCTCTGCATAGGGTACCTGTCCCTGTGCCTAGGGTACCTGCGCCTGTGCCTAGGATACCTGCGCCTCTGCATAGGGTACCTGTCCCTGTGCCTAGGGTACCTGCGCCTGTGCCTAGGATACCTGCGCCTCTGCATAGGGTACCTGTCCCTGTGCCTAGGGTACCTGCGCCTGTGCCTAGGATACCTGCGCCTCTGCATAGGGTACCTGTCCCTGTGCCTAGGGTACCTGCGCCTGTGCCTAGGATACCTGCGCCTCTGCATAGGGTACCTGTCCCTGTGCCTAGGGTACCTGCGCCTGTGCCTAGGATACCTGCGCCTCTGCATAGGGTACCTGTCCCTGTGCCTAGGGTACCTGCGCCTGTGCCTAGGATACCTGCGCCTCTGCATAGGGTACCTGTCCCTGTGCCTAGGGTACCTGCGCCTGTGCCTAGGATACCTGCGCCTCTGCATAGGGTACCTGTCCCTGTGCCTAGGGTACCTGCGCCTGTGCCTAGGATACCTGCGCCTCTGCATAGGGTACCTGTCCCTGTGCCTAGGGTACCTGCGCCTGTGCCTAGGATACCTGCGCCTCTGCATAGGGTACCTGTCCCTGTGCCTAGGGTACCTGCGCCTGTGCCTAGGATACCTGCGCCTCTGCATAGGGTACCTGTCCCTGTGCCTAGGGTACCTGCGCCTGTGCCTAGGATACCTGCGCCTATGCCTAGGGTACCTGCGCCTGTGCCTAGGGTACATGTGCCTATACCTAGGGTACCTACGCCTGTGCCTAGGGTACCTGCGCATGTGCCTAGGGTACCTCCGCTTGTGCCTAGGGTACCTGCGCCTGTGCGTAGGGTACGTGCGCCTGTGCCCAGGATACCTGCGCCTGTGCCTAGGGTACGTGCGCTTGTCCCTAAGGTACCTGCGCCTGTGCAAGGGGTACCTGTGCATGTGCCTAGGGTAACTGCGCCTGTGCCTAGGGTACCTGCGCTTGCGCCTGTGCCTAGGGTGCCTGCGCTTGTGCTAACGGTGCCTGCGCTTGTGCCTAGGGTACCTGCGTCTGTGCTTAGGGTACTTGCGCCTGTGCCTAGGGTACTTGCGCCTGTACTTAGGGTACCTGCGCCTGTTCCTAGGGTACCTACACCTGTGCCTAGGGTACCTACGCCTGTGCCTAGGTACCTGCGCCTGTGCCTAGGGTACCTGCACCTCTGCCTAGGGTACCCGCACCTGTGCCTACGGTACCTGCGCCAATGCCTAGGGTACCTGCGCCTGTGCCTAGAGTACCTTCGCCTGTGCCTAGGGTACCTGCGCCTGTGCCCAGGTTACCTGCGCCTGTGCCTAGGGTACTTGCGCCTGTGCCTAGGGTACGTGCGCCTGTGCCCAGGTTACATGCGCCTGTGCCTAGGGTACCTGCGACTGTGCCTAGTGTACCTGCACATGTGCCTAGGGTACCTGCGCCTGTGCCTGGGTTACCTACGCTTGTGCCTAGGTTACCTGTGCCTGTGCCTAGAGTACCTGCACCTGTGCCTAGGGTACCTGCGCTTGCGCCTGTGCCTAGGGTGCCTGTGCATGTGCCTAGGATACCTGCGCCTGTGCCTAGGGTACGTGCGCCTGTGCCTAGGGTACCTACGCCTGTGCCTAGGGTACCTGCCCCTGTGCCTAGGGTACCTGCGCTTGTGCCTAGGGTACCTGCGCCTGTGCCTAGGTTACCTGTGCCTGTGCCTAGAGTACACGCACCTGTGCCTAGGGTACCTGCGCCTGTGCCTAGGGTACCTGTGCATGTGCCTAGGATACCTGCGCCTGTGCCTAGGGTACCTGCGCCTGTGTCTAAGGTACCTACGCCTGTGCCCAGGAAACCTGTGCCTGTGCCTAGGGTACCTGCGCTTGTGCCTAGGGTACCTGCCCCTGTGCCTAGGTTACCTGCGCCTGTGCCCAGGGTACCGGTGTCTGTGCCTAGGGTACCCGCACCTGTTGCTACGGTACCTGCGCCTGTGCCTGCGGTACCTACGCCTGTGCCTAGGGTACATGCGCTTGTGCCTAGGGTACCTGCGCCGGTGCCTAGGGTACCTGCACCTATGCCTAGGGTACCTGCGCCTGTGCCTAGGGTACATGCGCCTGTGCCTAGGGTACCTCCGCCTATGCCTAGGGTACCTGCGCCTGTGCCCAGGGTACCTGCGCTTGTGCCTCAGGTACGTGCGCCTGTGTCCAAGTTTCTTGCGCCTGTCCCTATGGTACGTGCGCCTGTGCCTAGGGTACCTGCGCATGTGCCTAGGGTGCCTGCGCTTGTGCCTATGGTACCTAAGCCTGTGCTTAGGGTACCTACGCATGTGCCTAGAGTACCTGCGCCCTTGCCTAGAGTACCTGCGCCTGTGTCTAGGGTACCTGCGCCCGTGCCTATGGTACTTGTGCCTGTGCCTAGGGTACTTGTACCTGTGCCTATGGTACCTATGCCTGTGCCTACGGTACCTGCGCCTGTGCCTAGGGTACCTGCGCTTGTGCTTAGGGTGCATGCGCTTGTGCCTAGAGTACCTCCGCCTGTGCATAGGGTACCTGCGTGTGCCTGTGCCTATGGTACTTTTGCCTGTTCCTAGGGTACCTACGCCTGTGCCTATGGTACGTGCGCTTGTGCCTAGGATACTTGCACCTGTGCCTAGGGTACCTGCGCTTGACCCTCAGGTGCCTGCGCCTGTGCCTTGGGTACTTGCGCTTGTGCCTAGGGTACCTGCGCCTGTGCTTAGGGTTCCTATGCCTGTGCCTAAGGTACCTGGGCCTATGCTTAGGGTACTTGCGCCTGTGCTTAGGGTACCTGCGCTTGTGCCTAGGGTACGTGCGCCTGAGCCTAGGGTACTTGCGCCTGTCCCTAGGGTACCTGCGCTTATGCCTGGGTTACTTGCGCTTGTGCCTAGGGTACCTGCGGTTGTGCCTATGGTACATGCGCTAGTGCTTAGGACACCTGTGCCTATGCCTAGGGTACCTGTGCCTGTGCCTAGGGTACCTGCGCGTGTGCCTAGGGTACCTGCGCCTATGCGTGGAGTGCCTGCGCCTGTGCATACGGTACCTGCGTCTGTGCCTAGGGTACCTACGCTTGACGTAGGGTACCTGCGCCTATGCCTATGGTACATGCGCCTATGCCTAGGGCACCTGCGCTTGTACCTAGGGTACCTGCACCTATGCCTGGTGTGCCAGAGAGTGTACATACGGTATCTGCGCCTGTGCCTAGGGTACCTTCGTCTGTGCTTAGGGTACCTGCGCCTGTGCCTAGGGTACCTGCGCCTTTGCTTAGGGTACCTGCGCCTATGCCTAGGGTTCCTGCACCTGTGCCTAAGGTACCTTCGCCTGTGCCTAGGGTACCTGCGCCTGTCCCTAGGGTACTTGCGCCTGTGCCTGAGGTACCTGCGCCTCTGCTTATGGTACCTGCGCCTGTGCCTAGGGTACCTGCGTCTGTGCCTAGGGTACGTGCGCCTATACCTAGTGTAATTGCGCTTGTGCCTAGGGAACCTGTGCCTCTGCCTAGGATACCTGCGCCTGTGCCTAGGGTACCTGCGTCTGTGCCTAGGGTACGTGCGCCTATACCTAGTGTAATTGCGCTTGTGCCTAGGGAACCTGTGCCTCTGCCTAGGATACCTGCGCCTGTGCCTAGGGTACCTGCGTCTGTGCCTAGGGTACGTGCGCCTATACCCAGGGTACCTGCGCCTGTGCCTAGGGTACCTGCGCCTGTGCCTATGGTACCTGCGCCTGTGCCTAGGGTACCTGCGCCTGTGCCTAGGATACTTGCTCCTGTGCCTAGGGTACCTGCGCCTGTGCCTAGGGTACCTGCGCCTGTGCCTAGGGTACGTGCGCCTATACCCAGTGTAATTGCGCTTGTGCCTAGGGAACCTGTGCCTCTGCCTAGGATACCTGCGCCTGTGCCCAGGCTACCTACGCCTGTGCCTAGGGTACCTGCGCCTGTCCTTGAGGTACCTGCGCCTGTGCCTAGGGTACCTGCGCCTATGACTAGGGTACCTTTGCCTCTGCCTAGGGTACCCGCCCATGTGCCTAGGGTACCTGCGCCTGTGCCTAGGATACCTGCGCCTGCGCCTAGGGTACCTGCGCTTGTGCCTATGGTACCTGCGCCTGTGCATAGGGTACCTCATCCTGTGCCTAGGCCCTGCGCCTGTACCTAGGGTACCTGCGCTTGCGCCTAGGGTACCTGCGCCTGTGCCTATGGTACCTCCGCGTGTGCCTAGGGTACCTACGCATGTGCCTAGGGTACCTGCGCCTCTACCTAGGGTACTCGCGCCTGTGCCTGGGGTTCCTGCGCCTTTGCTTAGGGTACCTGCGCATGGGCCTAGGGTACTTGCTCCTATGCCCAAGTTACCTGCGCCTGTTCCTAGGGGACCTGCGCCTGTGCCTAGGATACCTGCGCCCGTGCCCAGGTTACATGCACCTGTGCCTAGGGTACCTGCGCCTGTCCCTAGGATACCTGCGCCTATGCCTAGGGTACCTGCGCCTGTGCCGAGGTTACCTATGCCTGTGCCTAGGGTACCTGCGCCTGTCCCAAAGGGTACCTGCGCCTGTGCCTATGGTACCTGCCCCTGTGCTTAGGGTAACTACGCCTGTCCATAGGGTACGTGCACCTATGCGTAGGGTACCTGCGCCTGTGCCTACGATACGTGCGCCTTTGCTCCGGATACCTGTGCCTGTGCCTAGGGTACCTGCGCGTGTGCATAGGGCACCTACGCCTGTACTTAGGGTACCTGCGCCTGTCCCTAGGTTACTTATGCCTATGCCTAAGGTACTGGCGCCTGTGCATAGGGTACCTGCGCCTGTGCCTAGGGTACCTGCGCCTGTGCCTAGGGTACCTGCGCCTGTGCCTAGGGTACCCGCACCCGTGTCTAGGGTACCTACGCCCGCTTCTAAGGTACCTGCGCCTGTGCATAGGGCAGCTGCGCCTGTGCTTAGGGTACCTACGCCTGTCCCTATGGTACTTGCGCCTCTACCTAAGGTACTTGCGCCTGTGCTAAAGGTACCTGCGCCTGTGCCTAGGGTACCTGCGCCTGTGCCCAGAGTACCTGCGCCTGTGCATAAAGTACCTGCGCCCGTGTCTAAGGTACCTACGCCTGTGCCTAGGGTACCTGCGCCCGTGACTAGGGTACGTACGCCTGTGCCTAGGGTATGTGCGTTTGTGCCTAGGGTACCGGTGCACGTGCCTAGGGTACCTACACCTGTGCCGAGGGTATTAGCGCCTGTGCCGAGGGTACCTCCGCCTGTGCCTAGGGTACATATGCATGTGCCTAGGGTACCTGCGCCCGTACCTAAGTTACCTGCGCCTGTGCTTGGGGTACCTGCTCCTGTGCCTAGGATACATGCGCCTGTGCCTAGGGTACCTGCGCCTGTGCTTAGGGTATCTGCGCCTTTGCGTAAGGTACCTGCGCCTGTACCTAGGGTACTTGCGCCTCTGCCTAGGGTACCAGTGCCTGTGCTTAGGGTACATGCGCTTCTGCTTAGGGTACCTGCGACTGTGCCTAGGGTACCTATGTCTGTGCTTCAGGAACCTGCGCCTGTGCCTAGGGTACCTGTGCCTGTTCCTAGGGTACCTGTGCCTGTGCTTGGGGTGCTTGCGACTGTGCATAGGGTACCTACGCCTGTGCCTAGGGTACCTGCGCCTGTGCTTAGGTTACCTACGCCTGTGCCTAGGATACCTGCGCCTGTGCTTAGGGTACGTGCGCCTATGCCTAGGGTACGTGCGCCTGTGCCTAGGGTACCTGCACCTGTGCCTAGGATACCTGCGCCTGTGCCTAGGACACCTGCGCCCGTGCCAACGGTACCTTCGCGTGTTCCTATGGTACCTGCGCCTTTGCCTAGGGTACCCGCGCCTGTACTTAGGGTACCTGCACCTGTGCCTAGGGTACCAGCGCCTGTCCCTAGGATACCTGCGCCTGTTCCTGGGATGCATGCGTTTGTAAACAGGTTACTTGTACCTGTGCCCAGGGTACCTGCACCTGTGCTTAGGGTACGTGCTCCTGTGCCTAGGGTACCTGCGCCTGTGCCTAGGGTACCTGCGCTTTTGCCTAGGGTACCTGCGCCTGTGTCCAGGGTACATGCGCCTATGCCTAGGGTACCTATGCATGTGCCCAGGTTACCTGCGCTTGTGCCTAGGGTACCTGTGCCTGTGCCTAGGGTACCTGCGCCTGTGCCTAGGGTACCTGCGCCTATGCCTAGGGTACCTGCGCCTGTACCTAGGGTACCTGCGCTTGTGCCTAGGGTATGTGCTCTTGTCTCTAAGGTACCTGCGCCTTTGCAAGGGGTACCTGCACCTGTGCCTAGGGTACCTGCACCTATGCCTAGGGTACTTTCGCCTCCGCCTGTGCCTCGGGTACCCGTGCGTAGGGTACCTGCGCCAGTGCCTAAGGTACCTGCGCCTGTGCCTAGGGTACCTGCGCCAGTGCCTAAGGTACCTGCGCCTGTGCCTAGGGTACCTGCGCCTGTGCCTAGGGTACCTGCGCTTGTGCCTACGGTATCTGCGCTTGTCCCTAAGGTACCTGCGCCTGTCCAAGGGGTACCTGCACCTGTGCCTAGGGTACCTGCGCCTATGCCTAGGGTACCTGCGCCTGTGCCTAGGGTACCTGCGCCAGTGCCTAAGGTACCTGCGCCTGTGCCTAGGGTACCTGCGCCTGTGCCTAGGGTACCTGCGCATGTGCCTAGGGTACCTGCGCCTGTGCCTCGGGTACCTACGCATGTGCCTAGGGAACCTGCACCTGTGCCTAGGGTACCTGCGCCTATGCCTAGGGTACCTGCGCCTGTGCCTAGGGTACCTGCGCTTGTGCCTACGGTATCTGCGCTTTTCCCTAAGGTACCTGCGCCTGTCCAAGGGGTATCTGCACCTGTGCCTAGGGTACATGCGCCTGTGCCTAGGGTACCTTCGCTTGCTCCTGTGCCTAGGGTACCTGCGCTTGTGCTTAGGGTGCCTGCACTTGTGCCTAGGGTACTTGCACATGTGCTCAGGGTACTTGTGCCTGTGCCTAGGGTACCCTTGCCTGTGCTTTGGGTACATGCGCCTGTCCCTAAGGTACCTGCACCTGTGCGTAGGGTACCTACGCCTGTGCCTGGGGTACCTGCGCCTGTGCCTAGGGTACCTGCGCTTGTGCCTAGGGTACTTGCGCCTGTGCATACGGTACCTGCACCTATGCCTAGGGTACTTGCGCCTGTGCCTAAAGTACCTATGTCTATGCCTAGGATACCTCCGCATGTGCCCAGGTTACCTGCGCCTGTGCCTATGGTACCTGCGCCTGTTCCTGGGGTACGTGCGCCTGTGCCCATGTTACATGCGCATGTGCCTGGGGTACCTGCGACTGTGCCTAGGGTACCTGCACCTATGCCTAGGGTACCTACGCTTGTGCCTAGGGTACCTGCGCCTCTACCTAGGATACCTGCGCCTGTGCCTAGGGTACCTGCGCCTCTGCCTAGGGTACCTGCGCCTATGCCTACGGTATCTGCGCCTATGCCTAGGGTACCTGTGCCTGTGCCTAGGGTACGTGCGCCTGTGTCTAGGGTACCTGTGCCTGTGCCCAGGTTACCTGCGCCTATGCTTAGGGTACCTGCGCCTGTGCCTAGGGTACCTGCCCCTGTGCCTATGGTACCCGCGCCTATGCCTAGGGTACCTGCGCCTGACCCTAGGGTACCTGCGCTAGTCCCTGGTGTGCTTGCGACTGTGCATAGGGTTCCTTTGCCTGTGCCTAGGGTACCTGCGTCTGTGCTTAGGGTACCTGCGCCTGTGCCTAGAGTACCTGCGCCTTTGCTTAGGGTACCTGCGCCTAGGCACAGGCGCAGGTATCCTAGGCACCGGCGCAGGTACCCTAGGCACAGGCGCAGGTACCCTTGTTACGGGCGCAGGTAACCTGGGCACGGGCACAGGTACCCTAGGCATAGGCGCAGGTACCCTAGGCACAGGCGCATGTACCCTAGGCACAGGTGCAGGTATCATAGGCACAGGCGCAGGTACCCTAGGGACAGGCACAGGTACCCTAGGCACAGGTGTAGGTAACCTAGGCACAGGCGCAGGTACCCTAGGCACAGGCACAGGTACCCTAGGCACAGGCATAGGTACACTAGGCACAGGCGCAGGTACCCTAGGCACAGGCGCAGGTACCCTAGGGACAGGCGCAGGTACCCTAGGCACAGGCGCAGGTAACCTGGGCACTGGCGTTGGTATCCTAGGCACATGTGCAGGTACCGTAGGCACAAGCGCAGGTACCTTAGGCACAAGCACAGGTACCCTAGGCACAGGCGCAGGTACCCTCAGCACTGGCGAATTTACCCTAGGCACTGGGACAGGTACCCTAGGCTCAGGCGCAAGTACGCTATACACAAGCGTAGGCATCCCAGGCACAGGAGAAGGATCCCTAGGCACAAGCCCAAGTACCCTATGCACATGCGCAGGTACCCTAGGCACAAGCGCAAATATCCTAAGCATAGGCGTAGGTACCCTGGGCACAGGTGTAGGTATCCTAGGCACAGGCGCAGGTACCGTATGCACAGTCGCAGGTACCCAAGGAGCAGGCGCGGGTACCCTAAGGACAGGCGCGGGTACCCAAGGCACAGGCGCAGGTATCCTAAGCACAAACGCAGGTATCCCAGGCACAAGCGTAGGTACCTTACGCACAGGCGCAGGTATCCTAGGCACAGGCACAGGTATCCTAGGCACACGCGCAGGCACCCTAGGCACAGGCGCAGGTACCATAGGCACAGGCGCAGGTACCCTAGGCACAGGCGCAGGTACCCTAGGCACAGGCGCAGGTATCCTAGGCACAGGCGCAGGTATCCTAGGCACAGGCGCAAGTACCCTATGCACAAGCGTAGGTACCCTAGGCACAGGCACAGGTATCGTAGGCAAAAGCGCAGGCACCCTAGGTACAAGCGCAGGTACCCTAGGCACAGGCGCAGGTACGCTAGGCACAGGCGCAGGTATCCTAGGCACAGGCACAGGTACCCTAGGCACAGGCGCAAGTACCCCAGGCACAGGCGTAGGTACCCTAAGCACAGGCGCAGGTATCCTAGGCACAGGCGCAGGCACCCTATGCACAGGCGCAGGTACCCTAGGCACAGGCACAGGTACCCTAGGCACAGGCGCAGGCACCCCAGGCACAGGCGCAGGTACCCGAGGGACAGGCGCAGGTACCCTAGGCACAGACGCAGGTACCCTAGGCACAGGCGCAGGTACCCTAGGCACAGGCGCAGGTACCCTAGGC
>SZWC01000942.1:144429-156581 GCA_023375785.1 Penium margaritaceum
ACCCTAGGCACAGGCGCAGGTACCCTAGGCACAGGCACAGGTACCCTAGGCACAGGCGCAGGCACCCCAGGCACAGGCGCAGGTACCCGAGGGACAGGCGCAGGTACCCTAGGCACAGACGCAGGTACCCTAGGCACAGGCGCAGGTACCCTAGGCACATGCGCACGTATCCTAAGCACATGCGCAAGTACCCCACGCACAGGCGCAGGTACCCTAGTCACATGTGCAGGTACCCAGGGCACAGGCAGAGGTACCATGGGCACAGGCGCAGGTACCCTAGGCACAGGCACAGGTACCCTAGGCACAGGCGCAGGTATCCTAGGCACGGGCGCAGGTACCTTAGGGACAGGCGGAAGTACCCTAGACACACGCGCACGTAACCTGGGTACAAGCGCAGGTATCCTAGGCACAGGCGCAGGTACCCTAGGCACAAGCGTAGGTAACCTGGGTACAGGTGTAGGTACCCTAGGCACAGGAGCAGGTACCCTAGGCAAAGTCGCATGTACCCTACGCACAGGCACATGTACCTTAGGCACAGGCGCAGGTAACCTAGGCACAGGCGCAGGTACCCTAGGCACAGGTGCAGGTACCCTAGGCACAGGCGCAGGTACACCAGGCATAAGCGCAGGCACCCTAAGCACAAGCGCAGGTACCCAAGGCACAGGTGCAGGTACCCTAGGCACAGGCGCAGGTGCCCTAGGCAGAGATGCAGGTACCATACGCACAGGCGCAGGTACCCCAGACACAGGCGCAGGTACCTTAGACACAGGCGCACTGTTGTCCTCGGTGTTCGATGGAGGACCACTCCATCGACATCGGGACATCGATCCACATCGATGTCCCATCGATGCCGATGGTAACCCAGCGCGCACTCCAGGCTGACCGAGGGACCCAGCAGCCCCTCGGACACCAGGGGACCCCTGAATTACCAGAAAATCCCAACGACGACGAGTTCGAGTCTCACCCCTTTTTTTGAATTTTTTTTCTTTTCTTCATATCCTCATACAACTGTATGGTGCTCAACATGTATACTTGCCATGTGGCATAGTAGCCCTGAATCAGCCTACTGGGCATGCCATGTGGCATCTCAACATGGCAGTGCACATCAACATCCATGTTGTCCAGAGGCTAGGAGATATGCTATGTCCCAATCACAGCCATGCATTTTGCCAAGCTAGCAACACGTCAACATGTATTATGCTTTCATGGCTACATGCATTACCTCGTGACCAGTCAATATCCTCCTCTGAGGATATCGTAGCCATGAAACTGATCCTTTGGCCACGGTTTCGATCCTTTCGATCGAAACCGTGGATGTGCGGCTCTCTGGTCCGTCCGATGTGCACCTACAGCTGATTTTCTCAACCGTGCAACCTTGGCGAGTCAACATTGGCGACGTCGGGTCGACCCGACGGTTCGACCCGGCAGAGACCACCGTGTGACACACAGTGGTCTCTGCCAGTCACATACGGCGTGTGTGACTGCCGAAGTGCGGCAGTCAGACAATACTTCTCTCTTCAATGTCAGCCCGGCGGGTCTGTCGTCTCCCCATGGCTTCGCAGGACTGACAACGATTGCAGTAAGCAAACACACAGCGGGCCGCTGTCAGCGGCATCTATAGCAAGCACAGTAGTAACAACGTCAATAATCTCCCACGACGACACGTCAAGAATCTCCCTCGACGACAAGAAACGGCAATCAGCGCAATCTGCGCAATCTCTGTCAACGACAGCGGTGAACAAGGATGGATGGAGGTATGCCTCCTCCTTCATCCGCGTATGATCCTGATCTTCTTCTTCTGGATGAACCTGCCTTATAGACACATGTACAGTCATGGCAGAATCACATCACAGAGTACATGAGCAAGGTCGACAGCTCGTCTCCAACTTCTAGACAGGAACTGTCAATACTGTATCGCGTGGTATGTGCATCATGTTCTCCTGTAGGGGACATGCGATTTTCTTTGACTCCATGCGCGGTATGTGCATCCTGTTATCAGCAACTGTCAACTCCTTGTTCATTTACAGATTTTGCACACAGCATGGAACAAGGATGAAGACGATGTGGCACCGTGGGACGTTGTCGTTGCTGCATCGGCAATCTACTACGTTTGTGTGGACAAGTACAGTGAATCGATGGCCATGTCTGCCCACTCACTGGATGGGAGCCATGCTCAGTACTGGTACAACATGTGCAGTGAGCAGTCTGCACATGGATTTTCCAAGGATGATTCATTCCTGTGGATGGTGGCAGGGACAGTACTTGCAGATCTCAAAGTCAGACAAATGGCATTCTGATCAGGGCGTGGCGAATGTGAATATTGTCTTGTAGACCGTGGTCACTACCAGATGTTCTTGGACATGATGAAGAAGTGATTTTGATGACATGGACATGATGTTGTCGTGATCAGGTGACGGATAAGCAGCAGGTGAGGAAGGAGCAGCAGGTGGCCAGCACGTGATCCAGCATCAACAGCAGGTTCAGAGGGGCATCCACTGGAGCATCCAGGGTTGGCCCTGCCAGTACTGCTGTAGGAAGAGGAAAAACACCAACTGCAGCAGCTAAAGCAGCAGCAGTCCAACACTCTGTAGCAGCAGCAACTGCTGTAGCAAGCAAGGCTGCAAAGCGCAAGCAGGTTAAAAAGAAGTAGAAGTTGTAGCAGCAACTAATCGTGCATGACATGTCCTCTGCATAATGGCCATGATGTTTTCAAATGCCAAGTAATACATTGTCTTCATTTTCCTTCCCTGCTCCCTTCCACTGTAGTCATGGAATTTCTGGTTATTCATAATGGTGGTTGTGCAATGCAATGCAAGCAACAAGAGTTCATTGATAATGGTGGAATGCAAGCTGTCTTAAGGTGTGTTCTGTGCAAAGCTAGGACGCATTGCAAATTATGACTAACGCAGGGATGTATGGCATGCTTAACGTGACAGAAATTAACATGAAAGCATAGGAAAGCAGGTGGAACACATAGGTTGAAACTGTGTTATGTGAAAGTGTGCCGATTTTTATTTTTTTTGGGTGTTCATGACCACTTCTTTCTAGGCTTTGGTGGCCATTTTAGGCACTTACGTGTAAAGTCACATCGATGTCCGTGGAGACTGGTCCATCGATGGACCGATGGACATCGATGGGCGTCGATCTACGATGGCCCAAGGTCAACACTGCACAGGCGCAGGTACCATAAGCACAGGCACAGGTAACCTAGGCACAGGCGCAGGTATCCTAAGCACAGGTGCAGGTACCAAAGGCACAGGCGCAGGTACCCTAGGCACAGGCGCAGGTACCCTAGGCACAGGCGCAGGTACCCTAGGCAGAGGCACATGTAACCTAGGCACAGGCGCAGGTATCCTAGGCACAGGCGCAGGTACCCTAGGCACAGGTGCAGGTACCCTAGGCACAGGCGCAGGTACCCTAGGCACAGGCGCAGGTACCGTAGGCATAGGCACAGGTACCCTAGGCAGAGGCGCAGGTACCGTAGGCATAGGCGCAGGTACCCTGGGCACGGGCGCAGGTACCCTAAGCATAGGCGCGGGTACCCTAGGCACACGCGCAGGTACCCTAGCCACAGGCGGAGGTACTCTAGGCACAGACGCAGGTACCCTAGGCTCAGGCGCAGGTACCCTAGGCACAGGCGCAGGTACCCTAGGCACAGGCGCAGGTAACCTGGGCACAGGCGCAGGTACCCTAGGCACAGGCGCAGGTACCCTAGGCACAGGCGCAGGTACCCTAGGCACAGGCGCAGTTACCATAGGCACAGGTGCAGGTACCCTAGGCACAGGCGCATGTATCCTGAGCACAGGCGCAGGTACACTAGGCACAGGCGCAAGTACCTTAGGCACAGGCGCAGTTACCCTAGGCACAGGTGCAGGTACTCTAGGCACAGTCGCAGGTACCCTAGGCACAGGCGCATGTAACCTGGGCACAAGCGCACGTACCCTAGGCACAGGCACAGGTACCCTAGGCACAGGCGCAGGTAGCCTGGGCACAGGCGCAGGTACCCTAGGCACAGACGCAGGTACCCTATGCACAAATAGAATTGCCTATTGCAAAACAACTCCCTATTGCAAATCAACTGCCTGTCGCAAATAGACTTGCCTATCGCAAATCAACTCCCTGCCATAAATCAACTGCCTGCCGCAAATCAACTCCATATGCAAATCAACTACTTGTTGCAAATCAACTACATGTCGCAAATTAACTACCTGACGCAAATCAGCTGCCTGTTGTGAATCAACTGCCACTTGCAAATCAACTCGCTCTTGCAAATGAACTCCCTGTAGCAAATCAACTCCCTGTAGTAAATCAACTCCTTGCCACAAATCAACTCCCTGTCCCAAATCAATTACCTGTCGCACTTCAACTGCCAGTCGCAAATCAACTCCCTGTCGCAAATCAACTCCCTGTCCCAAATCAACTCCCTGTCGCAATTCAACTCCATATCGCAAATCAACTCCCTATTGCAAATCAACTCCTTCTCGCAAATCAACTCCCTCTTGTAAATCAACTGCCTGCCGCAAATCAACTGCCTGTCGCAAATCAACTCCCTCTCGCAAATCAACTCCCTGTCGCAAATCAACTGCCTGTCACAAATCAGCTACCTGTCGCAAATCAGCTACCTATCGCAAATCAACTCCCTGTCGCAAATCAACTACGTGTCGCAAATCAACTCTTGTCGCAAATCAACTCCCTTTTGCAAATGAACTCCCTGTCGCAAAACCACACCATGTCGCAAATCAACTGCCTGTTGCTTGCAAATCAACTCCCTGTCGCAAATCAACTCCTTGTCGAAAATCAACTGCCTGTCGCAAATCAACTCCCTGTTGCAAATCAACTCCCTGTTGCAAATCATCTCCCTGTCGCAAATCAACTGCCTGTCACACATTAACTCCTTGTCGCAAATCAACTCCATGTCGCAAATCAACTGCGTGTCGCAAATAAACTCTTAGTCGCAAATCAACTGCCTGTCCCAAATCACTTCCGTGTCGCAAATCAACTCCCTGTCGCAAATCAACTGACTGTCGTAAATCAACTCCTTCTCGCAAGTAGACTACCCGTCGCAAATCAACCTTCTGTCGCAAATCAACTGCCTGTCGCAAATCACTTCCCTGTCGCAAATCAACTCCCTCTTGCAAATCAACTGCTTGTTGTAAATCAACTCCTTGATCAACTGCCTATCGCAAATCAACTCCCTGTCGCAAATCAACTACTTGTCGCAAACCAACTCTTTGACATAAATCAATTCCCTGTCGCAAATCAACTGCCTATCGCAGATCAACTCCCTGTCGCAAATCAGCTTCATTCTGCATATCAACTGCGTGTCGCAAATCAACTCTCTATTGCAAATTAACTCCATGTCTCAAATCAACTCTCTGTCGCATATCGACTCCCTATCACAAATCATCTGCCTGTCGCAAATCAACTATCTGTCGCAAATCTACTGCTTGTCCCAAATCAACTCCCTGTCACAAATCAATTGCCTGTCAAAAAACAACTCCTAGTTGCAAATCAAATCCCTGTCACAAATCAACTCCATGTCGTAAATCAACTCCATGTCCCAAATCAACTCCCTGTTGCAGATCAACTGTCTGTCGCAAGTCAACTTGCCTATTGCAAATGAACTCCCTGTCGTAAATCAAATGCCTATCGCAAATGAACTCCATATGTAAATCAACTGCCTGTCGCAAATCAATTGCCTGTCGCAAATCAACTACCTGTCACTAATCAACTGCTTGTTGCAAATCATATGCCTCTCGCAAATAAACTCCCTGTAGCAAATCAACTCCCTGTAGCAAATCAGCTCCCTGCCGCAAATCAACTCCCTGTCCCAAATCAACTACCTGTCGCAATACAACTGCCTGTCACAAATCAACTCCCTATCGCAAATCAACTCCCTGTGTTAAATCAACTCCCTATGGCAAATCAACTCCATGTCCCAAATCAACTCCTTGTCGCTAATCAACTCCTTGTCGCAAATCAACTCCCTCTTGCGAATCAACTGCCTATCGCAAATCAACTGCCTGTCGCAAATCAACTCCCTCTCGCAAATCAATTCCCTGTTGAAAATCAACTGGCTGTCGCAAATCAACTGTCTGTCGTAAATCAGCTCCATATCACAAATCAACTCCTTATCGCAAATCAGCTGCCTGTCGCAAATCAACTCTTGTTGCAAATCAACTCCCTTTTGCAAATCAACTCCCTTTCGCAAATCAACTCACTGTCGCACAGCAACTGCCTGTTGCTTGCAAATCAACTGCCTGTCGCAAATCAAATCCCTACCGCAAATCAACTGCCAGTTGCAAATAAACTACGTACCGCAAATCAACTCCCTGTCACAGATCCACTTCCTGTCACAAATCAACTCCCTGTCGCAAATCAACTCCTTGTCGCAAATCATCTACCTGTCGCAAACCAACTCCCTGTTGCAAATAAACTGCCTGTCTAAAATCAACTCCATGTCAGAAACCTAGTGCCTGTCGCAAATCAACTGCCTCTCGCAAATCAACTCCCTGTCGCAAATCAACTCCCTGTCGCAAATCAACTCCCTGTCGCAAATCAACAGCCTGTCCCAAATCAACTGCCTATCGTAAATCAACTGCCTATTGCAAAACAACCCCCTGTCGCAAATCAACTACCTATCACAAATCAACAGCCTGTTGCAAATCAACTACCTGTCGTAAATCAACTGCCTATCGCAAATCAACTGCCTGTCGCAAATCAACTGCCTGTTGCAAATGAACTCCATGTCACAAATCAACTCCATGTCACAAATTAATTTCCTGTGGAAAATCAACTCCCTGTCCAAATAAACTACCTGTCACAAATCAGCTCCCTGTCCCAAATCAACTCCCTATCGCACTTTAACTGCCTGTCGCAAATCATCTCTCTGTCGCAAATTGACTGCATGTCGCAAATCAGCTCCCAGTCACAAATCAACTCACTGTCGCAAATCAACTATCTGTCGCAAATAAACTGCCTGTCGCAAATCACTTCCATGTCGCAAATCAACTCCCTCTTACAAATCAACTGCTTATCGTAAATCAACTCCTTGATCAACAGCCTATCGCAAATCAACTCCCTGTCACAAATCAACTGCTTGTCACAAACAAACTCCTTGTCATAAATCAACTCCGTGTCGCAAATCAACTGCCTATCGAAAATCAACTCCCTGTCGCAAATCAACTTCATGCCGCAAATAAACTGCATGTCGCAAATCAACTCTCTATTACAAATCAACTCCATGTCGCAAATCAACTCCTTTTCGCATATCAACTACCTATCACAAATCATCTGCCTGTCACAAATCAACTATCTGTCGCAAATCTACTGCTTGTCCCAAATAAACTGCCAGTCACTAATCAATTGCCTGTCGAAAATCAACTCCTAGTTGCAAATCAAATCCCTGTCGCAAAT
The DNA here is from genome assembly GCA_023375785.1 of Penium margaritaceum. Lineage (NCBI taxonomy): Eukaryota > Viridiplantae > Streptophyta > Zygnematophyceae > Desmidiales > Peniaceae > Penium > Penium margaritaceum. Next base: position 151,846 of record SZWC01000942.1, read on the forward strand.
CAACTCCCTGTCGCAAGTCAACTCCATGTCCCAAACCAACTCCCCGTTGCAAATCAACTGCCTGTCGCAAATCAACTTGCCTATCGCAAATCAACTCCCTGTCGTAAATCAACTGCCTGTCGCAAATGAACTCCATATGCAAATCAACTGCCTGTCCCAAATCAACTGCCTGTCGCAAATCAACTCCCTATCACAAATCAACTCCTTGTCGCAAATCAACTGCCTGTCGCAAATCAACTCTTGTCACAAATGAACTCCCTTTTCCAAATCAACTCCCTGTCGCAAATCAACTCACTGTCGCAAAGCAACTGCATGTTGCTTGCAAATCAACTACCTGTCGTAAATCAACTCCCTACCGCAAATCAACTGCCTGTCGCAAATAAACTACCTACAGCAAATGAACTCCCTATCACAAATCCACTCCCTGTCACAAATCAGCTCCCAGTCGAAATCAACTACTTGTCGTAAATCATCTGCCTGTCGCAAATCAACTCCCTGTTGCAAATCAACTGCCTGTTTCAAATCAACTCACTATCAGAAACCCAGTGCTCGTCGCAAATCAACTGCCTCTTGCATATCAAATCACTGTCGCAAATCAACTCCCTGTCGCAAATCAACTCCCTGTCGCAAATCAACTTCCTGTCGCAAATCAACTGCTTGTCCCAAATCAACTGCCTAACGCAAATCAACTGCATATCTCAAAACAACTCCCTGTCACAAATCAACTGCCTGTCACAAATCAACTGCCTGTTGCAAATCAACTACCTGTCGCAAATCAACTGCCTATCGCAAATCAACTGCCTGTCGCAAATCAACTGCCTGTCGCAAATCAACTCCATGTCGCAAATCAACTCCCTGTCACAAATTAATTTCGTGTGGCAAATCAACTCCCTGTCCAGATCAACTACCTGTCCCAAATCAGTTCCCTGTCCCAAATCAACTCCCTGCCATAGTTTAACTGCCTGTCGCAAATCAACTCTCTGTCGCAAATCGACTGCCTGTCGCAAATCAGCTCCCAGTTGCAAATCAACTCCTTGTTGCAAATCAACTCTCTGTTGCAAATCAACTGCCTGTCGCAAATCACTTCCCTATCGCAAATCAACTCCCTCTTGCAAATCAACTGCTTATCGTAAATCAACTCCTTGATCAACTGCCTATCGCAAATCAACTCCCTGTCACAAATCAACTGCTTGTCACAAACCAACTCCTTGTCATAAATCAACTCCCTGTCGCAAATCAGCTGCCTATCGCAAATCAACTCCTTGTCGCAAATCAACTTCATGCCGCAAATCAAGTGCGTGTCGCAAATCAACTCTCTATTGCAAATCAACTCCATATCGCAACTCAACCCCCTGTCGCATATCAACTACCTATCACAAATCATCTGCCTGTCACAAATCAACTATCTGTCGCAAATCTACTGCTTGTCCCAAATCAACTGCCTGTCACAAATCAATTGCCTGTCAAAAATCAACTCCTAGTTGCAAATGAAATCCCTGTCGCTAATCAACTCCGTGTCGCAAATCAACTCCATGTCCCAAATCAACTCCCTGTTGCAAATCAACTCCCTGTCGCAAATCAACTTGCCTATCGCAAATCAACTCCCTGTCGTAAATCAACTGCCTGTCGCAAATGAACTCCATATGTAAATCAACTGCCTGTCGCAAATCAATTGCCTGTCACAAATCAAGTACCTGTCACAAATCAACTCCTTGTTGCAAATCAACTGCCTCTCAAAAACTAACTCCCTCTAGCAAATCAACTCAATATAGGAAATCAACTTCCTGCCGTAAATCAACTCCCTGTCCCAAATCAACTACCTGTCACAATTCAACTGCCTGTCATAAATCAACTCCCTGTCGCAAAACAACTCCCTGTCCCAAATGAACTCCTTGCCGTAAATCAACTCCATGTCGCAAATCAACTCCCTGTCGCTAATCAACTCCTTGTCACAAATCAACTCCCTCTTGCCAATCAACTGCCTGTCCCAAATCAACTGCCTATGGCAAATCAACTCCCTCTCGCAAATCAACTCCCTGTTGCAAATCAACTGCCTGTCGCAAATGAACTGTTTGTCGTAAAGCAGCTCCCTATCACATCCCAACTCCTGTCGCAAATCAACTCCCTTTCGCAAATCAACTCCCTATCGCAAATCAACTCACTGTCGCAAAGCAACTGCCTGTTGCTTGCAAATCAACTGCCTGTCGCAAAACAACTCCCTACAGCAAATCAACTGCCTGTCGCAAATAAACTACCTACCGCAAATCAACTCCCTGTCACAAATCAACTCCCTGTCACAAATGAACTCCCTGTCGGAAATCAACCCCTTTTCGCAAATCATCTGCCTGTCACAAATCAACTCCCTGTTGCAAATCAACTGCCTGTCTCAAATCAACTCCCTGTCAGAAACATAGTGCCTGTCATAAATAAACTACCTCTCACAAATCAACTCCCTGTCGCAAATCAACTCCCTGTCGCAAATCAACTCCCTGTCGCAAATCAACTGCCTGTCCCAGATCAACTGCCTATCGCAAATAAACTGCCGATCGTAAAACAACTCCCTGTCGCAAATCAACTGCCTGTCACAAATGAACTGCCTGTCCCAAATCAACTACCTGTCGTAAATCAACTGCCTATTGCAAATGAACTGCCTGTCGCAAATCAACTGCCTGTCGCAAATCAACTCCCTGTCGCAAATCAACTCCCTGTCACAAATTAATTTCATGTGGCAAATCAACTCCCTGTCCAAATCAACTACCTGTCGCAAATCAGCTCCCTGTCCCAAATCAACTCCCTGCCGTAATTTAACTGCCTGTTGCAAATCAACTCCCTGTCGCAAATCGACTGCCTGTCGCAAATCAGCTTCTAGTCGCAAATGAACATCCTGTTGCAACTCATCTCCCTGTCGCTAATCAATTCCTAGTGCCAAATCAACTCCTTTTTAAAAATCAACTCCCTGTCGCAAATCAATTGCCTGTCGCAAATCAAGTGCCTGTCGCAAATCAACTGCCTCTTGTAAATGAACTCCCTGTTGCAAATCAACTGCCAGTCGCAAATCAACTCCCTATCGCAAATCAACTGCCTGTCACAAAACAAGTCTCCATCGCAAATCAACTCCCTGTCGCAAATGAACAACCTGTCGCAAATGAACTCCATGTCGCAAATTAACTCCCAGTCGCAAATCAACTCCTTGTCGCAAATCAATTCCCTGTCGCAAATCAACTTCCTGTCCCAAATCAACTTCCTGTCACAAATCAACTGTCTATCGCAAATAAACTCCCTATCACAAATCAACTACCTGTCGCAAATCAACTGCCTGTTGCAATTCCATTCCCTGTCGCAAATCAACTCGCTGTCACAAATCAACTCCCTCTCGCAAATGAACCCACTGTCGCAAATAAACTCCCTGTCGCAAATCAACTCCCTGTCGCAAATTAACTTTCTATCGCAAATCAACTTCCTGTCGCAAATCAACTCCCTGTTGCAAATCAACTGCCTGTCGCAAATCAACTCTTGTCACAAATCAACTCCCTTTTCCAAATCAACTCCCTGTCGCAAATGAACTCCCTGTTGCAAATCAACTGCCTGTTGCTTGCAAATCAACTGCCCGTCGCAAATCAACTCCCTGTCGCAAATCAACTCCCTGTTGCAAATCAACTCCCTGTCACAAATCAACTGCCTCTCGCAAATCAACTCCTTGTCGCAAATCAACTCCATGTCCCAAATCAACTGCGTGTCGCAAATCAACGCTCTGTCGCAAATCAACTACCTGTCGCAAATCACTTCACTGTCGCAAATCAGCTCCCTGTCGCAAATCAACTACCTGTCGTAAATCAAATCCTTGTCGTAAATCAACTACCTGTCGTAAATCAACTCTCTGTCGCAAATCAACTGCCTGTTGTAAATCGCTTCCCTGTCGCAAATCAACTCCCTCTTGCAAATCAACTGCTTATCGTAGATCAACTCCTTGATCAACTGCCTATCGCAAATCAACTCTCTGTCACAAATCAACTGCTTGTCACAAACCAGCTCCTTGTCATAAATAAACTCCCTGCCGCAGATCAACTGCCTATCGCAAATCAACTCCCTCTCGCAAATCAACTTCATGCCGCAAATCAACTGCGTGTCGCAAATCAACTCTATATTGCAAATCAGCTCCATGTCGCAAATCAACTCCCTGTCGCAGATCAACTCCCTATCACAAATCATCTGCCTATCACAAATCAACCATCTGTTGCAAATCTACTGCTTGTCCCAAATCAACTGCCTATCACAAATCAATTGCCTGTCAAAAATCAACTCATAGTTGTAAATCAAATCCATGTCGCAAATAAACTCCCTGTCGCAAATCAACTCCATGTCCCAAATCAACTCCCTGTTGCAAATCAAGTGCCTGTCACAAATCAACTTGCCTATCGCAAATCAACTCCATGTCGTAAATCAACTGCCTCTCGCAAATGAACTCCATATGCAAATCAACTGCCTGTCGCAAATCAATTGCCTGTCGCAAATCAACTACCTGTCACAAATCAACTCCTTGTTGCAAATCAACTGCCTCTCGCAATTTAACTCCCTGTAGCAAATAAACTCCCTGCAGCAAATCAACTTCCTGCCGCAAAATCAACTCCCTGTCCGAAATCAACTACCTGTCGCAATTCAAGTGCCTGTCGCAAATCAACTCCCTGTCGCAAAACAACTCCCTGTCCCAAATCAACTCCCTGTCGCAAATCAACTCC
>SZWC01000942.1:156919-188081 GCA_023375785.1 Penium margaritaceum
TCCAAATCAACTACCTGTCGCAAATCAGCTCCCTGTCCCAAATCAACTCCCTGCCGCAATTTAACTGCCTGTCGCAAATCAACTCCCTGTCGCAAATCGACTGCCTGTCGCAAATCAGCTCCCAGTCGCAAATCAACATACTTTCGCAAATCAACTCCCTGTCGCTAATCAATTCCTTGTGGCAAATCAACTCCTTGTTAAAAATCAACTCCCTGTCACAAATCAATTGCCTGTCGCAAATCAAGTGCCTGTCGCAAATCAACTGCCTCTCGTAAATCAACTCCCTGTTGCAAATCAACTGCCAGTCGCAAATCAACTCCGTATCGCAAATCAACTGCCTGTCACAAAACAAGTCTCCGTCACAAATCAACTCCCTGTCGCAAATGAACAACCTGTCGCAAATGAACTCCATGTCGCAAATCAACTCCCAATCGCAAATCAACTCCTTGTCGCAAATCAATTCCCTGTCGCAAATCAACTTCCTGTCCCAAATCAACTTCCTGTCGCAAATCAACTCCATGTCACAAATCAACTGTCTATCGCAAATAAACTCCCTATCACAAATCAACTACCTGTCGCAAATCAACTGCCTGTTGCAATTCCATTCCCTGTCGCAAATCAACTCGCTGTCGCAAATCAACTCCCTCTCGCAAATGAACCCACTGTCGCAAATAAACTCCCTGTCGCAAATCAACTCCCTGTTGCAAATTAACTTTCTATCGCAAATCAACTTCCTGTCGCAAATCAACTCCCTGTCGCAAATCAACTGCCTGTCGCAAATCAACTCTTGTCGCAAATCAACTCCCTGTTGCAAATTAACTTTCTATCGCAAATCAACTTCCTGTCGCAAATCAACTCCCTGTCGCAAATCAACTGCCTGTCGCAAATCAACTCTTGTCGCAAATCAACTCCCTTTTGCAAATCAACTCCCTGTCGCAAATGAACTCCCTGTCGTAAATCAACTGCCTGTTGCTTGCAAATCAACTGCCCGTCGCAAATCAACTCCCTGTCGCAAATCAACTCCCTGTTGCAAATCAACTCCCTGTCGCAAATCAACTGCCTCTCGCAAATCAACTCCTTGTCGCAAATCAACTCCATGTCCCAAATCAGCTGCGTGTCGCAAATCAACTCTCTGTCGCAAATCAACTACCTGTCGCAAATCACTTCACTGTCGCAAATCAGCTCCCTGTCGCAAATCAACTACCTGTCGTAAAAACAACTTCTTGTCGCAAATCAACTACCTGTCGTAAATCAACTCTCTGTGGCAAATCAACTGCCTGTTGTAAATCGCTTCCCTGTCACAAATCAACTCCCTCTTGCAAATCAACTGCTTATCGTAGATCAACTCCTTTATCAACTGCCTATCGCAAATCAACTATCTGTCACAAATCAACTGCTTGTCACAAACCAACTCCTTGTCATAAATCAACTCCCTGTCGCATATCAACTGCCTATCGCAAATCAACTCCCTGTTGCAAATCAGCTTCATGCCGCAAATCAACTGCGTGTCGCAAATCAACTCTATATTGCAAATCAACTCCATGTCGCAAATCAACTCCCTGTCGCATATCAACTCCCTATCACAAATCATCTGCCTATCACAAATCAACCATCTGTTGCAAATCTACTGCTTGTCCCAAATCAACTGCCTATCACAAATCAATTGCCTGTCGAAAATCAACTCATAGTTGAAAATCAAATCCATGTCGCAAATAAACTCCCTGTCGCAAATCAACTCCATGTCCCAAATCAACTCCCTGTTGCAAATCAAGTGCCTGTCGCAAATCAACTTGCCTATCGCAAATCAACTCCATGTCGTAAATCAACTGCCTGTCGCAAATGAACTCCATATGCAAATCAACTGCCTGTCGCAAATCAATTGCCTGTCGCAAATTAACTACCTGTCACAAATCAACTCCTTGTTGCAAATCAACTGCCTCTCGCAATTTAACTCCCTGTAGCGAATAAACTCCCTGTAGCAAATCAACTTCCTGCCGCAAATCAACTCCCTGTCCGAAATCAACTACCTGTCGCAATTCAAGTGCCTGTCGCAAATCAACTCCCTGTCGCAAAACAACTCCCTGTCCCAAATCAACTCCCTGTCGCAAATCAACTCCATGTCGCAAATCAACTCCCTGTCGCTAATCAACTCGTTGTCGCAAATCAACTCCCTCTTGCCAATCACCTGCCTGTCGCAAATCAACTGCCTATCGCAAATCAACTCCCTGTTGCAAATCAACTGCCTCTCGCAATTCAACTCCCTGTAGCGAATAAACTCCCTGTAGCAAATCAACTTCCTGCCGCAAATCAACTCCCTGTCCGAAATCAACTACCTGTCGCAATTCAAGTGCCTGTCGCAAATCAACTCCCTGTCGCAAAACAACTCCCTGTCCCAAATCAACTCCCTGTCGCAAATCAACTGCCTATCGCAAATCAACTCCCTGTTGCAAATCAACTGCCTCTCGCAATTCAACTCCCTGTAGCGAATAAACTCCCTGTAGCAAATCAACTTCCTGCCGCAAATCAACTCCCTGTCCGAAATCAACTACCTGTCGCAATTCAAGTGCCTGTCGCAAATCAACTCCCTGTCGCAAAACAACTCCCTGTCCCAAATCAACTCCCTGTCGCAAATCAACTGCCTATCGCAAATCAACTCCCTGTTGCAAATCAACTGCCTCTCGCAATTTAACTCCCTGTAGCAAATAAACTCCCTGTCGCAAATCAACTCCATGTCGCAAATCAACTCCCTGTCGCAAATCAACTCCCTGTCATGAATTAATTTCCTATGGCAAATCAACTCCCTTTCCAAATCAACTACCTGTCGCAAATCAGCTCCCTGTCCCAAATCAACTCCCTGCCGCAATTTAACTGCCTGTCGCAAATAAACTCCCTGTCGCAAATCGACTGCCTGTCGCAAATCAGCTCCCAGTCGCAAATCAACATCCTGTCCCAAATCAACTCCCTGTTGCTAATCAATTCCTTGTGGCAAATCAACTCCTTGTTAAAAACCAACTCCCTGTCGCAAATCAATTGCCTGTCGCAAATCAAGTGTCTGTCGCAAATCAACTGCCTCTCGTAAATCAACTCCCTGTTGCAAATCAACTGCCAGTCCCAAATCAACTCCCTATCGTAAGTCAACTGCCTGTCACAAAACAACTCTGCGTCGCAAATTAACTCCGTGTCGCAAATCAACAACCTGTCGCAAATGAACTCCATGTCGCAAATCAACTCCCAGTCGCAAATCAACCCCTTGTTGCAAATCAATTCCCTGTCGCAAATCAACTTCATGTCCCAAATCAACTCCCTGTCGCAAATCAACTCCATGTCGCAAATCAACTGTCTATCGCAAATAAACTCCCTATCACAAATCAACTACCTGTCGCAAATCAACTGCCTGTTGCAAGTCAATTCCCTCTCGCAACTCAACTCGCTGTTTCAAATCAACTCCCTCTCGCAAATCAACTCACTGTTGCAAATCAACTCCCTGTCGCAAATCAACTCCCTGTCACAACTTCACTTTCTATCGCAAATCAATTTCCTGTTGCAAATCAACTCCCTGTCGCAAGTCAACTGAATGTTGCAAATCAACTCCCTGTCGCAAATCAACTTCATGTCGCGGATCAACTGCCTGTCGCAAATCAACTCCCTGTTGCAAATAAAATCCCTGTCACAAATCGTCTGCCTGTCGCAAAAAAACTCACTGTCGCAAATCATTTCCCTGTCACAAATCAACTGCCTGTCGCAAATAGTTCCAAAGTGTGACACTCTATGGCCAAAGTGTGACGCTCTAGTTCCAAAGTGTGACACTCTATTGCCAAAGTGTGACTGTCTAGTGCCAAAATGTGACTCTCTATTGCCACAATTCGAGACTCTAGTGCCAAATAAGGGTGATACCGAGTCCAAAATCACGAGTCTAGCTTTGGACTCGGACTCGCAAGTGCAGGTCCAGGACTCGCGAGTCCAGAACTCGTGAGTCCAATTGGACTTGGACTCGCGAGTCCTGGACTACAACACGGCAAGGTTGGAGCTTATGCCCCTTCTTTCATTCAGGAATGCATTATATTGCCATTTTTCAGTCATTCATGTCCTGTTCTATGTCACATTGCCTCATAACTTGGCACTGCCAAAGTGTGACGCTCTAGTGCCAGAGTGTGACACTATAGTGCCAAAGTGTGACGCTCTAGTTCGAAGGAGTGACGCTCTAGTGCCAAAGTGTGAAGCTATAGTGCCGAAGTTTGATGCTCTAAAGCCAATGTGTGACGCTCTAGTATCAACGTGTGATGCTCTATTGCCAAAGTGTGGAACTATAGTGCCAAAGTGTGACGCTCTAGTGCCAAGGTGTGAAGCTCTAGTGCCGACGTGTGATGCTCAAGTGCCAAAGTGTGATGCTCTTGTGCCAAAGTGTGACGCTCGAGTGCCAAGGTGTGAAGCTCTGGTGCCAACGTGTGACGCTCTAGTGCCAAAGTATGTCACTCTAGTGCAAAAGTATGACGCTCTAGTGTCAAAGTGTGACGCTCTAATACCCACGTGCGACGCTCTAGTGCCAAAGTGTGAGTGACGCTATAGTGCCAAAGTGTGACTCTCTAGTGCCAAAGTGTGACGCTCTAGTGCGAAAGTGCAAGGCTCTAGTGCCAAAGTTTGAAACTCTAGTGCCAAAGTGTAATACTTTAGTGCCAAAGTGTGACGCTCTAGTGCCAAAGTGTGATGCTGTAGTGCCAAAGTCTGACGCTCTAGTGTCAAATTTTGAAGCTCTAGTGCCAAAGTGTGACCCTCTAGTGCCAAAGTGTTACACTCTAGTGTCAAAGTGTAACACTCTTGCGCCAAAGTGTGAATCTCAAGTGCCAAAGTGTGACGCTCTAGTGCCAAAGTGTGACGCTCTAGGACCAAAGTGTGACGCTCTAGTACCAAAGTGTGACACTCTAGTTCCAAAGTGCAACACTATATTGTAAAAGTGTGATGCTCTAGTGCCAAAGTGTGACGCTCTAGTGCCAAAGCTCGAAACTCAAGTGCCAAAGTGTGAGGCTCTAGTGCCAAAGTATGACGCTCTAGTGCCAAAGTGTGACGCTCTAGTGCCAAAGTTTGTAACTCTAGTGCCCAAGTGTGACACTCTAATGCCAAAGTGTGACGCTCTAGTGCCAAAGTGTGACTCTCCCGTGCCAATGTGTGACGCTCTAGTGCCAAAGTGTGAAGCTCTACTGCCAAACTGTGACGCTCTAGTACCAAAGTGTGAAGTTCTAGTGCCACAGTGTGACGCTTTAGTGCCAAAGTGTGAAGCGCTGGTGCTAGAGTGTGACACTCTAGTGCCAAAGTGCGACACTCTAGTGCCAAAGTGTGACTCTCTAGTGCCAAAGTTTGATGCTCAAGTTCCAAAGTGTGACGCTCTAGTCCCAAAGTATGACGCTCTTGTGCCAAATGGTGACGCTCTAGTACCAAAGTGTGACGCTGTAGTGCCAAAGTACGATGCTCTAGTGCCAAAGTGAGATGCTCTAGTGCCAAAGTGTGAAGCTCTAATGCCAAAGTGTGAAGCTCTTGTGTCGAAGTGTGATGCTCTAGTGCCAAAGTGTGACGCTCTAGTGCCAAAGTTCAAAACTCTAGTGCCAATATGTGATGCTCTAGTGCCAATATGTGACGATCTAATGCTAATGTGTGACGCTCTAGTTCTCAAGTGTGACGCTCTAGTCCCAAAGTGTGAAGCTCTAGTGCCAAAGTATAACGCTCTGGTGCCAACGTGTGAAGCTCTAGTACCAAAGTATGACGCTCTAGTGCCAAAGTGTGAAGCTCTAGTGCCAAAGTGTGACACTCAAGTACCAAAGTGTGACGCTCTAGTGCCAACGTGTGATGCTCTAGTTCCAAACTACGACGCTCTAGTGCCAAAGTGTGACGCTCTACTACCAACGTATGAAGCTCTAGTGCCAAAGTGTGACTCTCCCGTGCCAAAGTGTGACGATCTAGTGCCAACGTGTGACGTTCTAGTGCTAAAGTGTGAAGGTCTAGGGCCAAAGTGTGATGCTCTAGTGCCAGACTTGTGACGCTCTAGTGCCAAAGTGTGACGCTGTAGTGCCAAATTGTGACGCTCTAATGCCAACGTTTGGAGCTCTAGTGCCAAAGTGTGATGCTCTAGTGCCAAAGTGTGACTCTGTAGTGTCAAAGTGTGACGCTCTAGTGCCAAAGTGTAGAGCTCTGCACGAGCTAGCTGCCCGCTTTGCAGCAACCTGCACCCACGCCGGAAGCAGACGTCTTGAGGCGCGTTGGCACCTGCCTTCTCCTTCCGCATCCTACCCCTCTATTGCAACAGCGCACGTGGTTTTGCCCCTGCGCCCACTTATCCGCCGTCGTCGCCACCCCCTATTCGCCTCAGTATCATTTGCTTGGCATAAGGATCCGCCCGGTCGCATCGCCTGTTGTGCGAAGATCTACGCCCACGCCGAAACTTCCACCGCGTACGAGGTTTCATCCCTGCGCCCACGTCACCATTGGTCGCTCCTCCTATCTCCTCCACTCATCCATCTCTGCTCAGCACACTGCTCCGCCCTCACTTCACGAAGCAGCACTTCTACACTCGCCTCGCTTCCATCACATCAGAAGCGTCATCGATCGTTGTCTCCCCTTCCTTCACTCCTCAGCTAGAGCCCCCATCTTCCTCCTCCAGCCTTCCGCCCTGCTCAGAACTCCTCACATCTCAGCCAGAACGACAATATTCAGACCACCAGAACCTCCAAACCATGCTACCTGGTGGCCTACGATAGTCCTCGCACAACGACTCCCACTCCTCTACTTCAATGATGATGACACCTCCAACTTCAGCATCTGGCATGATGCTCTAGGCTCAACGATTGCCACCATCATGGTACGAGGATTCTCTTATCTCTCCCTCATCAGCGATGAACGAGAATACCCACCGCAAGACTCTCCCTTCGTTCATCGCCCTGATCGAGCATACTGGGACGATTACTTCTATGTTACGCATCAGATTCGAGCCCTTTTCTACATCATCACCGACAAGATGTTCCATTGCACCATTCAGTCGCACAGATACTCCCTTCGGAGGATTCTCCGTGACATAGGATTGCAATGTGCTCAAGGGCGGCCGAGACCACTGAATGACACAACAATAAAAGTTGCTCGGCCAATCGGATTGATACCTTCTGAAATCACATCCTCCGCTCCCAGACCTCGTCGGCTCCCACGGCTCCTCCTCCAAGAAGACGACCAGAAGTTCCTCCTGTTGTCTCCTTGGATGACGAAGATCCCAACGAGTAAGACATTCATGATGAGTCTGGTTCAGGGGGAGTGTTACAGCGAGAACCAGACTCACTCCTCCCACCTCTTGGTAAATCCAAGCCTCAAGAAGGTTCAAATCGTAACAGAACCACCTTGACTCAACGGCGCCTCGGTCTCCCGACCGTTTGAACCGACACATCAAGTGATCCCCTAAGAAAGTGATAAAACGGTCACCCGCGTCCGGCTAGCGAAAAGAAGCCGTTTACCCCTGTCCTATTGTATATATCGAGGACGTTCATTCCCTCACAAACTAACCAGAACAGTTCTGCACATCCTGCTCCCTCTTGGTTCCGCGGCTTCGCCGTCGTGTCCTCGCTCTGCTCACCACTCGCATCCACTCCCTTCGTTCACCATTCACAGCTCTCTCTTTGCTTTGTCACTTCTGACCATTCGCTTACTCCCAACGCATATGTCGCTACGCTCTCCCGTTCTCTCACTACTCTCCGCTTACCTCGGAGGACCAGTTGTTCGTCTCTCTTGAGACCTTCTGGACCCCCTCTCACCTTGCAGGTACAAGACCGCCATCCTTTGGCACTAGAGCATCACACTTTGGCACTAGAGATTCACACTTTGGTACTAAAGCGTCACACATTGGCACTAGAGTGTCACACTTTGGCACTAGAGTGCACACTTTGGCACTAGAGCTTCAACCTTTGGTACTAGAGCGTCAGACTTTGGCACTAGAGCGTCACACTTTGGCACTAGAGCATCACACTTTGGAACTAGGGCTCCAAATGTTGGCATGAGAGCGTCACAATGTGGCACTAGGGTGTCTTACTTTGGCACTAGAGCGTCACACGTTTGGCACTAGAGCATCACACTTTGGCACAAGACCTTCACACTTTGGCACTAGAATGTCACACTTTGGCACTAGATTGTCACACTTTGGCACTAGAGCGTCACACATTGGCACTACAGCTTCATACTTTGGTACTAGAGCGTCACACTTTGGCACTAGAGCGTCCCAGCTTGGCACAAAATTGTCACACTTTGGCACTAGAGCATCACACTCTGGCACTTGAGCGTCACACGTTGGCACTAGAGCTTCACTCTTTGGCACTAGAGCATCATACTTTGGCACTAGAGCTTCACACTTTGGCACCAGAGCGTTACACTTTGGCTCTAGAGCTTCACACGCTGGCACTAGAGCGCCACACTTGAGAACAAGAGCGTCACACATTGGCACTAGAGCGTCACACATTGGAACTAGAGCATCACATGTTGGCACTAGAGTTTCAAACTTTGGCACTAGATCGTCACACTTTGGCACTAGAGCGTCACACTTCGACACAAGAGCTTCACACTTTGGCACAAGAGCTTCACACTTTGGCACTAGAGCGTCACACTTTGGCACTAGAGCATCGTACTTTGGTACTACAGTGTCACACTTTGCTACTAGAGCGTCACCCTTTGGCACAAAAGCGTCACACTTTGGGACTAGAGCGTCACACTTTGGCGCTAGAGAATCACACTTTAGCACTAGAGCATCACAATTTGGCACTAGATCTTCACACTCTGGCACTAGAGCGTCACACTTTGGCACTAGAGCATCACACTTTGGCACTAGAGCTTCACACTTTGGCACTAGAGCATCACCCTTTGGCACTAGAGCGTCACACTTTGGCACTAGAGCGTCACACTCTGGCACTAGAGCGTCACACTCTGGCACTAGAGCGTCACACTTTGGCACTAGAGCGTCACACTTTAGCACTAGAGCATCACAATTTGGCACTAGATCTTCACACTCTGGCACTAGAGCGTCACACTTTGGCACTAGAGCATCACACTTTGGCACTAGAGCTTCACACTTTGGCACTAGAGCATCACCCTTTGGCACAAGAGCGTCATACTTTGGCACTAGAGCTTCAAACTTTGGCACTAGAGCGTAACACTGTGGCACAGGAGAGTCACACTTTGGCACTAGAGCCTCACATTTTGGCACTAGAGTGTCACTCTTGGGCACTGGAGTTTCGAAATTTGACACTAGAGCGTCACACTTTGGCAATAGAGCGTCACACTCTGGCACTAGAGCCTCACACTTTGGCACTAGAGTTTCAAGCTTTGGCACTAGAGCGTCACACTTTGGCACTAGAGCGTCACACTTTTCCAATAGAGTGTTGCAATTTGGAACTAGAGCTATACACTTTGGCACTAAAGCACCACACATTGGTACTAGAGCGTCACACTTTGGCACTGGAGCGTCACACTTTGGTACTTGAGATTCACACATTGGCGCAAGAGCGTCACACTTTGGCACAAGAGTGTAACACTTTGGCACTAGAGCGTCACACTTTGGCACTACAGCATCACACTTTGGCACTAGAGCGTCACACCTTGGCACTAGAGTATCACACTTTGGCACTAGAGTTTCAAACTTTGGCACTAGAGCCTCGCACTTTGGCACTAGAGCGACACTTTTTGGCACTAGAGCGCCACACTTTGGCTCTAGAGAGTCAGACTTTTGCATTAGATCGTCACAATTTTGGCACTAGAGAATCCCACTTTGTCACTAGCGCTTCACACTTTGGCACTAGAGCGTCACACTATGGCACTAGACCTTCACACTTTGGCACCAGAGCGTTATACTTTGGCACTAGTGCTTCACACTTTGGCAATACACTGTTGCACTTTGGAACCAGAGCGTCACATTTTGGCACTAGAGCGTCACACTTTGGTACTAGAGCATCACACTTTGGTACTAGAGATTCACACTTCGGCACTAGAGTGTCACACTTTGGCACTAGAGTGTCACACTTCGGCACTAGAGCGTCACACTCTGGCACTAGAGCTTCAAACTTTGGCACTAAAGCGTCAGACTTTGGCACTACATCGTCATACTTTGCCACTAGAGCGTCACACTTTGGCACAAGAGCATCACACTTTGGCACTAGGGCTCCACACGTTGGCACTAGAGCGTCACACTTTGGCACTCGAGCATCACACTTTTGCACTAGAGCGTCACACGTTTGGCACTAGAGCATCACACTTTGGCACTAGACCTTCACACTTTGGCACTAGAATGTCACACTTTGGCACTAGATTGTCACACTTCGGCACTAGAGCGTCACACATTAGCACAAGAGCCTCATGTTTTGGTACTAGAGCGTCACACTTTAGCACTGGAGCATCCCACTTTGGCACTAGAGCGTCACTCTTTGGCACTAGAGCGTCACATTTTGGCACTAGAGCGTCACATTTTGGCACTTGAGCATCACACTTTGGCACTAGAGCTTCAAGCCTTGGCACTAGAGCGTCATTCTTCTACACTAGAGCTTCACACTTTGGCACCAGAGCGTTACACTTTGGCACTAGAGCTTCACACTTTGGTACTAGAGCGTCACACTTTGGAAATAGAGTGTCACATTATGGCACTACAGCGTCACACATTGGCACTAGAGCATCACACGTTCGCACTAGAGTTTCAAACTTTGGCACTAGACCGTCACACTTTGGCACTAGAGCGTCACACTTTGACACAAGAGCTTCACACTTTGGCACTAGAGCTTCATACTCAGGCACTAGAGCATCACACTTTAGCACTAGAGCATCACACTTTGGCACTAGAGCATCACACTTGGGCACTAGAGCGTCACCCTTTGGCACAAGAGCGTCACACTTTGGGACTAGAGCATCACACTTTGGCACTAAAGTGTCACACTTTGGCACTAGAGCGTCACACTTTGGCACTAGAGCGTCACACTTTGGCACTAGAGCGTCACACTTTGGCACTGGCGCTTCACACTTTGGCACTAGAGCGTCACACTGTGGCACTAGAGCGTCACACTTTGGCACTAGAGCGTCACACTTTGGCACTGGCGCTTCACACTTTGGCACTAGAGCGTCACACTGTGGCACTAGACCTTCACACTTTGGTACTAGAGCGTCACACTTCTACACTTGAGCGTTACACTTTGGCACTAGTGCCTCGGACTTTGGCACTAGAGGCTCGACCTTTGGCGCGTCACACTTTGGCACTGGAGCGTCACATTCTTGCACTAGAGTGTCACACATTGGAACTAGAGCGTCACACTTTGGCACCAAAGTGTCACACTTTGGTACTAGAGCGTCACACTTTGGCACTAGAGCGTCACACTTTGGCACTAGAGATTCACACTTTGGCACAAGAGCGTCATACCTTTGCACAAGAGTGTAATAGTTTGGCACTAGAGCATCACACTTTGGCACTAGAGCTTCAAAACTTTGGCACTATAGCGTCAGACGTTGGCACTACAGCGTCACACTTTGGAACTAGAGCGTCACACTTTGGCACTAGAGCATCACACTTTGGAACTAGAGTTTCAAACTTTGGCACTAGAGCCTTACACTACGGCACTAGAGCGTCACACGTTGGCACTAGAGCGTCACACTTTGGCACTAGAGCGTCACACTCTGGCACTAGAGCGTCACACTTTGGCACTAGAGCCTTACACTACGGCACTAGAGCGTCACACGTTGGCACTAGAGCGTCACACTTTGGCACTAGAGCGTCACACTCTGGCACTAGAGCGTCACACTTTGGCATTTGAGCGTCACAGTTTGGCACTAGAGCATCACACTTTGGCACTAGCGCTTCACACTTGGGTACTAGAGCTTCACACTTTGGCACTAGAGCGTCACACTTTGGCACAGGAGAGTAACACTTTGGCAATAGAGCGTCACACTTTCGTACTAGAGCGTCACACTTGGGCACTAGATTTCAAACTTTGGCACTGGAGCGTCAAACTGTGGCATCCGAGCGTCACACTTTGGCACTGGAGCGTCACACTTTGGCACTAGAGCATCACACTTTGGCACTAGAGCTCCACACTTTGGCACTATAGCATCACACTTTGGCACTAGAGCGTCACACTTTGGCACTACAGCGTCACACTTTGGAACTAGAGCTCCAAACGTTGGCACCAGAGCATCACACTTTGGCACAAGAGGTTCACACTTTGGCACTCAAGCGTCACACTTTTGCATTAGACCATCAATCGTTGGCACTAGAGCAACACACATTGGCACTGGAGCTTCACACCTTGGCACGAGAGCGTCACACTTTGGCACTAGAGTTCCACACTTTGGCACTAGAGCGTCACACTTTGAAACTACAGAGTCTTACTTTGGCACTAGAGCATCATAAATTGGCACTAGAGCTTCACACATTGGCACTATAGCGTCACTCTTGGAAGTAGAGCGTCACACTTTGGCACTAGAGTGTCAAACGTTGGCACTAGAGCGTCACACGTTGGCACTAGAGTTTCAAACATTGGATCTAGAGCATAACAATTTGGCACTAGAGCATCACACTTTGGCACTAGAAATCCACACTTTGGCACTCTAGCGTTACATTTTGGCACTACAGCGTCACACTTTGGCATAAGAAAGCGTCACACTTTGGAACTAGAGCTCCAAATGTTGGCACTAGAGCATCACACTTTGGCACTAGAGCTTCACACTTTGGCACTCGAGCGTCACACTTTTGCTTTAGACCATCTATCTTTGGCACTAGAGCATCACACTTTGGCACTGGAGCTTCAAACCTTGGCACTAGAGCATCGCACTTTGGCACAAGAATTCCACACTTTGGCATTAGAGCGTCACACTTTGACACTAGAGCGTCACACAGTGGCACTAGAGCGTCACAATTTGGCACTAGAGCTTCACACATTGACACTAGAGCATCACTCCTTGGAAGTAGGGCGTCACACTTTGGCAGTAGAGTGTCGCACTTTGGCACTAGAGCGTCAAACTTTGACACCAGAGTTTCAAACTTTGGACCTAGAGCGTCAGTGTGCCACTCGAGCGTCACACTTTGGCAGTAGAGTGTCGCACTTTGGAACTAGAGCGTTACACTTTGGCACTAGAGCGTCACACTTTGGTACTAGAGCGTCACACTTTGGCACTAGAGCATCACACTTTGGCACTAGAGATTCACACTTTGGCACTAGAGCGTCACACTTTGGCACCAGAGTGTCACACTCTGGCACTAGAGCGTCACACACTTTGGCACTAGAGCTTTAAACTGTGGCACTAGAGCGTCAGACTTTGGCACTACAGCGTCAAACGTTTACACTAGAGCGTCACACTTTGGCACTAGAGCTCCAAACATTGGCATAAGAGCATCACAATGTGGCACTAGAGTGTCACACTTTGGCACTAGAGCGTCACACTTTGGCACTAGAGCCTCACACTTTGGCACTAGAGCGTCAGACTTTGGCACTCGAGCGTCACACGTTGGCACTAGAGCGTCACACTTTGGCACTAAAGCGTCACACTTTAGCACTAGAGCGTCTCACTTTGGCACTAGAGCGTTTTACTTTGGCTCTACCGCTTCACACTTTGGCACTAGAGCGTCACACTTTAGCACTAAAGAGTCACACTTTGGCACTAGAGTGTCACACTTGGGCACTAGAGCTTTACATTTTGGCACTAGAGCGTTACACCTTGGCACAGGAGAGTCACACTTTGGCAATAGAGCGTCACACTTTCGTACTAAAGATTCACACTTGGGCACTATAGTTTCGAACTTTGGCACTAGAGCATCACACTTTGGCACTAGAGCATCACTCTTTGGCACTAGAGCGTCACACTTTGGCACTAGAGAGCCACACTTTCGCACTACAGCATCACACTTTGGAAGGAGAGCTCCACACTTTGGCACTATATCGTCACACTTTGGCACTAGAGCGTCACACGTTGGCACTAGAGCGTCACACTCTGGAACGAGAGCTCCAAACATTGGCACTAGAGTGTCACACTTTGGCACTAGAGCTTCACACTTTTGGCACTCGAGCGTCACACGTCGGCACTAGAGCATCACACTTTGGCACTAGAGCATCACACTTTGGCACTAGAGCTTCACACCTTGGCACTAGAGCGTCACACTTTGGCACTAGAGTTTCACGCTTTGGCAACAGAGAAACACACTTTGGCACTATACCGTCACACTTTAAGACGAGAGTGTCACACTTTGGCACTAGAGCATCACACGTTGGCACTTGAGTGTCACACTTTGGCACTAAAGCTTCAAACTCTGGCAATAGAGCGTCAGAATCTGGCACTACAGCGTCACACTTTGGCACTAGACCGTCACACGTTGGCACAAGAGCATCACACTTTGGCACTATAGCTCTACACTTTGGCACTAGAGCGTCACACTTTGGCACTACAGCGTCACACTTTGGCACTAGAGCATCACACTTTGGCACTAGAGCTCCAAACGTTGGCATTAGTGCGTCACAATTTGGCACTAGAGCATCACACTTTGGCACTAGAGCGTCACACGTTTGGTACTAGAGCATCACACTTTGGCACTAGACCTTCATCCTTTAGCACTAGAACGTCACACATTGGCACTATATTGTCACACTTTGGCACCAGAGCGTCACACTTTGGCACTAGAGCTTCATACATTGGTACTAGAGCGTCACACTTTGGTACTAGAGCGTCCCAGTTAGGAACTAGAGCGTCACACATTGGCACTATAGGGTCACACTTTGGCACTAGAGCGTCACATTTTGGCACTTGAGCGTAACACTTTGGCACTAGAGCTTCATACGTTCGCACAACAGCGTCATACTTTGGCGCTAGAGCTTCACACTTTGGCACCAGAGCGTTACACTTTGGCACTAGAGCTTCACACTTTGGCACTAGAGCGTCACAATTTGGAACTAGAGCGTCACACTTTGGCACTACAGCGTCACACATTGGCATTAGAGCATCACACGTTGGCACTATAGTTTTGAGCTCTGGCACTAGAGCGTCACACTTTGGCACTAGAGCGTCACAATGTGACACAAGAGCTTCACACTTTGGCACTAGAGCTTCATACTCTGGCACTAGAGCGTTACACTTTGGCACTACAGCATCACACTTTGGCACTAGTGCGTCACACTTGGGCACTAGAGCGTCACCCTTTCGCACAAGAGCGTCACACTTTGGGACTAGAGCATCATGCTTTGGCAGTAGAGCATCACACTTTGGCACTAGAGCGTCACACTTTGGCACTAGAGCGTCACACTTTGACACTAGAGCGTCACACTTTGGCACTGGCGGTTCACACTTTGGTACTAGAGCGTCACGCTGTGGCACTAGACCTTCACTATTTGGCACTAGAGCGTCACACATTCGTACTTGAGCGTCACACCTTGGCACTAGAGCCTCATGCTTTGGCACTAGAGTTTCGAACTTTGGCACTACAGCGTCACACTTTGGCACTAGAGCGTCACACTCTTGTAATAGAGTGTCGCACTTTTGAACTAGAGCGTCACACTTTGGCACTAGAGCGTCACACTTTGGCACTAGAGAGTCACACTTGGCATTAGAGATTCACACTTTGGCACAAGAGCATCATTCTTTGGCACTAGAGTGTGATAATTTGGTGTTAGAGCGTCACACTCTGGCACTAGAGCTTCAAACTTTGGCACTATACCGTCAGACTTTGGCACTACAGCGTCACACTTTGGAACAAGAGCGGCACATTTTGGCACTAGAGCATCAAAATTTGGCACTAAAGCCTCACACTTCGGCACTAGAGCATCACACTTTGGCACTAGAGAGTCACAATTTCGCACTAGAACGTCACACTTTGGCACTAGCGCTTCTCTCTTAGGTACTAGAGCTTCACACTTTGGCACTAGAGCGGTACACTTTGGCACAGGAGAGTCACACTTGGACACTAGATCTCGAACTGCGGCACTAGAGCATCACACTTTGGCACTCGAGCGTCACACTTTGGTACTAGAGCGTCACACTTTGGGACTAGAGCGTCACACATTGGCACTAGATCGTCAGTGTGCCATTAGAGCGTCACACTTTGACAATAGAGTGTCGCACTTTGGAACTAGAGCGTCACACTTTGGCGGTAGAGCGCCACACTTTGGTACTAGAGCGTCACACTTTGGTACTAGAGCATCACACTTTGGCACTAGAGATCCACACTTTGGCACTAGAGCGTCACACTTTGGCACTAGAGTGTCACACTTTGGCACTAGAGCGTCACACACTTTGGCACTAGAGCTTTAAACTCTGGCACTAGAGCGTCAGACTTTGGCCCTACAGCGTCACACTTTGGCACTAGAGCGTCACACTTTGGCACTAGAGCTCCAAACATTGGCATTAGAGCATCAGGCTTTGGCACTATAGTGTCACAATTTGGCACTAGAGCGTCACACTTAGGCACTAGAGCCTTACACTTTGGCACTAGAGTGTCAAACTTTGGCACTAGAGAGTCAGCCTTTGGCACAAGAGCGTCACACTTTGAGACTAGAGCGTCACACTTTGGCACTTGAGCGTCACACTTTGGCACTAGAGCGTCACACTTTGGCACTAGGGTGTCACACTTTGGCACTAGAGCGCCACACTTTGGCACTTAAGCTTCACACTTTGGCACTAGAGCCTCACACTGTGGCACTAGACCTTCACAATTTGGTACTAGAGCGTCACACTTTGTCACTAGAGCGTCACACTTTGGCACTAGAGCCTCACACTTTGGCACTAGAGTTTTGAACTTTGGCACTAGAGCATCACACTTTGGTACTAGAGCGTCACACTTTTGAAATATAATGTCGCACTTTGGAACTAGAGCGTCATACTTTGGCACTAGAGCATCACACTTTGGTACTAGAGCATCACACTTAGGCACTATAGCGTAACACGTTCTCACTAGAGATTCACACTCTGGCACAAGAGCGCCACACTTTGGCACTAGAGTGTAACACTTTGGTACTAGAGCGTCACACTTTGGCACTAGAGCTTCAAACTTTGGCACTAGAGCGTGAGACTTGAGCACTACAGCGTCACACTTCGGCACTAAAGCGTCACACTTTGGTACTATAGCAGCACACTTCGGCACTAGAGTTTCAAACTTTGGCAATAGAGCCTCACACTTTGGCACTAGAGCGTCACACTTTGGCACTAGAGCGTCACACGTTGGCACTAGAGCGTCACACTTTGGCACTAGAGCATCACACATCAGCATTAGAGCGTCACACTTTGGCACTAGAGCGTCTCA
The DNA here is from genome assembly GCA_023375785.1 of Penium margaritaceum. NCBI lineage: Eukaryota > Viridiplantae > Streptophyta > Zygnematophyceae > Desmidiales > Peniaceae > Penium > Penium margaritaceum. Next base: position 174,195 of record SZWC01000942.1, read on the forward strand.
CTTTGGCTCTAGCGCTTCACACTTTGGCACTAGAGCGTCATAATGTGGCACTAGACCTTCACACATTGGCACTAGAGCGTCACACTTGGGCACTAGAGCTTCATACTTTGGCACTAGAGCGTCACACTTTGGCACAGGAGAGTCACACTTTGGCAATAGAGCGTCACACTGTCGTACTAAAGCATCACACTTGGGTACTATAGTTTCGAACTTTGGCACTAGAGCGTCACACTTTGGCACTAGAGCATCACTCTTTGGCACAAGAGCGTCACACTTTGGCACTAGATCTTCACACTTTGGCACTATAGCATCACACTTTGGCAGTAGAGCATCACACTTCGACACTATAGTGTCACACTTTGGCACTACAGTGTCACACTTCGGCACTAAAGCGTCACACTCTGGAACTAGAGCTCCAAACGTTGGCACTAGAGAGTCACACTTTGGCACTAGAGCTTCACACTTTTGCACTCGATTGTCACATGTTGGCACTAGAGCATCACACTTTGGCACTAGAGCATCACACTTTGGCACTAGAGCTTCACAACTTGGCACTAGAGCGTCACACTTTGGCACAAGAGTTCCACACTTTGGCATTAGAGCGTCATTTAGCACTAGAGTGTTACACTTTGGCACTAGAGCTTCACACCTTGGCACTAGAGCGTCACTCCTTGGAACTAGAGCGTCACACTTTGGCACAAGAGTGTCAAACTTTGGCACTAGAGTGTCACACTTTGGCACAAGAGTTTCAAACTTGGGTACTAGAACATCACAAATTGGCACTAGAGCATCTCACTTTGGCAATAGGTTGTTGCACTTTGGAACTAGAGCGTCACACATTTGCACAAGAGCGTCACACGTTGGTACTAGAGCGTCACACGTTGGCACTATAGCATCACACATTATCACTAGAGAAACATACTTTGGCCCTAGAGCGTCACACTTTAGGACTAGAGTGTCACACTTTGGCACTAGAGCGTCACACTTTGGCAGTAGAGCTTCAAACTCTGGCAATAGAGCGTCAGACTTTGGCACTAAAGCGTCACACTTCGGCACTAGAGCATCACACTTTGGCACTAGAGCTCTAGACTTTGGCACTAGAGCGTCACACTTTGGCAATGCAGAGTCACACTTTGGCACTAGAGGATCACACTTTGGCACTAGAGCTCCATACGTTGGCATTTGAGTGTCACAATTTGGCACTAGAGTGTCACACTTTGGCACTAGAGCGTCTCTCGTTTGGCACTAGAGCATCACACTTTGGCACTAGATCTTCACACTTTGGCACCAGAATGTCACACTTTGGCACTAGATCGTCACACATTGGCACTAGAGCATCACACTTTGGCACTAGAGCTTCATACGTTAGTACTAGAGCGTCACACTTTGGCACTAGAGCGTCCCAGTTTGAAACTAGAGCGTCACAAGTTGGCACTACAGCGTCACACTTTGGTACTTGAGCGTCACACTTTGGCACTAGAGTTTTACACTTCGGCACCAGAGTGTTACACTTTGGCACCAGAGCTTCACACTTTGGCACTAGAGCGTCACACTTGGGAACTAGAGCGTCACACTTAGGTACTAGAGCGTGACACATTGGCACTAGAGCATCACACGTTGGCACTAGGGTTTTGAACTTTGGTACTAGAGCGTCACACTTTGGCACTACAGCATCACGCTCAAGTACTAGAGCGTCACACTTTGGCACTAGAGCGCCACACTTTGGCACTAGAGCATCACACTCTGATAGTAGCGCTCCACAATTTGGCACTAGAATGTCACACTATGGCACTAGACCTTCACACTTTGGTACTAGAGCGTCACACTTTGGTAGTAGAGCTTCACACTTTAGCACTAGAGTGTCACACTTTGGCACGGGAGAGTCACACTTTGGCACTAAAGCGTCACACTTTGACACTAGAGTGTCACACTTGGGCACTAGAGTTACGAACTTTGGCACTAGAGCGTCACACTTTGGCACTAGAGCGTCACACTTTGGCACTAGAGCCTCACAATTTGGCACTTGAGTTTCGAGCCTCGGCACTAGAGCGTCGCTCTTTGGCAATAGAGCGTCACTCTTTTGCAATAAAGTGTTGCACTTTGGAACTAGAGCGTCACACTTTGGTACTAAAGCGTCACACATTGGTACTAGAGCGTCACACTTTGGCACTAAAGCGTCACACTTTGGCACTTGAGATTCACACTTTGGCGCAAGAGCGTCACACTTTGGCACTAGAGTGTAACAATTTGGCACTAGAGCGTCACACTTTGGCACTAGAGCTTCAAACTTTGGCACTAGAGCGTCAGACTTTGGCACTACAGCATCACACTTTGGCACTAGAGCGTCAAACGTTGGCACTAGAGTGTCACACTTTGGCACTAGAGTTTCAAACGTTGGCACTAGAGCCTCACACTTTGGCACTAGAGCGTCACACGTTGGCACTAGAGCGTCACACTTTGGCACTAAAGCGTCACACTCACACTTTGGCAGTAGAGCGTCACACGTTGGCACTAGAGCGTCACGCTTTGGCACTAGAGCGTCACACTTTGGCGCTAGCGCTTCACACTTTCGCACTAGAGCGTCACACTGTGGCACTAGACCATCACACTTTGGCACTAGAGCCTCACACTTGGGCACTAGAGCGTCACACTTTGGTACTAGAGCGTCACACATTTGCACTAGAGCGTCACACTTTGGCACTAGAGCATCACACGTTGGCACTAGAGCTTCACACCTTGGCACTCGAGCGTCACACTTTGGCACAAGAGCATCACACTTTGGCACGTGAGCATCACACTTTGGCACTAGAGCTTCACACTTTGGCACTAGAGTGTCACACTTTGGCACTAGAGTTCCACACTTTGGCACTAGAGCGTCACACTTTGAAACTAGAGCGTCACACTTTGGCACTAGAGCGTCACACTTTGACACTAGAACGTCGCACACTCACACTAGAGTGTCACATCTTGGCACGAGAGCTTCACACTTTGGCACTAGAGCGTCACTCCTTGGAACTAGAGAATCACACATTGGCACTAGACTATCACACTTTGGCAGTAGTGCGTCACACTTTGGCACTAGAGTCTCGACTGTTGGCACTAAAGAGTCACATTTTGGCACTAGAGAGTCACACTTTTGTAATAGAGTGTCACACTTTCGAACTAGAGCATCACACTCTGGCACTAGAGCGTCACACGTTGGCACTAGAGTGTCACACTTTTGCAATAGAGTGCATACTTTGGCACTAGAGCTTCAACCTTTGGCACTTGAGTGTTAGACTTTGGCACTACAGCGTCACAGTTTGGCACTAGAGTGTCACACTTTGGCACTAGAGAATCTCAGTTTGGCATTAGACCTCCACACTTTGTGTCAGAAGAATGCAATGCGTGAGGAAAGCTGAAGCAGAAGCAAGCATAAGCAACGAAGCACGTAGAAGTGACGCAGTGAAGTGAAGGAAGCGGAGCGGTAAGAGCGGGCCCAAGGAGTTAGTCGCAGAGTTGCGAAAGAACACAAGGCACTGGAGCTCCATGGTAGACAGAGCGCAGATGAGAGAGCTTGAGAGGGAAGCGAAGGAGGCGTTGGAAGCGAAAGGTTGAGGGTGGCAAAGCGAAGAGCTGTGAGGAGACAGTGGTGGGCAAAGGCAATGGGAGCGAGAGGCGAGCAGAGCGAGAACACGGCGGCGATGCCGTGGAACCAAAGGGAACAGGATGTGCCGAAATGTTATGGCTAACTCGAGAAAATGAACATCCTTGGTATAAAAAGGAAAGAACAGGACAAAAGAGCAAAGCAACGGCTTCTTTCCACTAGCCGGATGCGGGTGACAGATGTCACTTTATAAGGGGATAACTTTCTTGGGCTTGCTCCAGTTGTCTTGAGCTTGCTCCAGTTTTCCTGGCCTTGCTCCAGTTGTCTCGGCCTTGCTACTGTTGTCTGGGCTTGCTCCAGGTGTCATGGGCTTGCCAAAGTCGTTTTGGACTTGCTCCTTTTGTCTTAGACTCGCTCCAGTTGTGTTGGCCTTGCTCCAGTTGTCTTGGGCTTGCTCCATCTGTCTTGGCATTGCCCAAGATGTCTTGGCATTGCTCCAGTTGTCTTGGTCATGCTCTAGATATCCTAACCTTGCTCCAGTTGTCTTCGCCTAGCTCCATTTGTCTTGGGTCTGCTTCAGTTGTCTTGGACTTGCTCTAGTTGTATTGGCTTTGATCCAGCTGTCTTGGCCTTGCTCCAGTTGTCTTTGGCCTGCTCTAGTTGTTTTGGGCTTGCTCCAAGTTTTCTCGGCCTTGCTCCAGTTGTCTTGGCCTTGCTCCAGTTGTCTTGGGCTTCCTCTAGATATTTTGAGCTTGCTACAGGTGCAGTGGGCTTGCTCCACTCGTATTGGCCTTGATCTAGTTTTTTTTAGCTTGCTCCAGCTGTCTTGGGCTTGCTCCAGTTGTCTCGGCATTGATCCAGTTGTCTAAGGCTTGTTCAAGTTGTCTTTGGCTTGCCCCAGTTGCCTTTGGGCTTGCTCCAGTTGTCTTGGGCTTCCTCCAGTTGTCATGGCATTGTTCGAGCTATCTAGAGCTTGCTCCAGCTGTCTACGGCTTGCTCTAGTTGTCTTGGCCTTGCTCCAATTGTCTTGGCCTTGCTCCAGTTGTCTTGGCCTTACGCTAGTTGTCTTGGGCTTGCTCCAGTTTTCCTGGTCGTGTTCCAATTGTCTTGGGCTTGCTCCTGTTGTCTTGGGTTTGCTCCAGTTGTACTGGCCTTGATCCAGTTGTCTTGGGCTTGCTCCACTTGTCTTCGGCTTGCTCTAGTTTTCTTGGCCTTGGTCCAGTTGTCTTGGACATGCTCCAGTTGTCTTGGGCGTATTTTAGTTCTCTTTGGCTTGCTCCAGTTGTCTTGGGCTTGCTTCAGTTGTCTTGGGCTTTCTACAGTTGTCTTGGCCTTGCTCCAGTTGTCTTGGGCTTGCTCCAGTTGTCTTGGCATTGTGCGAGTTGTCTTCGATTTGCTCCAGTTGTCTTAGGCTTGCTTCAGTTGTCTTGGGCTTGCTCCAATTGTCTTGGCCATGCTCCAGTTGTCATAGTCTTGATCCAGTTGTCTTGGGCTTGGTCCACTTGTCTTGGGCTTCCTCCAGTTGTATTGGGCTTGCTCCAGTTTTCTTGGGCTTGCTCAAGTTGTATTGGGCTTGCTCCACTTCTCTTCGTCTTGCTCCAGTTGTATCAGGCTTGCTCCAGTTGACTTGGTCTTACCTCAGTTGTCTTGGGCTTGCTCTAGTTGTCTTGGGCTTGCTTGATTTGTCTTAGCCTTGCTCCAGTTGTCTTGGGCTTGCTCCAGCTGTCTTGGCCTTACTCCAGGTGTCTTGGCCTTGCTACAGTTGTCTTGGGCTTGCTCCAGTTGTCTTGGGCTTGCTCCAGCTGTCTTGGCCTTACTCCAGGTGTCTTGGCCTTGCTACAGTTGTCTTGGGCTTGCTCCAGTTGTCTTGGCCTTGCTCCACTTGTCTTGGCCTTGTTCCAGCTGTCTTTGGCCTCCTCTAGTTATCGTGGGCTTGCTCCAGCTATCTCGGGCTTGCTCCAATTTTCCTGGCCTTGGTCCAGTTGTCTTGGCCTAACTCCAGTTGTGCCCTAGTTGTGCCCTAGTTGCGCCCTAGTTGCGCCCAAGTTGCACCCTAGTTGCACCCTAGTTGCCCCCAGTTGCACCCTTATTGCGCCCTAGTTGTGCCCTAGTTGTGCCTTAGTTGCGCCCTAGTTGCGCCCTAGTTGCGCCCAAGTCGCGCCCTAGTTGCACCCTAGTCGCGTTCTAGTCGCGCCATAGTGCACCCTAGTTGCGCCCTAGTTGCGCCCTAGTTTCACCCTGGTTGCGCCCTAGTTGCGCCCATGTTGCGCCCTTGTTGTGCCCTTGCTCTGCCCTCGTTGCGCCCTTGTTGCGCCCTCGTTGCGCTCAAGTTGCGCCCTAGTTGCGCCCTTGTTACGCCCTAGTTGTGCCCCACTTGTGCCGTAGTTGCGCCCTACTTGCGCCCTACTTGCGCCATACTTGCGCTCTAGTTGCACCCTTGTTGCGCCCTAGTTGTGTCCTAGTTGCGCCCTAGTTGCGCCCTAGTTGCGCCCTAGTTGCACCCTAGTTGCGACCTAGTTGCGCCCTAGTTGCAACCTAGTTGCGTCCTAGTTGTGCCCTAGTTGCACCCTAGTTGCACCCTAGTCGCGTCCTAGGCGCGCCCTAGTCACGACCTAGTTGCGCCCTAATTGCACCCGAGTTACGCTCTAGTTGCACCCTATTTGCGCCCTTATTGCACCCTACTTGCGCCCTACTGGCACCCTTCTTGTGCCCTAGTGCCTTAGTTGGGCACTAGCTACGCCCTAGTTGTGCCCTAATTGCGCCCTAATTGCGTCCTACTTGTGCCCTACTTGCACGCTAGTTGCGCCTAAGTTGCGCCTTAGTTGCGCCCAACTTGCACACTAGTTGCACCCTAGTTGCGCCCTAGTTGCGCCCTAGTTATGCCCTAGTTACGCCCTAGTTGCGCCCTGGTTGCGTCCCGGTTGCACCCTAGATGCACCCTAGTTGCGCCCTAGTTGCACCCTAGTTGCGACCTAGTTGCGTCGTAGTTGTGCCCTAGTTGTGCCATAGTTGCGCCCTAGTTGCAACCTAGATGCGCCCTAGTTACACCCTAGTTGCGCCCTAGTTGCTGTTGACATGGTGTGCCCCTTGCCATGAGTGCCATTGACCGTACTCCCTGGTTCGACCACTGAAGAGTGGTCGAACACCTGATCTGACTTTAGATTTGGATCTGTTGGATTTTTCCATGCAAGATTGAGCTTTGAATCGCTCGATTTGAGTGAGTATTCAGAAAGTTAGCCTAGCCCGAAAAACGGGTGTTGGGTGGGTGGAATCTGGTACCCGCCATAGGTGGCGGGAAATTCCACCACCAGGGATCCGAGTGCATTCCTAATGGCCTCCAAATGCACCACGGGCATGAATGAGGTGACCATAAGGACCTCCTTGACCAGGATGGACTTCTCCTTGACTTCTGGGTGAGGAAAGGCGCTTCGACGGGTCATCGTCGAAGCGCCTCCCGTTGCCTAGAGTGCAAGGCCAGGTGGGCGGCTCCACCAAGGGTTACTTCGACGACCCTAGCAGGGGCTCTACTGCTCCGTTTTGGGCGTGCTTGGATGTGTTGGAAAGCTTAGATCACAGGCTATAAGAATCTGATGTAATTTCACTATGCTAAGTAACAAAAACGTGTTTCGATTCAGATCTACTGAATGCAACGAGTTCTGCCCACTCCTATCCGTGATCCTTGTGCTCCACACTCTTCACCATTGGTGTCTATTGGCTGCCCAAACCTTGGTAGCGTGTATCACTGAGAGCTAGGCATCCTTGAGGGTGCCTCCACACCCACTAGAGCCAACAAAGGGTTATGGGCCCACGTGCCTAGACGGACCCTAGCTCTTCAAGCTTCACGCTACCGCCTCGCGCCATGGCAACAACCGAGCAAGAGAGCATCGGCGCCGTCTCCAAGTTTGATGGGAACGGCTTCCCCTTGTGGAGGTGGCAGTTTGAGGTCTACCTCGATGACAAGGGTCTGCTTGAGCTGGTCAACAATGAAGAGACTGCGCCTCCGGATACCGCGACGCCGGAGGAAGTGGACAAGTACAAGAAGCGCAACAAGAAGGCGCTTGCATTGTTGGTGTTAGCGCTTGCACCGCCGCAGCGCGCACTGATTCAAGGATGCACGGAGGCTGCGGAGGCCTGGAAGAAACTCTGCACTATCTACCAGTCCACCAACCTTGCTAACCAGCTCTTCGTCTTCAAGAGGCTCGTCACCCTCCGAGCCAACGAAGGCGACGACATCATGGAGATCCTGCAGAAGATCGAGTCCCTCACTGCCGAGTGTGTAGCCACCGGATGGAAGGTCGACCCTCAACTGCAAGCCATGATCCTCCTCCTGGCCTTGCCAGACAGTTGGAGTCCCATGATCACCGTCGTAGGCGGCTGGTCCACCGATGAGCTGAAATACCCAAAGGTGGCTGAGTACGTCCGCAACGAATGGATGCGGCGTGGTGGGAGAGGAAGCGGGGCAACGTCGACTTCCGCCTATGCCGTCCGTCCTCAAGGTGGAGGGGGAGGCAAGAAGGGGAAGGGTGCCAAGCAGGACTCCAAGAAAGGTGACAACAAGGGGGAGTGCTACAATTGTGGCAAACAGGGCCACTACGCACGTGATTGCCCCAACAAGAAGTCGGACCAGCCTGGGAAGGGCGGGAAGAAGGACGTCCAAGCCATGATGGCCAGGGAATCTACCGACTTGACAGATCCGGAAGTCACTGTGATCGACTCCGGATCAGGCCGCCACACACAATGCAACCGGGCGGCATTCGTCACCTATGGCGCCACCGAGCGGCGCATGAAAGTGGCCAACGGCAAGACAGAGTTGGCCGCGGGCGAAGGCAATGTTTGCATTGAGTCGGTGGTGAACGGGAAAGTCATTCCGTCCACCATCTACGACGTGCTCCACATGCCCAACTTTGGGGCAAATCTGTTGTCAGTGAGCCGCCTTACCGACAAGGGGCTCGAGGTGCTCTTCAACAAGAAGGAAGCCATCATCCGAAGGGAGGGAGATGGCGAGGTGATTGCGCGTGGCAAGAGGGAGGAGGACCTCTACCTTCTTCGCACCAAGGTCCTTGCCGATGCGGTAAGGACTGACGCCGTCAACCTCGTGACGAAGGATGAAGGAAATCTGGACCTGTGGCACCGTCGCCTATGTCACATCGCTCCCTCAACTGTGAGGGACATGACAAAGAAGGAAGTGGTGCGGGGCCTTGAGGTCAAGGGCCTGGATGCAGCCAAGAATGCCGTGTGCGAGCCATGCGTGGTGGGCAAGGCGACACGGCAGCCTTTTGATGGCAAAGGGACGCGTGCATCAACGAAGTTGGAGGTGGTGCACACGGATGTGTGCGGACCGTTCGAGCCCTCCATTGGTGGGGCTCGCTACTTCGTCACCTTCATCGACGACCACTGCCGCAAGCTCTACCTCTACATCATCAAGAGGAAGAGCGATGTCTTGTCTTGTATGCAGGAATTTGTGGCGGCTGTGGAGCGGCAAACGGAGTTGAAGGTGAAGGCGTTCCGGAGCGACAACGGTGGCGAGTACGAGGGCTGCTCGGCATGGATGAAGAGCAAGGGGATCGCGTGGCAGAAAACTACGCCACACTCTCCGCAGCAGAATGGCGTCGCCGAGAGGGCGAACCGCACCATCCTCAACATGGTCCGGTCCATGTTGAGCGATGCCGGCCTCGCGCAGCGGTACTGGGGCGAGGCGGCACGGAAAGCGGCGTACATCATGAACCTGACGCCGACGAAGCCGCTAAAGGACGCGGAGTCCAAGGTGTGGAAGACGCCACAAGAAGTGTGGAGCGGAAGGAAGCCAACTGTGGCACACCTCCGCACGTTTGGTTGCGTTGCACATGCTATTGTGCAGGCACGGGAGGGGCGGGGCAAGCTGGACCCGCGGACCCGCCGGTGCATCTTCGTCGGGTACGAGAGCGGGAGCAAGGCGTACCGGCTCTTCGACCCGCGGAGGCAGCAGATCGTGAAGAGTCACGACGTCACGTTTGACGAGAAGAGTCGTTAAACGGACAAGGACGCGGGTCTCTCCAAGCGTGGGGAGTGGCTGCCACTCCTCGAGGGGGAGACGCCGGAGGACGTAAAAGAGGGTGACTTCCAAGCGGCTCCAACCGGCGACAACCATCCGGGGGATGGGGGAGCGGCTGATTTGCATTCAGCCGAGTCGGACGATGAGTCCGAAGCACCGGCAGCAGTGGAGCTGAATGAGGAGGCGGGGAGTGAGCCCCCATCTCCACAGTCCCCAAGAGAGGGGGAGCAGGCAAGCGGTGCGAGTGGCGCCGCGAGAGGGCAGCAGCAGCAGCCTCAACAGCAGCAGCCCCGGAGAAGCGGACGCGCAAGGAGGACGGCAAAACGGTACGATGCCGCGCAGGGCACCTGGACTGGGTTTGCTCGAGCGTTCTTTGCGCAAGAGGAACCCGAGACTGTCAAAGAGGCATTGCAGCAGAAGGATGGGGCTGAGTGGGAGGGAGCCATAAGATCTGAGCTTGCCTCCCACGAAGAAAACGGCACTTGGCAGCTGATTGACAGACCGGAGGGTGCATAAATCATCGGCTCCAAGTGGATCTTCAAGAAGAAGCTCACCAAGGAGGGGAAGGTGGAGCGGTACAAGGCGCGGCTGGTCGCAAAGGGGTACGCCCAGCGAAAAGGAGAACACTATGACGAAACCTTCACGCCGGTGGCAAAGTTTGCCTCCATCCGTTCCATCCTCTCAGTGGCGGCGGCGCGTGGCTACGAAGTCCACCAAATGGATGTAAAAACCGCATTCCTCAATGGCGACCTGGACAAGGAGGTCTACATGGAGGTGCCGGAAGGGGTGGACGCGCCGCCGGGGAAGGTGTGCCGGCTTTGCAAGGCGCTCTACGGGCTGAAGAAAGCGCCACTCTTGTGGTACCTGAAAATGGACGGCTTTATGGCCGAGCTTGGCTTCAAGCGCTGCGAGGCGGATCACAGCGTGTACATGCGAAAGCAGCCGGGGTTGCACCAGATCGTGGTCCTCTACGTGGATGACCTCATCCTCGTGTCATCGGACATGGAGGAGTTGGTGAACCTGAAGCGGCAGCTGGGCGGTCGGTTCAAAATGACGGACATGGACGAGCTCGAGTACTACCTTGGCGTCGCCATCAAGAGGGACCGCAAAGCACGCACACTTGAGATGGGGCAGGCAAAGTACGTGCAAGACGTGTTTCGCCGCTACAACATGGAGGAATGCAACCCCATCGGCACACCCATGACCACCACATGTGAGTTGAGCTCGAGCATGGGCCCGAGCACGGACGAGGAGAAGGAGGAGATGGCAGGTGTGCCATACCAGTCCGCGGTGGGAAGCATCATGTACGCCATGGTGGCGACGCGGCCCGACCTGGCCTTCGCGGAGGGCCAAGTGAGCTGCTATGTTGCTGACCCCGGACCGTTGCATTGGCAAGCGGTGAAGCGGATCCTCCGCTATCTCAAGGCGACAAAACAATCGCGGCTAGTGTTTGGAGGGGGAGCACGTGATGACTCCCTTGAGTTGGTTGGCTACTCGGATGCCGACTGGGCTGGTGATGTGGATGACAGAAAATCAACGTTGGGGTACGTGTTTGTACTTGGTGGTGCAGCAGTTTCATGGGCAAGCAGGGAGCAGGACTGCGTGGCGCTGTCCAGCACCGAAGCGGAGTACATCGCGCTCGCGGAAGCCGCAAAGGAGGCGGTGTGGCTGCGTCGGCTGTTAAAGGAGATCGGCGTGCCCCAAAGAAAGCCGACGGTGCTCAACATTGACAACATGAGTGCCATCAGCCTGACCCAGAACCCGGTGCTGCACAGGAGGACCAAGCACATCGAGATCCGGCATCACTACGCGAGGGACTTGGTGGCGAAGGGAGATGCGGCTAGTGTGCATTGTGGCACTAAGCGCATGCTCGCCGATGCCATGACCAAGGCACAGCCCAAGGACAGGCACGACGCAAGCTGCATGGAGCTCGGTCTGCGCTGTGAAGTTTAAAATGCTACAGGTTCCAAGGACAGGGCATCAAGGCTGCGGTGCAAGGGGGAGATTGTTGACATGGTGTGCCCCTTGCCATGAGTGCCGTTGACCGTACTCCCTGGTTCGACCACTGAGGAGTGGTTGAACACCTGATCTGGCTTTAGATTTGGATCCCTTGGATTTTTCCATCCAAGATCGAGCTTTGAATTGCTCGATTTGAGTGAGTATTCAGAAAGTTAGCCTAGCCCGAAAAACGGGTGTTGGGTGGGTGGAATCTGGTACCCGCCATAGGTGGCGGGATATTCCACCACCAGGGATCCGAGTGCATTCCTAATGGCCTCCAAATGCACCACGGGCATGAATGAGGTGACCATAAGGACCTCCTTGACCAGGGTGGACTTCTCCTTGACTTCTGGGTGAGGAAAGGCGCTTTGACGGGTCATCGTCGAAGCGCCTCCCGTTGCCTAGAGTGCAAGGCCAGGTGGGCGGCTCCACCAAGGGTTACTTCGACGACCCTAGCAGGACCTCTACTGCTCCGTTTTGGGCGTGCTTGGATGCGTTGGAAAGCTTAGATCACAGACTATAAGAATCTGATGTAATCACACTATGCTAACTAACAAAAACGTGTTTCGATTCAGATCTACTGAATGCGATGAGTTCTGCCCACTCCTATCCGTGATCCTTGTGCTCCACACTCTTCACCATTGGTGACTATTGGCTGCCCAAACCTTGGTAGCGTGTATCACTGAGAGCTAGGCATCCTTGAGGGTGCCTCCATACCCACTAGAGCCAACAGTTGCACCCTAGTTGCGCCCTAGTTGCGCCCTCGTCGGTCCTCGTCGCGCCCTAATTGCACCCTCGTTGCGCCCTTGTTGCGCCCTAGTTGGACCCTTGTTGGGCCCTAGTTGCGCCCTAGTTGTGCCATAGTTGCACCCTAGTTGCATCCTAGTTACACCCTACTTGCGCCCTAGTTGCGCCCTAGTCGCGCCCTAGTTGCGCCCTAGTTGCGCCCTAGTTGCGTCCTACTTGTACCCTAGTTGCCCCCTAGTTACACCCTAGTTGCGCCCTAGTTTCACCCTAGTTGCGCCCTAGTTCCACCCTAGTTGCGCCCTAGTTGCGCCCTAGTTGCGCCCTAGTTGCGCTATAGTTTCACCCTAGTTGCACCCTACTTGCGCCCTGCTTGCGCCCTAGTTGCGGCTCAGTTGGGCACTAGCTACGCCCTAGTTGTACCCTAGTTGTGCCCTAGTTGCGTCCTACTTGTGCCCTACTTGCGCCCTAGCTGCACCCTAGTTGCGCCATATTTACACCCTAGTTGCGCCCTGAGTGCGTGCCCTAGTTGCACACAAGTTGCACCCTACTTGCGCCCTACTTGCACCCTACTTGCGCCCTAATTGCGCCTCAATTGGGCACTAGATGCGCCCTAGTTGTACCCTAGCTGCGCCCTAGTTGAGTCCTACTTGTGCCCTATTTGTGCCCTAGTTGTGCCCTAGTTTCGCTCTAGTTAGGCCATAGTTGCGGCCTACGTGCGCCCTAGTTGCGCCCTAGTTGCGCCCTAGTTGTGCCCTGGTTGCGCCCTAGTTACACTCCAGTGAAGACAACATTTGTGCTCTCCACGACCCTCTCGGCCTTGGCAGACACGGTCTCACGGCACCAGTCAGAACCATCAGCCAGCCGTAGCAGTTCAGCCCTGTCAGTACCACGACCCCCCTGCAACAAACACACAAAAAAAAACCGAAAAAAACCCTTGTAGTCATGCCGTATATCCCTCTTCACACAGCAAACACACATAACACTCATAAATGACGTAAAGAAGACGAACCTTGTATGCGTTGAGGCTGAGGATACAACCATACATCTCGTCAGTACACACAAGAACGTAACCATTAGATTGTACGGCGATCTCATGCATCTTCTCGTAAGTCAGTGCATGTTGACAGCCAAAGACATGATTAAGAAGAAATCGACCAAACAGAGTGAACATAGAGAGACCGGCACCCCTCTTTGTCCCTCTAAATGAGGAACGAAGACAGAATGCATTCAAGCCGAGACTGACCAACAGTGTTGAAGAATTTGATATCTTTGAACCAGCGCGGCACCATTCCAGCAACAACAGATGTGGCAGATGTTCCAGTGTCCAACATCTCTCCACTTCTGTTGTCCGGAGTAACCGCCTCGGGTCTTGGTACCACACCCTTCCACACCAGGGCCATCTCATGGATCAGCCTTGTACGTAACCACTCTCAACCATGCGTAACCACTTGCAACCACTCTCAGCCATGCGTAACCACTCGCAACCACTCGCAACCACTCACAACCACTCGCAACCACTCGCAAC
>SZWC01000942.1:192250-202360 GCA_023375785.1 Penium margaritaceum
TGCCCAGGGTACCTGCGCCTGTGCCTAGGGTACCTGCGCCTGTGCCTAGGGTACCTGCGCCTGTGCCTAGGGTACCTGCGCCTGTGCCTAGGGTACCTGTGTCAGTGCCTAGGGTACCTGCGCCTGTGCCTAGGGTACCTGCGCCTCTGCCCAGGTTACATGCGCCTGTGCATAGGGTACCTACGCTTGTTCCTAGTGTACCTGCTCATGTGCCTAGGGTACCTGCGCTTGTGCCTAGGGTACCTACGCCTGTGCTTAGGGTACATGCGTATGTGCCTAGGGTACCTAGGCCTGTGCCTAAGGTACCTGCGCCTGTGCTTAGGGTACCTTTGCCTGTGCATAGGGTACCTGCGCCTGTACCCAGGTCACCTGTGCTATGCCTAGGGTACCTGCGCCTGTCCCTAGGGTACAAGAGCCTGTGCATAAGGTACCTGCGCCTGTGCTTAGAGTACCTGCGCCTGTGCCTAGGGTACCAGCGCCTGTTCCTAGGGTACCTGTGCCTGTGTCTAGGGTACCTACCCCTGTCCCTAGGGTACCTGCGCCTGTGCCTGGGGTACCTATGCCTGTCCCTGGTGTACCTACGCATGTGCCTAGGGTACCTGCGCCTGTGCCTAGGGAACCTGCGCCTGTGCCTAGGGTACCTGCGCATGTGCCTAGGATACCTGCGCCTGTCCCTAGGGTACTTGCGCCTGTGCCTAGGGTCCATGCGCCTGTGCCTAGGGTACCTGCGCCTATGCCTAGGGGTTCCTACGGGTGTGCCTAGGGTACGTGCGCCTGCGCTTAGGGTACGTGTGCCTGTGCCTAGTGTAACTGCGACTGTGCCTATGATACCTTTGCTTGTGTCTAGAATACCTACACCTTTCCCTAGGGTACCTGCGCCTGTGCCTACGGTACCAGCTCCTGTTCCTAGGGTACGTGCACCTGTGCCTAGGGTACCTGCGCCTGTGCCTAGGGTGCCTGGGCCTGTGCATAGGGTACCTGCGACTATGCCTAGAATACCAACGCATGTACCTACGGTACTTGTACCTGTGCCTAGGGTAACTGCGCATGTGCCTAGGGTACCTGTGCCTGTGCCTAGGGTACGTGGGCCTTTGCTTAGGGTACCTGCGCTTGTGCTTAGGGTACCTCCGCCTGTGCCTAGGGTACCTGCGCATGTGCTTAGGGTACCTGCGCTTGTGCCTAGGGTGCCTGCGCTTGTGCCTAGGGTACCTGCGCCTGTGCCTAGGGTACCTGCGCCTATCCCGAGGATACTTGTGCCTGTGCCTGTAGTTCCTGCGCTTGTGCTTGTAGTACCTGCGCCTGTGCCTATGGTACTTGCGCCTGTGCCCAGGGTACCTACCCTAGGCACAAGCGCAGATATCCTAGGCACAGGCGCAGGTACCCTAAGCACACGCGCAGGTACCCTAGGCATAGGCGCAAGTACCATAGGCACAAGCGCAGGTACCTCAGGCACGGGCGTAGGTACACTAGGCACAGGCGGAGGTACCCTAGGGATAGGCGCAGTTAAACTAAGCACAGGCACAATTACCATAAGCACATGCGCAGGTACCCTATGCACAGGCGCAAGTACCCTAGGCACAGCTGCAGGTACCATAGGCAGGGGCGCAGGTACCCTAGGCAGAGGTGCAGGTACCTTAAGCAAAGGCCCACGTATCCTAGGCACAGGCACAGGTACCCTAGGCACAGGCGCAAGTACCCTAGGGACAGGCGCAGGTATCCTAGGCACAGGTGCAGGTACCCTAGGCACAGGCGTAGGTACCCTAGGGACTGGCGCAGATACCCTAAGGACAGGACAGGTGACCTGGGCACAAGCGTAGGTACCCTAGGCACAGGCACAGGTACCCTAGGCACAGGCGCAGATATCCTAGGCACAGGCGCAAGTAACCTGGGCATAGGCGCAGGTACCCTAGGCACGGGCGTAGGTACCCTAGGCATAGGCGCAAGTACCCTAGGCACAGGCGCAGGTACCCTAAGCAAAGGCCCACGTACCCTAGGCACAGGCATAGGTACCCTACGCACAGGCGTAGGTTTCCTAGGCACAGGCGCAGGTACCCTAGGCATAGGCGTAGGTATCCTAGGCACAGGCGCAGGTACCCTATGCACAGGCGCAGGCACCCTAGGTACAGGCACAGGTATCCTAGGCACAGGCGCAGGGTCCCTAGGAGCTTCCGCAGGTATCCTGGGCACAGGCAAAGGTACCCTAGGAACAGGCGCAGGTACCCTAGGCACAGGCGCAGGTACCCTCGGCACTGGCGCAGGTACCCTAAGCACAGGCGCAGGTACCCTAAGCACAGGCGCAGGTACCCTAGGCACAGGTGCAGGTACCCTAGGCACAGGCGCAAGTAACCTAAGTACAAGCGCAGGTACCCTAAGCGCAGGCGCGGGTACCCTAAGCACAGGCGCAGGTACCCTAGGCACAGCGCAGGTACCCTATGCACAAGCGCAGGTACCCTAGGCAGAGGCGCAGGTACCCTAGGCACAGGCGCAGGTACCCTCAGCACAGGCGCAGGTACCCCAGGCACGGGCACAGGTACCCTAAGCACAGGCGTAAGTACCCTAGGGACATGCATAGGTACCCTAAGCATGGGCGCAGGTAGCCTAGGCACAGGCGTAGGTTCCCTAGGAACAGGCGCAGGTACCCTAGGCACAGGCGCAGGTACCATAGGCACAGGCTTAGGTACCCTAGGGACAGGCGCAGGTACCCTAGGCACAGGCGAAGGTGACCTGGGCACAGGCGCAGGTACCATAGGAACAGGTACAGTTACCTTAGGCACTAGCGTAGGTACCCTTGGCACAGGAGCGGGTAACCTGGGCATAGGCGCAAGTATCCTAGGCACAGGCGCAGGTACCCTAGGCACAGGTGCATGTACCCTAGACAGGTGCAGGAACCCTACGCAAAGGCCCGCGTACCCTAGGCACAGGGACAAGCACCCTAGGCACAGGCGCAGGTACCATAGGCATAGGAGCAGGTACCCTAGGCACAGGCGCAGGCACCCTAGGCAGAGGCGTAGGTACCCTATGCACATGCGCTGGCACCCCAGGCACAGGCGCATGTACCCTAAGCACAAGCGCAGGTACCCTAGGAACAGGGCAGGTATCCTAGGCACAGGCACAGGTACCCTAGGCACAGATGTAGGTACCATAGGCAAAGGCGCAGGTACCCTAGGCACAGGCGCAGGTATCCCGCACAGGTGCAGGTAACCTGGGCATAGGCACAGGCAGCGTAGGCACAGGCGCAGGTAGCCTAGGCACAGGCGCAGGTACCCTAGGCACAGGCGCATGTACCCTAGGCATAGGCGCAGGTACCCCAGGCACAGGCGCGGGTATCCTGGGGACAGGCGCAGGTACCCTAGGCACATGCGCAGGTACCCTAGGCACAGGCGCAGGTACCCTAGGCACAGGCGCAAGTACCGTAAGTACAGGCGCACATACCCTAGGTACAGGCGCAGGAACCCTAAGCACAGGCGCAGGTACCCTAGGCACAGGCGCAGGGACCCTAAGGACAGGCGTACTTAACCTAGGCACAGGCGCATGTACCATAAGAAACAGGCGCATGTACCCTAGGCACAGGCGCAGGTACCCTAGGCACAGGCGTATGTACCCTAGGGACAGGCGCAGGTACCCTAGGTACAGGCGCAGGTGACCTGGGCACAGGCGTAGGTACCCTAGGTACAGGCACAAATACCCTAGGCACTGGCACAGGTACCCTAGGCACAAGCGCAGGTAACTTGGGCATAGGCGCAGGTACCCTAGGCACAGGCGGAGGTACCCTAGGCACATGCGTAGGTACCCTAGGCACAGGCGCAGGTACCCGAAGCAAAGCCCCACGTACCCTAGGCACAGGCACAAGTACCCTAGGCACAGGCGTAGGTACCATAGGCACAGGCGCACGTACCCTAGGCACAAGCGCAAGTACCCTAGGCACAGGCGTAGGTACCATATGCATAGGCGCAAGCACCTTAGGCACAGGCGCAGGTACCCTAAGCACAAGCGCAAGTATCCTAGGAACAAGGGCAGGTATCCTAGGCACTGGCGTAGGTACCCTAGGCACAGGCGCAGGTAACTTGGGCATATGCAGAAGAACCGTAGGCACAGGCGCAGGTACCCTAGGCACAGGCGCAGGTACCCCAGGCATAGGCGCAGGTTTCCTGGGAACAGGCACAGGTACCCTAGGCAAAGGCGCAGGTACCCTAGGCACAGGCGCAGGTACCCTAGGCACAGGCGCAGGTACCCTAAGTACATGCGCAGGTATTCTATTTCAGGTGCACCACCCTAAGCACAGGCGCAGGTACCCTAGGCACATGCGCAAGGACCTTATGCACAGGCGCAGGTACCCTAGGGACAGGTGCAGGTATCCTAGGCACAGGCGCAGGTTCCCTAAGCACAGGCGCAGGTACCCTAGGCACAGGCGCAGGAAACCTAAGCACAAGTGCAGGTACCTTAGGCATAGGCGCAGGGACCCTAGGCACAGGCGCAGGTATCCTAGGGACAGGCGAAGGTATCCTAGGAACAGGCGTAGGTATCCTAGGCACAGGCGCAGGTACCCTAACCAAAGGCCCACGGACCCTAGGCACAGGCACAAGTACCCTAGGCACAGGCGCAGGTACCGTAGGCACAAGCGCACGTACCCTAGGCACAAGCGCAGGTACCCTAGGCATAGGCGTAGGTACCATATGCACAGGCGCAGGCACCCCAGGCACAGGCGCAGGTACCCTAAGCACAAGCGCAGGTATCCTAGGAACATGGGCAGGTATCCTAAGCACTGGCGCAGGTATCCTAGGCACAGCCGCAGGTACCTTAAGCACAGGTGCAGGTACGAAAGGCACAAGCGCAGGTACCATAGGCACAGGCGCATGTATCCCAGGCACAGGCGCAGGTAACCTGGGCATAGGCACAGGCACCGTAGGCACAAGCGCAGGTACCCTAGGCACAGGCACAGGTACCCAAGGCACAGGCAAAGGTTTCCTGGGGACAGGCACAGGTACCCTAGGCACAGGCGCAGGTACCCTAGGCACAGGCGCAGGTACCCTAGGCACAGGCGCAAGTACCCTAAGTACAGGCGCACGTACCCTAGGAATAGGCGCAGAACCCTAAGCACAGGCGCAGGTACCCTAGGCACAGGCGTAGGTACCCTAGGCACATGCGCAGGTACCCTAGGCACAGGCGCAGGT
The DNA here is from genome assembly GCA_023375785.1 of Penium margaritaceum. Classification (NCBI taxonomy): domain Eukaryota; kingdom Viridiplantae; phylum Streptophyta; class Zygnematophyceae; order Desmidiales; family Peniaceae; genus Penium; species Penium margaritaceum. The sequence continues at coordinate 197,422 of SZWC01000942.1, forward strand.
ACCCTAGGCACAGGCGCAGGTACCCTAGGCACAGGCGCAGGTACCCTAGGCACAGGCGCAGGTACCCTAGGCACAGGCGCAGGTACCCTAGGCACAGGCGCAGGTACCCTAGGCACAGGCGCAGGTACCCTAGGCACAGGCGCAGGTACCCTAGGCACAGGCGCAGGTACCCTAGGCACAGGCGCAGGTACCCTAGGCACAGGCGCAGGTACCCTAGGCACAGGCGCAGGTACCCTAGGCACAGGCGCAGGTACCCTAGGCACAGGCGCAGGTACCCTAGGCACAGGCGCAGGTACCCTAGGCACAGGCGCAGGTACCCTAGGCACAGGCGCAGGTACCCTAGGCACAGGCGCAGGTACCCTAGGCACAGGCGCAGGTACCCTAGGCACAGGCGCAGGTACCCTAGGCACAGGCGCAGGTACCCTAGGCACAGGCGCAGGTACCCTAGGCACAGGCGCAGGTACCCTAGGCACAGGCGCAGGTACCCTAGGCACAGGCGCAGGTACCCTAGGCACAGGCGCAGGTACCCTAGGCACAGGCGCAGGTACCCTAGGCACAGGCGCAGGTACCCTAGGCACAGGCGCAGGTACCCTAGGCACAGGCGCAGGTACCCTAGGCACAGGCGCAGGTACCCTAGGCACAGGCGCAGGTACCCTAGGCACAGGCGCAGGTACCCTAGGCACAGGCGCAGGTACCCTAGGCACAGGCGCAGGTACCCTAGGCACAGGCGCAGGTACCCTAGGCACAGGCGCAGGTACCCTAAGCACAGGCGCAGGTACCCTAGGCACAGGCGCAGGTACCCTAGGCACAGGCGCAGGTACAATAGGCACAGGCGTAGGTACCCTAGGCACATGCGCAGGTACCCTAGGCACAGGCGCAGGTACCCCAAGCACAGGCGCTTATACCCTAGGGACAGGCGCAGGTACCCTAGGCACAAGCACAAAAACCATAGGCACAGGCGCAAGTACCCTAGGCATATACGCAAGTATCCTAAGCATAGGCGCAGGTAACCTAGGCACAGGCGCAGGTACCCTAAGCACAAGCGCAGGAACCCTAGGCACTGGCGCATGTACCTAGGGTACCTGCGCCTGTGCCTATTGTACCTGCGCCTGTGCCTAGGGTACCTGTGCCTGTGCCTAGGGTACCTGCGCCTGTGCTTAGGGTACCTGCGCCTGTCCTTAGGGTTCCTGCACTTGTGCGTATGGTACCTGCGCTTGTGCTTAGGGTACCTTCGCCTGTGCCTAGGGTACTTGCACCTGTGCCTAAAATACCTACGCCTGTGCCTATGGTACCTTCGCCTGTGCCTAGGGTACCTGCGCCTGTGCCTAGGGTACGTGCGCCTGTGCCTAGGGTACCTGCGCCTGTGCCTAGGGTACCTGCGCCTGTCCCTAGGGTACCTGCGCCTGTGCCTAGGGTCCCTGCGCTTGTGCCTAGGGTACCTGTACCTGTGCTTAGTTTTCCTGCTCCGGTCGCATCGCCTGCTCCGCGACGACTTGCGCCCACGCGGACAACTTCCACAGCGCACGAGGTTTCATCCCTGCGCTCACTTTGCCACCAGTCACTCCTTCGTTTTCTCATCGGCTCATCATCCTCTGCTTGACACACGGATTTGTCCGGTCAAACTGCCAATCTCACAACAACCTATGCCCACTTCTCTATTCAGCATTCTCCTCCTGTGTATGCCTGTCTCGCTGTTGGATAAAAATAACGGCCTCTCCGCAAAAACCATCTTCTTGCTACGCTCTCTGTTCTCTCGTACCCTCGCCGATCTACCGCTACCACAAGACACCATCAACCTACATTGCCTATCGCAAGCCGGTCTTGGTTCAACACCAAACCAAAGCTCTCAAATCCCATCTGTCCCTCCCCCTCACTTGTTCATGGCTCGCCGGAGACTGCAAGCGTCCATCGTGGCTGAATGTGGGGAGAATGCAACAGCGTGGGTCGAAGCAACACTGCTCCACGCCAGGGAATGGGTCACACTCACTGAGTACTTTGCCGATGCACTCCTTCTCGGCAGATACGTCCAACACCCCTTCCCTCGTCCACACACCGCCACCTACCACCAGACTCTCCAGATTGTGTGTACATATCTTCAACCCCTCCTGCATCCATCTTATCACCATCTCCTACAGGAGGCTCGCACAGGTCCACTCCTCTGGCACAGCATCTGCAAACAAGCCTGGTGGAAGAGCTGGATCGCCTACAGCTCTAACCATCGTGCCGTTCTTCCCCCACTAACATGACGCATCAGTGTCCTGCCTGCCTTCACTGTCGAAGAAAGACTAGAGACCGTGGATCTCTGTGTTGCTGACGTTATAACCCTCCTCTTTCTTGCGTTCCTCCATGGCTTTGGTGTCACTGATGCTCTCCTCGGCCCTCCTCTCTATGTTGGCCGGCCTATCACAGAGGCTGCAAAGAGTCTCAGATATGCAGATGTCAACCGCCAAGTCCGAGCAGTACTCCATACAATCACTGATGTCAGCCGGCATGAGGCCCTTACCAGGCACCCAGACAATCTGAGCACCATGTGGCACGACTTTCTTCTAGCCTGTCGAGTACGTCCTCCCACAGAGGATGAAAAGCGAACGTACTCACACAGGCAATAATCCTTCTCCTTGCCAGCTTCAAGGGGGGTGTCAAAAACATAAATCTGGCAGTAAGAATGATCATTTCTCGGACTAGCCCCGAGTTCTCAATAACGGCTCGGTCCATCACCAAACCACCTTGACCAACGGTTCATCGGATATATGACCGTTCGACCAACGGGCAAGCCATCCCCTAATAAAGTGACACCAGTCACCCGCATCCGGCTAGCGGAAAGAAGTGGTTGCTTTACTCGTTTTTCCCGTTCTATCCTTTTCATGCCAAGGATGTTCATTCCCTCAAGTTAACCAGAACAGTTCTGTCCATCCTGTTCCCTTTTGGTTCCACGGCTTTGCCACCGTGACTTCACTCTGCTCGCACCTTGAATTCCTTGCCTTTGCCAGCCTCCCACAGCTCTCAACTCTTTGCTTTGTCACTCTCGCTCCTTCGCTCAGTCCGCAACCAGTCATCACTCATCTCACTCTCAGGCTCATTCTCTCTCTCTCAACACCTGGTCTACCTCGTCTCGACCTCTATCAAGCTCTGCGGCTAACTCCCCGGGACAGCTATCGCTTACGCCACTTTGACGGCGATCTTGTGCTTGTTCCGAAGCTTCTGCTTGCTCCTGCCACTGGTGTTCTCATGCCTGCATTCTTCTGACATGGTATCAGAGCGTCAGGTAACATCACCTGGTACCCCGTAACCATATCATTGCTTTGCCGCCATCCTTCCTCCATTCGCGTCCTTCTCCCACCGTTATAGTCGTCTCGCGCCTCTCTGCTTTGTCAACAGCTGACATCAGCAGCACCGCTTGGAGAAGTTCCCACGCTGAAGGAACGCTATATCATCCTGAGAAAGCCCTGCGTCCATTTCCGCGCCTGTGGCCAACTCTTGGAAACCTGCCGTCCTCAACAACTGCACGAACGCTCCTGAGCCGCCATCCACTCTCAACTTCCGAGAAGCTTCCTGCCGCTACCTCTCGTCACCTCAGCCGCCGTAAGTGTCTTCGCCCTCCTCCTCTCTCCTCGTCAACCTCATCAGCTCCATCTGCTCCATTGGCATCATTCTCCTCGCATCTGTAGTGCCACGTCGCATCCTTGCACCGCCTTCTAACGTCATCAGCAACAGCGGTGCACCGCCCGCCGCTAGGACATCGGACACCACCAGTCTTCCTGCTCCAATTGCAAGCCAACTGGGGAACAAGCCGTCACTCTCCTGATGTCAGCGGATCAGTACCATGCTCGCCTTAACCAACTGACTCCCAATAGACTCTCCAACAGACTCCCTCTGCTGCAACCAACTTCTTTTAACTGGCATGATATCGAACACCACGAGTCTTCCTGCCCGTCGACCTCGGGCCAACTGGGGAACAAGCCGTCACTCTCCTGAAAGCAGAGACTTGGCTGTCGCATGCCAATCCTTCCTTGCTATCCTCTGCCTGCCGAGTCATCCATCCTCTTCCTCTGCGACGCCCTTCTCCCCTTCACCAGCCTTCCCTTCTCGCTTCATCATCACTTTTCTCTCCTGTCCTCAGCCCTTCTCCTCATCGATCTTCTTCGAGCCGCCCTCAGCATCATCCGTGCCGCCCTCTCCTCAGTCTTCACCATCATCTTTCATCATCAGCGCACGTGGTTCCACCCCTGCGTCCACTCATCCATTCGCCATCATCTATTCCTCCGCTTCAGCTTCTACTCGGCACACGGAACCGCCCGGTCGCATGGCTTGTTTCGCGACGACCTGCGCCCACACCGACAACTTCCGCAACGAACGTGGTTTCGCCCATCTGCCCACTCCTATTTCATCAACATCCGCCTCCTCAGCATCCGCATCTGTGACCAGCCCAAGGACCTGCACGAGCTCGCTGCCCGCTTCGCAACAGCCTACACCCAAGCCGGCAGCAGATTTCTCGCAACGCGTTGGCTCCTGCCTTCCTCTTGCCGCATCCTACTTCCCTAATCCGCAGCGCACGTGGTTTAACGGTGATCTTGTGCTTGTTCCAACGCTTCTCCTTGCTTCTGTCACTGCCGTTCTCATGCCTACATTCTACTGACACAAATCCCAGTCCCCATCCCAGTCCTGATCCCGGTCCCGATCCCAGTCTCGATCCGAGTCCCGATCCTAGTCCCGATCCCAGTCCCGATCCCAGTCCCGATCCCAGTCCTGGTCCCAGTCCCAATTCCAGTCCCGATCCCAGTCCCGATCCCAGTCCCGATCCCAGTCTCGATCCCAGTCCCGATCCCAGTCCCGATCCTAGTCCCGATCCCAGTCCCGATCCCAGTCCCGATCCCAGTCCCGATCCCAGTCCCAATCCCAGTCCCGATCCCAGTCCCGATCCCAATCCCGATCCCAGTCC
>SZWC01000942.1:211536-223124 GCA_023375785.1 Penium margaritaceum
AAGTTGGGTTGGAAGTTGGGTTGAAAGTTGGGTTGGAAGTTGGGTTTAATGTTGGGTTGAAAGTTAGGTTGGAAGTTGGCTTTCAAGTTGGGTTGGAAGTTGGGTTGGAAGTTGGATTGGAAGCTGGGTTGGAAGTTGGGTTTGAAGTTGGGTTGGAAGTTGGGATGGATGTTGGGATGAAGGTTGGGTTGGAAGTTGGGTTTGAAGTGGGTAGCAGGTTGGGTTGGAAGCTGGGATGGAAGTTGGGATGGAAGTTGGTTTGAAAATTGGGTTGGAAGTTGGGTTGGAAGCTGGGTTGCAAGCATGGATGGAAGTTGGGTTGGAAGTTGGGTTGGAAGTTGGTTTGGAAGTTGGGTTGGAAGTTGGGATGGAAGTTGGGATGGAAGTTGGGTTGGACGTTGGGTTGGACGTTGGGTTGGAAGTTGGGTTTGAAGTTGGGTTGAAAGTTAAGATGGAAGCTGGGTTGGATGTTGGGTTGGAAGTTGGGTTTGAAGCTGGGTTGGAAGTTGGTTGGAAGTTGGTTTGGAAGTTGGGTTGGAAGTTGGGTTGGAAGGTGGGTTGGAATTTGGGATGGAAGTTGGGATGTAGTTTGGGATGGAAGCTAGGTTAGAAGTTGGGTTGGAAGTTGGGATGGAAGTTGGGTTGGAAGTTGGATTAGAAAATGGATTGGACGTTGGGTTGGAAGTTGGGTTGGAAGTTGGGTTGGAAGTTGGGCTGGAAGTTGGGTTGGGAGTTGCGTTGGAAGTTGGGTTGATAGTTGGGTTGGAAGTGTTGACATGGTGTGCCCCTTGCCATGAGTGCCGTTGATCGTACTCCCTTATTCGACCACTGAGGAGTGGTCGAACACCTGATCTGACTTTAGATTTGGATTTCTTGGATTTTTCCATGCAAGATCGAGCTTTGAATCGCTTGATTTGAGTGAGTATTCAGAAAGTTAGCCTAGCCCAAAAAACGGGTGTTGGGTGGGTGGAATCTGGTACCCGCCATAGGTGGCGGGATATTCCACCACCAGGGATCCGAGTTCACTCCTAATGGCCTCCAAATGCACCAGGGGCATGAATGAGGTGACCATAAGGACCTCCTTGACCGGGATGAACTTCTCCTTGACTTCTGGGCGAGGAAAGGCGCTTCGACGGGTCATCGTCGAAGCGCCTCCCGTTGCCTTGAGTGCAAGGCCAGGTGGGCGGCTCCACCAAGGGTTACTTCGACGCCCCTAGCAAGGGCTCTACTGCCCCGTTTTGGACGTGCTTGGATGCGTTGGAAAGCTTAGATCACAGGCTATAAGGATCTGATGTAATCACACTATGATAAGTAACAAAAACGTGTTTCGATTCAGATCTACTGAATGCGACGTGTTCTGCCCACTCCTATTCGTGATCCTTGTGCTCCACACTCTTCACCAAAGGTGTCCATTGGCTGCCCAAAACTTTGGTAGCATGCATCACTGAGAGCTAGGCATCCTTGAGGGTGCCTCCACATCCACTAGAGCCAACAAAAGGGTTATGGGCCCACGTGCCTAGACGGACCCTAGATCTTCAAGTTTCACGCTACCGCCGCGCGCCATGGCAACGACCGAGCAAGAGAGCATCGGCGCCGTCTCCAAGTTTGATGGGAACGGCTTCCCCTTGTGGAGGTGGCAATTTGAGGTCTACCTTGATGACAAGGGCCTGCTTGAGCTGGTCAACGGTGAAGAGACCGCGCCTCCGGATACCGCAACGCCGGAGGAAGTGGACAAGTACAAGAAGCGCAACAAGAAGGCGCTTGCATTGTTGGTGTTAGCGCTTGCACTGCCGCAGCACGCACTGAGTCAAGGATGCACGGAGGCCACGGAGGCCTGGAAGAAACTTTGCACCATCTACCAGTCTACCAACCTTGCTAACCAGCTCTTTGTCTTCAAGAGGCTCATCACCCTCCGAGCTAACGAAGGCGACGACATCATGGAGATCCTACAGCAGATTGAGTCCCTCATTGCCGAGTGCGTAGCCACCGGATGGAAGGTCGACCCTCAGCTGCAAGCCATGATCCTCCTTCTGGCCTTGCCGGACAATTGGAGTCCCATGATCACCGTCGTAGGCGGCTGGTCCGCAGATGAGCTGAAGTACCCGAAGGTGGCTGAGTACGTCCGCAACGAATGGATGCGGTGTGGTGGGAGAGAGAGCGGGGCAACATCAAGTTCCGCCTATGCCGACCGTCCTCAAAGTGGACGGGGAGGCAAGAAGGGGAAGGGTGCTAACCAGGGCACCAAGAGAGGTGACAACAAGGGGGAGTGCGACAATTGTGGCAAACAGGGCCACTATGCACGCAACTGCCCCAACAAGAAGTCGGACCAGCCTCGGAAGGGCGGGAAGAAGGACACCCAAGCCATGATGGCCAGGGAGTCTACCGACTTGACAGATCCGGAAGTCACTGTGATCGACTCCGGATCAGGCCGCCACACACAGTGCAACCGGACGGCATTCGTCACCTACGGCAACACCGAGCGGCGCATGACAGTGGCCAACGGCAAAACAGAGTTGGCCGCGGGCGAAGGCAATGTTCGCATTGAGTCGGTGGTGAACGGGAAAGTCATTCCGTGCACCATCTACGACGTGCTCCACATGCCCAACTTTGGGGCAAATCTGCTATCCGTGAGCCGCCTTACGGGCAAGGGGCCCGAGGTACTCTTGAACAAGAAGGAGGCCATCATCCGGAAGGAGGGAGATGGCAAAGTGATTGCGCGTGGCAAGAGGGAGGAGGACCTCTACCTTCTTCGCACTAAGATCCTTACCGATGCGGTAAGGACTGATGCCGTCAACCTCGTGATGAAGGATGAAGGAAATCTGGACCTGTGGCACCGTCGCCTATGTCACATCGCTCCCTCAACTGTGAGGGACATGGCGAAGAAGGAAGGAGGAAGAAGGATGGTGCGGGGCCTTGAGGTCAAGGGCCTGGATGCAGCCAAGAATGCCGTGTGCGAGCCATGCGTGGTGGGCAAGGCGACACGGCAGCCGTTTGACGGCAAAGGGACGCGTGCATCGACGAAGTTGGAGGTGGTGCACACAGATGTGTGCGGACCATTCAAGAGCTCCATTGGGGGCGCTCGCTACTTTGTTACTTTCATCGATGACCACAGCCGCAAGCTCTACCTCTACATCATCAAGAGGAAGAGTGATGTCCTGACTTGTATGCAGGAGTTTGTGGTGGCAGTGGAGCGGCAAACAGGCTTGAAGGTGAAGGCGTTCCGGAGCGACAACGGTGGCGAGTACGAGGGCTGCTCGGCATGGATGAAGAGCAAGGGGATCGCGTGGCAGAAAACTACGCCACACTCTCCGCAGCAAAACGGCGTCGCCGAGAGGGCGAACCGCACCATCCTCAACATGGTCCAGTCCATGTTGAGCGATGCTGGCCTCGCGCAGCGGTACTGGGGCGAGGCGGCACGGACAGCAGCGTACATCATGAACCTGACGCCGACGAAGCCGCTAAAGGACGCGAAGTCCAAGGTGTGGAAGACGCCACAAGAAGTGTGGAGCGGGAGGAAGCCAACTGTGGCACACCTCCGCACTTTTGGTTGTGTTGCACATGCTGTTGTGCAGGCACGGGAGGGGCGGGGCAAGCTGGACCCGCGGACTCGCCGGTGCATCTTCGTCGGGTACAAGAGCGGGAGCAAGGCGTATCGGCTCTTCGACCTGCGGAGGCAGCAGATCGTGAAGAGTCACGATGTCACGTTCGACGAGGATAGCCGTTGGACGGACAAGGACGCGGGTCTCTCCAAGCGTGGGGAGTGGCTGCCACTCCTCAAGGGGGAGACGCCGGAGGACGCAAAAGAGGGTGACGTCCAAGCGGCTCCAACCGGCGATAACCATCCGAGGGATGGGGGAGTGGCTGATTTGCATTCAGCCGAGTCGGACAATGAGTCCGAAGCGCCAGCAGCAGTGGAGCTGAACGAGGAGGCGGGGAGTGAGCCCACATCTCCACAGTCCCCAAGACAGGGGGAGCAGGTCAGCGGTGCAAGTGGCGCCGCGAGAGGGCAGCAGCAGCAGCAGCCTCAACAGCAGCAGCCCCGGAGAAGCGGACGCACAAGGACGGCAAAACAGTACGATGCCGCGCAGGGAACCTGGACCAGGTTTGCTCGAGCGTTCTTTGCGCAAGAGGAGCCCGAGACCGTCAAGGAGGCGTTGCAGCAGAAGGATAGGGCTGAGTGGGAGGGAGCCATAAAATCTGAGCTTGCCTCCCACGAAGAGAACGGCACTTGGCAGCTGATTGACAGGCCGGAGGGCGCAAAAATCATCGGCTCCAAAGGGATCTTCAAGAAGAAGCTCACCAAGGAGGGGAAGGTGGAGCGGTACAAGGCGCAGCTGGTGGCGAAGGGGTACGCCCAGCGAAAAGGTGAACACTACGACAAAACCTTTGCACCGGTGGCGAAGTTCGCCTCCATTCGCTCCATCCTCTCAGTGGCAGCGGCGCGCGACTATGAGGTCCACCAAATGGATGTAAAAACCGCATTCCTCATTGGCGACCTGGACAAGGAGGTCTACATGGAGGTGCCGGAGGGGGTGGACGCGCCGCCGGGGAAGGTGTGCCGGCTTCGCAAGGCGCTCTACGGACTGAAGCAAGCGCCACTCATGTGGTACCTGAAAATGGACGGCTTCATGGCCGAGCTTGGCTTCAAGCGCTGCGAGGCGGATCACAGCGTGTACATGCGAAAGCAGCCGGGGTTGCACCAGATTGTGGTCCTCTACGTGGATGACCTCATCCTCGTGTCATCGGACATGGAGGAGTTGGTGAACCTGAAGCGGCAGCTGGGCGGTCGGTTCAAAATGACCGACATGGGCGAGCTCGAGTACTACCTCGGTGTCGCCATCAAGAGGGATCGCAAAGCACGCACGCTTGAGATGGGGCAGGCAAAGTATGTACAAGAGGTGCTCCGTCGCTACAACATGGAGGAGTGCAACCCCATCGGCACACCCATGACCACCACATGTGAGTTGAGCTCAAGCATGGGCCCGAGCACGGACGAGGAGAAGGAGGAGATGGCAGGTGTGCCATACCAGTCCACAGTGGGGAGCATCATGTACGCCATGGTGGCAACGCGGCCCGACCTGGCCTTTGCGGAGCGCCAAGTGAGCCACTACGTTGCTGATCCCGGGCCGTTGCATTGGCAAGCAGTGAAGCGGATCCTCCGCTATCTCAAGGCGACAAAACAGTCGCGGCTAGTGTTTGGAGGGGGAGCGCGTGATGACTCCCTTGAGTTGGTCGGCTACTCGGATGCCGACTGGGCTGGTGATGTGGATGACAGAAAATCAACGTCGGGGTACGTTTTTGTGCTTGGTGGTGCAGCAGTTTCATGGGCAAGCAGGAAGCAGGACTGCGTGGCGCTGTCCAGCACCGAAGCGGAGTACATCACGCTTGCGGAAGCCGCAAAGGAGGCGGTGTGGCTACGTCGGCTGTTGAAGGAGATCGGCGTGCCCCAAAGAAAGCCGACGGTGCTCAACGTTGACAACATGAGTGCCATCAGCCTGACCCAGAACCCGGTGCTGCACAGGAGGACCAAGCACATCGAGATCCGGCATCACTACGCGAGGGACTTGGTGGCGAAGGGAGATGCGGCTATTGTGCATTGTGGCACTAAGCGCATGCTCGCCGATGCCATGACCAAGGCACAGCCCAAGGACAGGCACGACGCAAGCTGCATGGAGCTCGGTCTGCGCTGTGAAGCTTAAATTGCTACAGGTTCCAAGGACAGGGCATCAAGGCTGCGGTGCAAGGGGGAGATTGTTGACATGGTGTGCCCCTTGCCATGAGTGCCGTTGATCGTCCTCCCTGGTTCGACCACTGAGGAGTGGTCGAACACCTGATCTGACTTTAGATTTGGATCCCTTGGATTTGTCCATGCAAGATCGAGCTTTGAATTGCTCAATTTGAGTGAGTATTCAGAAAGTTAGCCTAGCCCGAAAAATGGGTGTTGGGTGGGTGGAATCTGGTACCCGCCATAGGTGGCGGGATATTCCACCACCAGGGATCCGAGTTCATTCCTAATGGCCTCCAAATGCACCACGGGCATGAATGAGGTGACCATAAGGACCTCCTTGACCAGGATGAACTTCTCCTTTGCTTCTGGGCGAGGAAAGGCGCTTCGACGGGTCATCGTCGAAGCGCCTCCCGTTGCCTTGAGTACAAGGCCAGGTGGGCGGCTCCACCAAGGGTTACTTCGACGCCCCTAGCAGGGGCTCTACTGCCCCGTTTTGGGCGTGCTTGGATGCGTTGGAAAGCTTAGATCACAGGCTATAAGGATCTGATGTAATCACACTATGCTAAGTAACAAAAACGTGTTTCGATTCAGATCTACTGAATACGACGTGTTCTGCCCACTCCTATTCGTGATCCTTGTGCTCCACACTCTTCACCAAAGGTGTCCATTGGCTGCCCAAAACTTTGGTAGCGTGCATCACTGAGAGCTAGGCATCCTTGAGGGTGCCTTCACACCCACTAGAGCCAACAAAAGGGTTATGGGCCCACGTGCCTAGACGGACCCTAGATCTTCAAGTTTCACGCTACCGCCGCGCGCCATGGCAACGACCGAGCAAGAGAGCATCGGCGCCGTCTCCAAGTTTGATGGGAACGGCTTCCCCTTGTGGAGGTGGAAATTTGAGGTCTACCTTGATGACAAGGGCCTGCTTGAGCTGGTCAACGGTGAAGAGACCGCGCCTCCGGATACCGCGACGCCGGAGGAAGTGGACAAGTACAAGAAGCGCAACAAGATGGCACTTGTATTGTTGGTGTTAGCGCTTGCACCGCCGCAGCACGCACTAATTCAAGGATGCACGGATGCCGCGGAGGCCTGGAAGAAACTTTGCACCATCTACCAGTCTACCAACCTTGCTAACCAGCTCTTTGTCTTCAAGAGGCTCATCACCCTCCGAGCTAACGAAGGCGACGACATCATGGAGATCCTACAGCAGATTGAGTCCCTCATTGCCGAGTGCGTAGCCACCGGATGGAAGGTCGACCCTCAGCTGCAAGCCATGATCCTCCTTCTGGCCTTGCCGGACAATTGGAGTCCCATGATCACCGTCGTAGGCGGCTGGTCCGCTGATGAGCTGAAGTACCCGAAGGTGGCTGAGTACGTCCGCAACGAATAGATGCGGCGTGGTGGGAGAGAGAGCGGGGCAACATCAAGTTCCGCCTATGCCGTCCGTCCTCAAAGTGGAGGGGGAGGCAAGGAGGGGAAGGGTGCTAACCAGGGCACCAAGAGAGGTGACAACAAGGGGGAGTGCTACAATTGTGGCAAACAGGGCCACTATGCACGCAACTGCCCCAACAAGAAGTCGGACCAGCCTCGAAAGGGCGGGAAGAAGGACACCCAAGCCATGATGGCCAGGGAGTCTACCGACTTGACAGATCCGGAAGTCACTGTGATCGACTCCGGATCAGGCCGCCACACACAATGCAACCGGGCGGCATTCGTCACCTACGGCGCCACCGAGCGGCGCATGACAGTGGCCAACGGCAAAACAGAGTTGGCCGCGGGCGAAGGCAATGTTCCCATTGAGTCGGTGGTGAACGGGAAAGTCATTCCGTGCACCATCTACGACGTACTCCACATGCCCAACTTTGCGGCAAATCTGCTATCCGTGAGCCGCCTTACGGACAAGGGGCTCGAGGTACTCTTCAACAAGAAGGAGGCCATCATCCGGAAGGAGGGAGATGGCGAGGTGATTGTGCGTGGCAAGAGGGAGGAGGACCTCTACCTTCTTCGCACCAAGGTCCTTACAGATGCGGTAAGGACTGACGCCGTCAACCTCGTGACGAAGGATGAAGGAAATCTGGACCTGTGGCACCGTCGCCTATGTCACATCGCTCCCTCAACTGTGAGGGACATGGCGAAGAAGGAAGTGGTGCGGGGCCTTGAGGTCAAGGGCCTGGATGCAGCCAAGAATGCCGTGTGCGAGCCATGCGTGGTGGGCAAGGCGACACGGCAGCCGTTTGACGGCAAAGGGACACGTGCATCGACAAAGTTGGAGGTGGTGCACACAGATGTGTGCGGACCATTCGAGAGCTCCATTGGGGGCGTTCGCTACTTCGTTACCTTCATCGATGACCACAGCCGCAAGCTCTACCTCTACATCATCAAGAGGAAGAGTGATGTCCTGACTTGTATGCAGGAGTTTGTGGCGGCAGTGGAGCGGCAAACAGGCTTGAAGGTGAAGGCGTTCCAGAGCGACAACGGTGGCGAGTACGAGGGCTGCTCGGCATGGATGAAGAGCAAGGGGATCGCGTGGCAGAAAACTACGCCATACTCTCCGCAGCAGAACGGCGTCGCCGAGAGGGCGAACCGCACCATCCTCAACATGGTCCGGTCCATGTTGAGCGATGCCGGCCTCGCGTAGCGGTACAGGGGCGAGGCGGCACGGACAGCAGCGTACATCATGAACCTGACGCCGACGAAGCCGCTAAAGGACGCGAAGTCCAAGGTGTGGAAGACGCCACAAGAAGTGTGGAGCGGGAGGAAGCCAACTGTGGCACACCTCCGCACTTTTGGTTGTGTTGCACATGCTGTTGTGCAGGCACGGGAGGGGCGGGGCAAGCTGGACCCGCGGACTCGCCGGTGCATCTTCGTCGGGTACGAGAGCGGGAGCAAGGCGTATCGGCTCTTCGACCTGCGGAGGCAGCAGATCGTGAAGAGTCACGATGTCACGTTCGACGAGGATAGCCGTTGGACGGACAAGGACGCGGGTCTCTCCAAGCGTGGGGAGTGGCTGCCACTCCTCGAGGGGGAGACGCCGGAGGACGCAAAAGAGGGTGACGTCCAAGCGGCTCCAACCGGCAATAACCATCCGAGGGATGGGGGAGCGGCTGATTTGCATTCAGCCGAGTCGGACAATGAGTCCGAAGCGCCAGCAGCAGTGGAGCTGAACGAGGAGGCGGGGAGTGAGCCCGCATCTCCACAGTCCCCAAGAGACGGGGAGCAGGTCAGCGGTGCAAGTGGCGCCGCGAGAGGGCAGCACCAGCAGCAGCAACAGCAGCGGCAGCAGCAGCAGCAGCCTCAACAGCAGCAGCCCCGGAGAAGCGGACGCACAAGAAGGACGGCAAAACGGTACGATGCCGCGTAGGGAACCTGGACTGGGTTTGCTCGAGCGTTCTTTGCGCAAGAGGAGCCCGAGACTGTCAAGGAGGCGTTGCAGCAGAAGGATAGGGCTGAGTGGGAGGGAGCCATAAAATCTGAGCTTGCCTCCCACAAAGAGAACGGCACTTGGCAGCTGATTGACAGGCCGGAGGGTGCAAAAATCATCGGCTCCAAGTGGATCTTCAAGAAGAAGCTCACCAAGGAGGGGAAGGTGGAGCGGTACAAGGCGCAGCTGGTGGCGAAGGGGTACGCCCAGCGAAAAGGTGAACACTACGACGAAACCTTTGCACCGGTGGCGAAGTTCGCCTCCACTCGCTCCATCCTCTCAGTGGCAGCGGCGCGCGACTATGAGGTCCACCAAATGGATGTAAAAACCGCATTCCTCATTGGCGACCTGGACAAGGAGGTCTACATAGAGGTGCCGGAGGGGGTGGACGCGCCGCCGGGGAAGGTGTGCCGGCTTCGCAAGGCGCTCTACAGACTGAAGCAAGCGCCACTCATGTGGTACTTGAAAATGGACGGCTTCATGGCCGAGCTTGGCTTCAAGCGCTGCGAGGCGGATCACAGCGTGTACGTGCGAAAAGCAGCCGGGGTTGCACCAGATTGTGGTCCTCTACGTGGATGACCTCATCCTCGTGTCATCGGACATGGAGGAGTTGGTGAACCTGAAGCGGCAGCTGGGCGGTCGGTTCAAAATGACCGGCATGGGCGAGCTCGAGTACTACCTCGGTGTCGCTATCAAGAGGGACCGCAAAGCACGCACGCTTGAGATGGGGCAGGCAAAGTATGTGCAAGAGGTGCTCCGCCGCTACAACATGGAGGAGTGCAACCCCATCGGCACACCCATGACCACCACATGTGAGTTGAGCTCGAGCATGGGCCCGAGCACGGACGAGGAGAAGGAGGAGATGGCAGGTATGCCATACCAGTCCGCAGTGGGGAGCATCATGTACGCCATGGTGGCAACGCGGCCCGACCTGGCCTTTGCGGAGCGCCAAGTGAGCTGCTACGTTGCTGACCCCGGGCCGTTGCATCGGCAAGTGCTGAAGCGGATCCTCCGCAATCTAAAGGCGACAAAACAGTCGCGGCTAGTGTTTGGAGGGGGAGCGCGTGATGACTCCCTTGAGTTGGTCGGCTACTCGGATGCCGACTGGGCTGGTGATGTGAATGACAGAAAATCAACGTCGGGGTACGTGTTTGTGCTTGGTGGTGCAGCAGTTTCATGGGCAAGCAGGAAGCAGGACTGCGTGGCGCTGTCCAGCACCGAAGCGGAGTACATCACGCTTGCGGAAGCCGCAAAGGAGGCGGTGTGGCTACGTCGGCTGTTGAAGGAGATCGGCGTGCCCCAAAGAAAGCCGACGGTGCTCAACGTTGACAACATGAGTGCCATCAGCCTGACCCAGAACCCGGTGCTGCACAGGAGGACCAAGCACATCGAGATCCGGCATCACTACGCGAGGGACTTGGTGGCGAAGGGAGATGCGGCTATTGTGCATTGTGGCACTAAGCGCATGCTCGCCGATGCCATGACCAAGGCACAGCCCAAGGACAGGCACGACGCAAGCTGCATGGAGCTCGGTCTGCGCTGTGAAGCTTAAATTGCTACAGGTTCCAAGGACAGGGCATCAAGGCTGCGGTGCAAGAGGGAGATTGTTGACATGGTGTGCCCCTTGCCATGAGTGCCGTTGATCGTACTCCCTGGTTCGACCACTGAGGAGTGGTCGAACACCTGATATGAGTTTAGATTTGGATTGCTTGGATTTGTCCATGCAAGATCGAGCTTTGAATCGCTCAATTTGAGTGAGTATTCAGAAAGTTAGCCTAGCCCGGAAAACGGGTGTTGGGTGGGTGGAATCTGGTACCCGCCATAGGTGGCGGGATATTCCACCACCAGGGATCCGAGTTCATTCCTAATGGCCTCCAAATGCACCAGGGGCATGAATGAGGTGACCATAAGGACCTCCTTGACCAGGATGAACTTCTCCTTTACTTCTGGGCGAGGAAAGGCGCTTCGACGGGTCATCGTCGAAGCGCCTCCCGTTGCCTTGAGTGCAAGGCCAGGTGGGCGGCTCCACCAAGGGTTACTTCGACGCCCCTAGCAGGGGCTCTACTGCCCCGTTTTGGGCGTGCTTGGATGCGTTGGAAAGCTTAGATCACAGGCTATAAGGATCTGATGTAATCTCAGTATGCTGAGTAACAAAAACGTGTTTTTATTCAGATCTACTGAATGCGACGTGTTCTGCCCACTCCTATTTGTGATCCTTGTGCTCCACACTCTTCACCAAAGGTGTCCATTGGCTGCCCAAAACTTTGGTAGCGTGCATCACTGAGAGCTAGGCATCCTTGAGGGTGCCTCCACACCCACTAGAGCCAACAGGAAGTTGGGTTGAACGTTGGGTTGAAAGGAAGGTTGGATGTGGGGTTGCAAGTTGGGTTGGAAGTTGGGTTGGAAGTTGGGTTGGAAGTTGAGTTGGAAGTTGGGTTG
>SZWC01000942.1:236575-272034 GCA_023375785.1 Penium margaritaceum
GGGATGGAAGTTGGGTTGGAAGTTGGATTGGACGTTGGGTTGAAAGTTGGATTGGAAGCTGGGTTGGCAGTTGGGTTGGAAGTTGGGTTGGAAGTTTTGTTGGAAGTTGGGTTGGAAGTTAGGTTGAAAGTTGGTTTGGAAGTTGGGTTGGAAGTTTGGTTGGAAGTTGGGATGGAAGTTGGGATGGAAGTTGGGTTGGAAGTTAGGTTGGAAATTGGGTTGGATATTGGGTTAGAAGTTGGATTGGAAGTTGGGTTGGAAGTTGGGTTGGAAGTTGGGTTGGAAGTTGGGTTGGAAGTTGGGTTGGAAGGTGGTATGGAAGTTGGGATGAACGTTGGGATGGAAGTTAGGTTGGAAGTTCGGTTGGAAGTTGGGTTGGAAGTTGGATTGGAGGTTGGATAAGAAAATGGGTTGGACGTTGGGTTGGAAGTTGGGTTGGAAGTTGGGTTGGAAGTTGGGTTGGAAGTTGGGTTGGAAGTTGGGTTGGAAGTTGGGTTGGAAGTTGGGTTGGAAGTTGGGTTGGAAGTTGGATTGGAAGTTGGATTGGAAGTTGGGTTGGAAGTTGGGTTGGAAGTTCGGTTGGAAGTTGGGATGGAAGTTGGGATGGAAGTTGGGTTGGAAGCTGGGTTGGTATTGGGTTGGAAGTTGGGTTGGATGTTGGGTTGGCAGTTGGGTTGGAAGTTGGGTTGGAAGGTGGGTTGGAAGTTGGGTTGGAAGTTGGGTTGGACGTTGGGTTGGAAGTTGGGTTGGAAGTTGGGTTGAAAGTTGGATTGGAAGCTAGGTTGGATGCTGGGTTGGAAGTTGGGTTGGACGTTGGGTTGAAAGTTGGGTTGGAAGTTGGGTTGGAAGTTGGGTTGAAAGTTGGGTTGGCAGTTGGGTTGGAAGTTGGGTTGGAAGTTGGGTTTGAAGTTGGGATGGAATTTGGGATGGAAGTTGGGTTGGAAGTTGGGTTGGAAGTTGGGTTTGAAGTTGGGTTGGAAGTTGGGTTGAAAGTTGGGTTGGAAGATGGGTTGGAAGTTGGGTTGAAAGTTGGGTTGGCAGTTGGGTTGGAAGTTGGGATGGAAGGTGGGTTAGAAGTTTGGTTGGAAGTTTGGTTGGAAATTGGGTTGGAAGTTGGGTTGGAAGTTTGCTCAAATTTTGGGTTGGAAGCTGGGTTGGATGTTGGGTTGGAAGTTGGGTAGGAATTTGGGTTGGAAGTTGGGTTGGAAGTTGGGTTGGAAATTGGGTTGGATGTTGGGTTGGAAGTTGGGATGGAAGTTGGGATGAAAGTTGGATTGGAAGCTGTTTTGAGAGTTGGGTTGGAAGTTGGGTTGGAAGTTGGGTTGGAAGTTGGATTGGAAGTTGGGTTGGATGTTGGGTTGGAAGGTGGGTTGGAAGTTGGGTTGGAAGTTGAGTTGGAAGTTGGGTTGAAAGTTGGGTTGGAAGGTAACAATGATGTTGTATTAGAAAATGGGTTGAAAATTGGGTTGGAAGTTGGGTTGGAAGTTGGGTTGGAAATTGGGTTGGAAGTTGGGTTGGACGTTGTGTTGGAAGTTGGGATGGAAGTTAGGCTGGATGTTGGGATGGAAGTTAGGTTGGAAGTTGGGTTGGAGGTTGGGTTGGAAGTTGGGTTGGAAGTTGGGTTGGAGGTTGGATTGGAAGTTGGGTCGAAAGTTGGATTGGAAGCTGGGTTGGATGCTTGGTTGGATGTTGGGTTGGAAGTTGTGTTGGAAGTTGGGTTGGAAATTGGGTTGGAAGCTGGGTTGGAAGTTGGGTTGAAAGTTGGGTTGGAGACTGCCTTTGACCAATGAAATCCGCTGTGTGTGGTCAACGTTGACAGCTCACAATACGAGTCACAAATGGTCAGAGGGGGAACGATGGTTTGGGAACACCAGGTATCAACTAGCAAGCACAAAGACCTACAATAAGTAGTGGCATCGTGTGGCTACCATGTACAATGACCAACCAAAGTAGGCATATGTTACTGACCATGACCAAAGAATGTTACTATGTGTGGTCAACTTTGACAACTCATAACACAAGTCACAAATGGTCAGAGGGGGAAACAATGATTTGTGAATACTAGTTATCGACTAGCAAGTACAACGACCGTCAATATGTAGTGGCACAGTGTGGCTACCATGCACAGTGACCAACCAAAGTATGCATATGTCACTGACCATGACCAAAGAATTTCACTTCATGTGGTCAACGTTTACAACTCACAACAAGAGTCACACATAGTCAAAGGGGGTAACAATGGTTTGGGAATACTAGCTATCAACTACAAAGCACAAAGACCTTCAATACGTAGTGACATGGCGTGGCAACCATGTACAGTGACAAACCAAAGTAGGCATATGCCACTAACCATGACCAAAAGAATTTCACAGTGTGTGGTCAAAGTTGAAAACTCATAACACGAGTGACAAATGGTCAGAGGGATACAATGGGTTGAGAACACTAGCTATCAACTAGCAAGTACAAAGACCTTCAACAAGTAGTGGCACGGTGTGGCTAGCATGCACAGTGACCAACCAAAGGATGCATACATCACTGACTATGACCAAAGAACTCCACTATGTGTGGTCAACATTGACAACTCATAACACGAGTCACAAATGGTCAGAGGGAGAGACAATGGTTTGGGAACCCTATGTATCGACTAGAAAGGACAATGAACTTCAATACGTGGTGGCACGGTGTGGCTACTATGCACACCGAACAACCAAACTAGGCATATGTCACTGATAATGACAAACGAATTTCAGTATGGGTGGTCAACGTTCACAACCCATAACACGAGTCACAAATGGTCAGAGGGGGAAACAATGATTTCGAAATATTAGTTTTCAACTAGCATGGACAACGACCTTCAACAATTAGAAGCACGGTGTGGCTACCATGCACAATGACCGACCAAAGTAGGCATATGTACTGCCTTTGACCAAAGAAATCCGCTATGAATGGTCGAAGTTTACAACTCATAATACGAGTCACAAATGGTCAAAGGGGGGAACGATGGTTTGGGAACACCAGGTATCAACTAGCAAGCACAATGACCTTCAATAAGCAGTGGCACGGTGTGGCTACCATGTACAATGACCAACCAAAGTAGGTATAAACCACTGACCATGACGAAAGAATGTCACTATGTGTGGTCAACTTTGAGAACTCAGAACAGGAGTCACAAATGGTCGGAGGGGGAAACAATGGTTTGTGAATACTAGTCATCGACTAGCAAGTACAAAGACCTTCAATATGTAGTAGCACAGTGTGGCTACCATGCACAGTGACCAACCAAAGTATGCATATGTCACTGACCATGACCAAAGAATTTCACTTCATGTGGTCAACATTGACAACTCACAACAAGAGTCACAGATAGTCAGAGGGGGTAACAATGGTTTGGGAACACTAGCTATCAACTAGAAAGCACAAAGACCTTCAATATGTAGTAGCACAGTGTGGCTACCATGCACAGTGACCAACCAAAGTATGCATATGTCACTGACCATGACCAAAGAATTTCACTTCATGTGGTCAACATTGACAACTCACAACAAGAGTCACAGATAGTCAGAGGGGGTAACAATGGTTTGGGAACACTAGCTATCAACTAGAAAGCACAAAGACCTTCAATACCTAGTGACACGGCGTGGCAACCATGTACAGGGACAAACCAAAGTATACATATGCCACTAACCATGACCAACCGAATTTCACAGTGTGTGGTGAACGTTGAAAACTCATAACATGAGTCACAAATGGTCAGATGGGGAAACAATGGATTTGGAATACTAGTTATCAACTAGCAAGTACAAAGACCTTCAACAAGTGGTGGTAGGGTGTGGCTAGCGTGCATAGTGATCAACCAAAGGATGCATACGTCACTGACTATGACCAAAGAAGTCCACTATGTGTGGTCAACATTGACAACTCATAACACGAGTCAAAAATGGTCAGAGGGAGAGACAATGGTTTGGGAACCCTATTTATTGACAAGAAAGGACAAAGAACTTCAATACTTGGCGGCATGGTGTGGCTACTATGCACGCCGAACAACCAAACTCGGCATATGTCACTGACCATGACCAAATAATTTCAGTATGGGTGGTCAACGTTCACAACCCATAGCACGAGTCACAAATGGTTAGAGGGGGAAACAATGGTTTCGAAATATTTGTTTTCAACTAGCAAGGACAACAACCTTCAATCATTAGTAGCACGGTGTGGCTACCATGCACAATGACCGATCAAAGTAGGAATATATACTGCCTTTGACCAAAGAAATCCGCTGTGTGTGGTCAACGTTGACAACTCATTATACGAGTCACAAATGGTCAGAGGGGGTAACGATGGTTTGGGAACACCAGGTATCAACTAACAGGCATAAGGACCTTCAATAAGCAGTGGCATGGTGTGGCTACCATGTACCATGACCAACCAAAGTAGGCATGTCACTGACCATGACCAAAGAATGTTATTATGTGCGGTCAACTTTGACAACTCATAACACGAGTCACAAATGGTCAGAGGGGGAAACAATGGTTTGTGAATGCTAGTTATCGACTAGCAAGTACAAAGACCTTCAATATGTAGTAGCACAGTGTCGCTACCATGCACAGTGACCAACCAAAGTATGCATGTGTCACTGACCATGACCAAAGAATTTCACTTCATGTGGTCAACATTGACAACTCACAACCAGAGTCACAGATAATGAGAGTGGGTAACAATGCTTTGGGGATACTAGCTATCAACTAGAAAGCAGAAAGACCTTCAATACATAGTGACATGGCGTGGCAACCTTGGAAAGTGACAAACCAATATTAGCATATGCCACTAACCATGACCAAACGAATTTCACCGTGTGTGGTCAACGTTGAAAACTCATAACACGAGTTACAAATGGTCAGAGGGGGAAACAATGGGTTGGGAACACAAGTTATCAACTAGCAAGTACAAAGACATTCAACAAGTAGTGGCACGGTGTGGCTAGCGTGCACAGTAACCAACCAAAGGATGCATACGACACTGACTATGACCAAAGAAGTCCACTATGTGTGGTCAACATTGACAACTCATAACACGAACCACAAATGGTCAAAGGGAGAGACAATGGTTTGGGAACCCTATGCATCGACTATAAAGGACAAAGAACTTTAATACGTAGTGGCACGGTGAGGCTCATATGCACACCGAACAACCAAACTATGCATATGTCACTGACCATGACCAAGGAATATCAATATGGGTGGTCAACGTTCACAACCCATAACACGAGTCACAAATGGTCAGAGGGAAAAACAATGGTTTCGGAATATTAGTTTTCAACTAGCAAGTATAACGACCTTCAAGAAGTAGTAGCACGGTGTGGCTACCATGCACAATGACCGATCAAAGTAGGCATATGTACTGCCTTTGACCAAAGATATCCGCTGTGTGTGGTCAACGTTGACAACTCATAATAAGAGTCACAAATGGTCAGAGGGAGGGACGATGATTTGGGAACGCCAGGTATCAACGAGCAAGCACAAAGACGTTCAATAAGTAGTGGCACGGTGTGGCTACCATGTACAATGACCAACCAAAGTAGGCATGTCACTGACCATGACCAAAGAATGTCACTACGTGTGGTCAACTTTGACAACTCATAACACGAATCACAAATGGTCAGAGGGGGAAACAATGCTTTGTGAATACTAGTTATAGACTAGCAAGTACAAAGACCTTTTATATGTAGTGGCAAAGTGTGGCTACCATGCACAGTGACCAACCAAAGTATGCATATGTCAGTGACCATGACCAAAGAATTTCACTTACTGTGGTCAACATTGACAACTCACAACAAGAGTCACAGATAGTGAGAGGGGGTAACAATGGTTCGGGAACACTAGCTATCAACTAGAAAGCACAAAGACCTTCAATACGTAGTGACACGACATGGCAACCATGTACAGTGACAAACCAAAGTAGGCATATGCCACTAACCATGACCAAAAGAATTTCACAATGTGTGTGGTCAACGTTGAAAACTCATAAGACGAGGCACAAATGGTCAGAGGGGGAAACAATGGGTTGGGAACACTAGTTATCAACTAGCAAGTACAAAGACCTTTAACAAGTAGTGGCACGGTGTGGCTAGCGTGTAAAGTGACCAACCAAAAGAAACATACGTCACTGACTATGACCAAAGAAGTCCACTATGTGTGGTCAACATTGACAACACATAACACGAGTCAAAAATGGTCAGAGGGAGAGACAATGGTTTGGGAACCCTATGTAGTGACTAGAAAGGACAAATGACTTCAATAAGTAGAAGCACGGTGTGGCTACTATGCACACTGAACAACCAAACTAGGCATATGTCACTGACCATGACCAAAGAATTTCAATATGGGTGGTCAACGTTCACAACCCATGACACCAGTCACAAATGGCCAGAGGGGGAAACAATGGTTTTGGAATACTAGTTTTCAACTAGCAAGTACAACGACCTTCAATAAGTAGTAGCACGGTGTGGCTACCATGCACAATGACCGACCAAAGTAGGCTTATGTACTGCCTTTGACCAAAGAAATCCGCTGTGTGTGGTCAACATTGACAACTCATAATACGAGTCACAATTGGTCAGAGGGGGGAACGATGGTTTGGGAACACCAGGTACCAGCTACCAAGCACAAGGACCTTTAATAAGTAGTGGCACGGTGTGGCTACCATGTACAATGACCAACCAAAGTAAGCATATGCCACTGACCATGACCAAAGAATGTCAGTATGTGTGGTCAAATTTGACAACTCATAACACGAATCCCAAATGGTCAGAGGGGGAAACAATGGTTTGTGAATACTAGTTATTGACTAGAAAGTACAAAGACCTTTAATATGTAGTGGAAAAGTGTGGCTACCATGCACAGTGACCAACCAAAGTATGCATATGTCACTGACCATGACCAAAGAATTTCACTTCATGTGGTCAACGTTGACAACTCACAACAAGATTCACAGATAGTGAGAGGGGGTAACAATGGTTTGGGAACACAAGCTTTCAACTAGAAAGCACAAATAACTTCAATACGTAGTGACACGACGTGGCAACCATGTACATTGACAAACCAAAGTAGGCATATGCCACTAACCATGACCAAAAGAATTTCACAATGTGTGTGGTCAACGTTGAAAACTCATAAGACGAGGCACAAATGGTCAGAGAGGGAAACAATGGGTTGGGAACACTAGTTATCAACTAGCAAGTACAAAGACCTTCAACAAGTAGGGGCACGGTGTGGCTAGCGTGCACAGTGACCAACCAAAGGAAACATACGTCACTGACTATGACCAAAGAAGTCCACTATGTGTGGTCAACATTGACAACACATAACACGAGTCAAAAATGGTCAGAGGGAGAGACAATGGTTTGGGAACCCTATGTAGCGACTAGAAAGGACAAATAACTTCAATAAGTAGTGGCACGGTGTGGCTACTATGCACACCGAACAACCAAACTAGGCATATGTCACTGACCATGACCAAAAAACTTCAATATGGGTGGTCAACGTTCACAACCCATGACACCAGTCACAAATGGCCAGAGGGGGAAACAATGGTTTTGGAATACTAGTTTTCAACTAGCAAGTACAACAACCTTCAATAAGTAGTAGCACGGTGTGGCTACCATGCACAATGACTGACCAAAGTAGGCTTATGTACTGCCTTTGACCAAAGAAATCCGCTGTGTGTGGTCAACGTTGACAACTCATAATACGAGTCACAAATGGTCAGAGGGGGGAACGATGGTTTGGGAACACCAGGTATCAACAATCAAGCACAATGACCTTCAATAAGTAGTGGTACGGTGTGGCTACCATGTACAATGACCAACCAAAGTAAGCATATGCCACTGACCATGACCAAAGAATGTCACTATGTGTGGTCAACATTGACAACTTATAACACGAGTCACAAATGGTCAGAGGAGAAACAATGGTTTGTGAATACTATTTATCGACTAGCAAGTACAAAGACCTTCAATACGTAGTGGCACAGTGTGGGTACCATGCACAATGACCAACCAAAGTATGCATATGTCACTGACCATGACCAAAGAATTTCACTTCACGTGGTCAGCGTTGACAACTCACAACACGAGTCATAGATAGTCAAAGGGGGTAACAATGGTTTGGGAACACTAGCTATTAACTAGAAAGCACAAAGACCTTTAATACACAGTGACACGGTGTGGCAACCATGTACAGTGACAATCCAAAGTAGGCATATGCCACTAACCATGACCAAACGAATTTCACAGTGCTTGGTCAACGTTGAAAACTCATAACACGAGTCACAAATGATGAGAGGGGGAAACAATGGATTGGGAACACAAGTTATCAAATAGCAAGTACAAAGACATTCAACAAGTAGTGGCACGGTGTGGCTAGCGTGCACAGTGACCAACCAAAGGATGCATACGTCACTGACTATGACCAATTCATTCCACTATGTGTGGTCAACATTGACAACTCATGACACGAGTCACAAATGGTCAGAGGGAGAGACAATGGTTTGGGAACCCTATCTATTGAATAGAAAGGGCAAAGAACTTCAATATGTGGTGGCAAGGTGAGGCTACTATGCACACCGAACAACCAAACTAGGCATATGTCACTGACCATGACCAAAGAATATCTATATGGGTGGTCAACGTTCACAACCCATGACACAAGTCACAAATGGTCAGAGGGGGAAACAATGGTTTCGGAATATTAGTTTTCAACTAGCAAGTACAATGACCTTCAATAAGTAGTAGCACGGTGTGGCTACCATGCACAATGACCGACCAAAGTAGGCATATGTACTGCCTTTGACCAGAGAAATCCGATGTGTGTGGTCAACGTTGACAACTCATAATACGAGTCACAAATGGTCAGAGGGGGGGACGATGGTTTGGGAACACCAGGTATTAACTAGCAAGCACAAGGACCTTCAATATGTAGTGGCACGGTGTGGCTTCCATGTACGATGACCAACCAGTATAGGAATATGTCACTGACCATGACCAAAGAATCTCACTATGTGTGGTCAACTTTGACAACTCATAACACGAGTCCCAAATGGTCAGAGGGGGAAATAATGGTTTGTGAATCCTTGTTATCGACTAGCAAGTACGAAGACCTTCAATATGTAGTGGCACAGTGTGGCTATAATGCACAGTGACCAACCAAAGTATGCATATGTCACTGACCATGACCAAAGAATTTCACTCCATGTGTTCAATGTTGACAACTCACAGCAAAAGTCACAGATAGTGAAAGGGGGTGACAATGGTTTGGGAAAACTAGCTATCAACTAGAAAGTACAAAGACCTTTAATATGTAGTGACACGATGTGGCAACCATGTACAGTGACAGACCAAAGTAGGCATATGCCACTAACCATGACCACAAGAATTTCACAGTGTGTGGTCAACATTAAAAACTCATAACATGAGTCACATATGGTCAGAGGGGGAAACAATGGGTTGGGAACACGAGTTATCAACTAGCAGGTATAAATACCTTCAACAAGTCGGTGGCACAGTGTGGCTAGCGTGCACAGTGACCAACCAAAGCATGCATACGTCACTGACTATGACCAAAGGAGTCCACTATGTGTGGTCAACATTGACAACTCATAACACGAGTTACAAATGGTCAGATGGAGAGACAATGGTTTGGGAACCCTATGTATTGACCAGGAAGGACAAAGAACTTCACTACGTGGTGGCACGGTGTGGCTACTATGCACACCGATCAACCAAACTAGGCATATGTCACTGACCATGACCAAAGAATTTCAGTATGGGTGGTCAACATTCACAACCTATAACATGAGTCAGAAATGGTCAGAGGGAGAAACAATGGTTTCGGAATTTTAGTTTTCAACTAGCAAGTACAACGACCTTTCATAAGTAGTAGCACGGTGTGGCTACCATGAACAATGACCGACCAAAAGTAGGCATATATACTGCCCTAGTTGCACCCTAGTTGCGCCCTAGTTGCGCCCTAGTTGCGCCCTAGTTGCGCCCTAGTTGCACCATAGTTGCGCCCTAGTTGCGCCCTAGTTGCACCCTAGTTGCACCCTTGTTGCGCCCTAGTTGCGCCCTAGTTACTCCCTACTTGCGCCCTAGTTGCGCCCTAGTTGCACCCTAGTTGCGTCCTAGTTGCGTCCTAGTCGTGCCCTAGTTGCGCCCTAGTTGCGCCCTAGTTGCGCCCTAGTTACACCCTACTTGCGCCCTTATTGCACCCTACTTGCACCCTACTGGCGCCCTACTTGCACCCTAGTTGTTCCTTAGTTGGGCACTAGCTACGTCCTAGTTGTGCCCTAGTTGCACCATAGTTGCCTCCTACTTGCGCCCTACTTGCGGGCTAGTTGCGCCTTAGTTGCG
The DNA here is from genome assembly GCA_023375785.1 of Penium margaritaceum. Taxonomy (NCBI): domain Eukaryota; kingdom Viridiplantae; phylum Streptophyta; class Zygnematophyceae; order Desmidiales; family Peniaceae; genus Penium; species Penium margaritaceum. Next base: position 246,981 of record SZWC01000942.1, read on the forward strand.
CCATAGTTGCGCCCAACTTGCAAACTAGTTACACCCTAGTTGCGCCCTGGTTGCGCCCTAGTTGCGTACTAGTTGCGCCCTAGTTACACCCTAGTTGCACCCTCGTTGCGCCCTCGTTGCGCCCTCGTTGCGCACTCATTATGCCCTAGTTGTGCCCTAGTTGTGCCCTAGTTGCGCCCTAGTTGCGCCCTAGTTGCGCCCTATTTGTACCCTAGTTGCGCTCTAGTTACGCCATAGTTGCGCCCTAGTTGCACCCTAGTTGTGCCCTAGTTGCACCCTAGTTGCGCCCTAGTTGCGTCCTAGTTGCACCCTAGTTGCGCCCTAGTTGCGGCCTACTTGCGCCCTAGTGGTGCCCTGGTTGCGCCTTAGTTGTGCCCTAGCTGTGCCCTACTTGCACCCTACTTGCGCTCTACTTGCGCCCTAGTTGCGCCCTACGTGCGTCTTAGTTGCGTCCTAGTTGCGCCCTAGTTGCGCCTTAGTTGCGCCCTTCTTGCACCCTCATTGCACCCTATTACGCCCTACTGGCGCCCTACTTGCACCCTCGTTGCGCCTCAGTTGGGCACTAGCTACGCCCTAGTTGTACCCTAGTTGCGCCCTAGTTGCGTCTTACTTGCACCCTAATTGTGCCCTAGTTGCACCCTAGTTGCGCCCTACTTGCACCCTAGTTGCATCCTAGTTGCGTCCTAGTTGCGTCCTAGTTCTGCCCTAGTTGCACCCTAGTTGCGCACTAGTGGCACCCTACTTGCGCCCTACTTGCACCCTACTTGTGCCTTAGTTGCGCCTCAGTTGGGCACTAGCTACGCCCTAGTTGTACCCTAGTTGCGCCCTAGTTGTGTCCTACTTGTGCCCTACTTGCGCCCTAGTTGCGCCCTAGTTGATCCGAAACTTGGCATTCATGTCACGTTTCATGTTCCTGATTCAAATCCACCCACAGATTTTGTTTCCATTCACTCCTCAGGTAACTTACAACATCACAGTCTTTAATCTGTTGATTGCACATTTTCTCAGTTCCATAGCCTATCTTGCTTCGGTGCCAGTCCCCAACCCCGAAAAAAAAAAGGATAGGTCACGACAGGCTCCCTGCCGCCACATGTAACAGATAAAATATTGCCGTTCGTGTTCAGCACCTTTTGTCCACCGTTTTTCGTCCACCGTCACCGCGTCTACTGTCCACTGTCGTCATGTCCGCTGTCCAGCGTCTAGCGCGTCTACTGTCTAGCGTCTAGCACATCTACTGTCCAGCATCTAGCGCGTCTACTGTACAGCGTCTAGCGCGTCTACTCTCAAAGGTCAGTAGTCCAGCCTCTATCGTCCATCATCTACCGTCCATCCTCTTCCATCCATCCTCTACCGTCAAGCGTCCACCATTTCGCGGTTGACAGAAGAAAAGAAAAAAGGGAGGGGATGACTGACCAGGTTTGCCGGCAAACCGTTTGCAGTTCGTAGGGCCTCAGGAACAGCAAAAAAAGGGTTTTGAAGTCCGCTGCAGAAGAAAGCGCAATGGAACTATTTGCTAAGTATTAGGGGGGGGGGGTGCGTCGGCCGACCTCGACACCAGGTCGACACGCCGACCCTCAACCCAGCACGCAGGGTCCAGAGTCAAGAGCAACATAGACTTGCGGCCTACATGCGCTCTACTTGCGTCCTACTTGCGCCCTACTTGCGTCCTACTTGCGCTCTAGTTGCGCCCTAATTGCACCCTAGTTGCACCCTATTTGTACCCTACTTGCGCCATAGTTGTTCCCTACGTGCGCCCTGTTTGCGCCCTACTTGCGCCCTAGTTACGTCCTAGTTGTGCCTCAATTGGGTACTAGCTACGCCCTAGTTGCGCCCTAGTTGCACCCTGGTTGCGCCTTACTTCCGCCCTACGTGTGCCCTACTTGCGCCCTACTTGCGCCCTACTTGCGTCCTACTTGCACCCTAGTTGCACCGGACTTGCGCCTTAGTTATGTCCGAGTTACGCCTCAATTGGGCAGTATCTACACTCTAGTTGCACCCTAGTTGCGTCCTTGTTGTACCCCAGTTGCGCCCTAGTTGTGCCCTACTTGCGCCCTAGTTGCACCCTAGTTGCGCCCTAGTTGCGCCCTGCTTGCAACCTAGTTGCGTCATAGTTGCGCCCTAGTTACACCCCACTTGCGTCCTACTTGTGCCCTACTTGCGCCCTGGTTGCATCCTAGTTGCGCCCTACTTGCGCCCTAGTTGCATCCTAGGTGTGCCTTTGTTACGCCCTACTTGCGTCCTACTTGCGCCCTCTTGCTCCCTGTCAGCAAAATGCTGTGCACAGCTGATGCTAAAATAGGTGCGGTCCGAGGTGCGGGCGAGCCAGGAGACGAGACTCAACGGCGAGGCGCGGCCTGAATCTCTAGCAGGTGCCGTAGCACCAAAGGAAGAGCACGTAGACTGAGGGAAAGGACATGAAGCTCGGCAAGTACATGAATGAAGCAGACTGAACAGATAGTAGCGTGAGGAATCATGGACAGAGCAGAAGCAGCGGAATGAGAGGATTGCATGGAGGCGGTGCCACAAGGGCACGAGCCGATCCAGCGAGTTAACGGGAGACGTGAGGAGCATGAAGAGTACAGCGGTGAAGCGTGGAAGATGTCCTGTTAGGACAGCGTGGAGGCAGGGCAGGACCCGGGCCTTGGAAGATGAGGTTGATGATGGCCGCATTACCGTGGTGCGGGCCGCCAGCGGGGCGAGCCTCTGCAACCGAGGACGGGCCGTGAGTGAGCAGAGGCGAATGAGCGATTGCTGGTAAAGGTTCGAAGAGCAGTGTGGCCACAGACCGTGCAGGTTCGGGCTCAACACAGGCAGAGCGAGAATCAGGAGAAGAATGAGGAAGAATTGAGCCACAGCGTGAAGGCGGGCAACACGGAAAGGGTGAACCATAGAATGACTAGGTTAAACATAATACAGCAGGTACATGGGCTTAAGTACTAGACCTAGCCTAGACTAGCACTATGGACTATGGTGGCTTGTAGGACCGGTGCAACCTGAGCCGCGCTGTTGCTGCTGCTGCTACTGCAGAGTGCGGAGACGCTTCGCATCTCCGCAGAATCGTCTTGGTTCGGAGGTTCTGTCCGTTGTCACTTTTGGCAGGTCCAGCCTGGTCTTCTCCGTGTCTCCTGGAGCGAGGACCGTACCCCGTGCTTCTTGCCGTTGGGCCGCTCGCGCCAGTTTGGTTGGCCGGTAGGCAATCTCGGCCGGTGATTACGCGGTTACCGGGTAACGGGCTTGCTGCCAACGTTCTGGGTGCTCGCTCAGAGCTGAGCTGGTAGCTTGGGGATTTTCCTGAATTTTCCGATGTGGGCATTCTGGTAATATTCTGGTTTGGCCCCATATTGTGGATGTCTTGTGAGGTTGACAAGATAGTTCTGACAGCCGCCCCCAAGCTCATAAGACATGAAGCCTTATCCCAGTAGTGAGCTGCTGATCTGGTGGTGACGAAGATATGGTTCTTGATCAGTGCAAGGCCTTGGGATGATATGGAGCAGTTAGGAGTCCAGCGAGGGATTCCATAGCGAGTTTGCATGAGGAGGCGGGAGTGCACACGGGGAGAGGAGATCAGAGAGAGTTTGGGAAGAGGAAGAGTGAAGGATTTTATTGAGGATGTTCTTGCTGGATGGGGGCTCAGTGAGGTAGAGGAGAAAGGAGGGAGTGTTGTTGCATATGGCTGGTTGGTGTAGAGGATGGTGCATGATTCCACTGGCGCGGATGTTGTAGGGGAAGTCGTTGAACTGTTGGTGTCCGTAGGAAGTGTCAGTTGAGGGATGAAGGTGACAGTGTTGCTAGGTAAGGTGAGGGAAAGGAAAGCTGGCCAGTCGGCGGTGAAGGTTTGGAGGTCACTTGGTGGAGCAAGATTGGAGGACACGGCCTTGATGGGGTTTATGGAGGAGAGGGGAGAGCTGGCGAAGAGGGCTGATTTGCTTGATTGGTGTTGTGGATACCGGGGATGACTGGCAACCTGTTTTAGTAGCCAACGTCTTTGTCTCCGCGAGTGTGTCTTGGAAGGCATCGGACTCAGTTGCTGATGGCGGTTGGCTGTAAGAGATTGCTGCAGCATGCTACTTGAGGTTGGCGGGCTGTTGACTGTATGGTTGATTTCTTGGGAGGGAGATAAGAGATGACCAACTAGTTGTGTCTGAAGTGGCGAGAGGGTAGTACAGGTCAGACACTGGAAGTTGGGGCCATTGACGTCCTATTGACTGTGTTGCTGCTGGAGTGGGAGGTTTGTCATTGCTGTGTGAGAGGTTGTGAGGAGTGGTGCTTGTGAAGGTCTGCGAGGTTTGTGCGAGGTCTGGGAAGGAAGAGGTAGAAGCTCAATCAGGGTGTTCCAGAGAGGATGAGGGGTGGTGACGTGTTTGGTGGATGTCGCGAAGATGAGCCGTACTGAGTGGAGGGCAGTAGAGAGAGGCAGGAAGCTCCGGAGCATGATGGTGAGACACGTAGTTAGGAAGCCCAGGAGGCCGCACTGAAGCCAGAGGCATAGAAGGGTAAGACGCCACACTACATCAAGGAGTAGCCAGAGAAAGGGGAGTTGTAGAAGCAGCCGGATGATGTATTTGCGGGGAGGAAGGAGCTGGTGCTGGGATGGAGCTGGGAGGTAGCCAGTAAGAGAGCAGTAGGGGCAGTCGCAATCTGGATGCTCCTCCTGTCTTCCTGCAACAGGCGGGAACGCCAGGCTGGTGAAGCTGGAGGTCAGTTCTTGATCGAGGAAGGGCAGAGAAGCCATGATTTCCACGTGTTGCTGTTGCTGGGTTTGGAGAGTTTGAGACCGTTGATGAGGTGCGAGCAGATGAAGGAAGGCAAATCGAGGAGAGAAGCGTTGCTGCTACAGGTGACAATGCGATGCTTCTGATGGAGAGAGCAGCTGTGTTGGAGAGATGATGCTTGTGATTGTGGTACTAAGGACAGGGATGCTGATGATGAAGAATGATGCTGCCAAAAGCTGTTGCGGAGCGGTACAGCGGAAGTGCGCTTCGGGTCAGAGTTTTAGACGACAAGACATGCAGGAGGCAGATAGAGGAGGATGAACGGCTCAGGATCTTTCGCCACGCTCTGATACCATGTCAGCAAAATGCTGTGCGCAGCTGATACTGGAGTGGGTTCAGTCCTAGGTGCGGGCGATCTAGGAGACGAGCCTCAACGCCGAGGCACGGGCTGAACCTCTAGCAGGTGCCGTAGCACCAAAGGACGAGCATGTAGACTGAGGGAAAGGACATGAAGCGCAGGAATACATGAATGAAGCAGACTGAACGGATAGTAGCGTGAGGAATCATCGACAGAGCAGAAGCAGCGGAATGAGAGGATTGCATGAAGGCGGTGCCACAAGGGCACGAGCCGATCCAGCGAGTTAACGGGAGACGTGAGGAGCATGGAGAGTACAGCGGTGAAGCGTGGAAGATGTCCTGTTAGGACAGCGTGGAGGCAGGGCAGGACCCGGGCCTTGGATTATGAGGTTGATAATGGCCGCAGTACCGTGGTGCAGGCCGCCAGCGGGACGAGCCTCTGCAACCGAGGACGGGCTGTGAGTGAGCAAAGGCAAATGAGCGATTGCTGGTAAAGGACGGAAGAGCAGTGTGGCCACAGAACGTGCAGGTTCGGGCTCAACACAGGCAGAGTGAGGATCAGGAAACGAACGAGGAAGAATGGAGCCACAGCCCGAAGGCGGGCAACACGGAAAGGGTGGACCATAGAATGACTAGGTTAAATAGAATACAACAGGTGCATGGGCTTAAGTACTACACCTAGCCTAGACTAGCACTATGGACCATGGTGGCTTGTAGGACTGGTGCAGCCTGAGCCGCGCTGCTGCTGCTCCTGCTGCTGCAGAGTGCGGAGACGCTTCGCGTCTCCGCAGAATCGTCTTGGTTTGGAGGTTCTGTCCGTTGTCACTTTTGGCGGGTCTAAAGCGTCACACTTTGGCACTAGAGCATCACACTTTGGCACTAGAGCTCCACACTTTGGCACTATAGCATCACACTTTGGCAATACAGCGTCAAACTTTGGCACTAGAGCGTCACACTTTGGAACTAGAGCTCCAAACGTTGGCACTAGAGAGTTACACTTTGGCACTAGAGCTTCACACTTTGGCACTCAAGCGTCACACTTTTGCATTAGACCATCAATCTTTGGCACTAGAGCATCACACTTTGGCACTGGAGCTTCACACCTTCGCACTAGAGCGTCACACTTTGGCGCTAGAGTTCCACACTTTGGCACTAGAGCGTCACACTTTGACACTAGAGCGTCACACTTTGGCACTTGAGCATCACAAATTGGCACTAGAGCTTCACACATTGGCACTAGAGCGTCACTCCTTGGAAGTAGAGCGTCACACTTTGGCACTAGATTGTCACACTTTGGCACTAGAGCTTCACACTTTGGCACTAGAGTTTCAAACTTTGGCACTAGAGCGTCAGTGTGCCACTAGAGCGTCACACTTTGGCAATAGAGTGTCGCACTTTGGAACTAGAGCGTCACGCTTTGGCACTAGAGCGTCACACTTTGGTACTAGAGCGTCACACTTCGGCACTAGAGCATCACACTTTGGCACTAGAGATTCACACTTTGGCACTAGAGTGTCACACTTTGGCACCAGAGAGTCACACTTTGGCACTAGAGCGTCACACACTTTGGCACTAGAGCTTCAAACTCTGGCACTAGAGCGTCAGAATTTGGCACTACAGCGTCACACTTTGGCACTAGAGCGTCATACTTTGGCACTAGAGCTCCAAACATTGGCATTAGAGCATCACAAATTGGCACTAGAGTGTCACACTTTGGCACTAGAGCATCACACTTTGGCACTAGAGCCTCACACTTTGGCACTAGAGCGTCACACTTTGGCACTCGAGCGTCACACGTTGGCACTAGAGTATCACACTTTGGCACTAGAGCGTCACACTTTAGCACTAGAGCGTCACAATTTGGCACTAGAGCGTCTCACTTTGGCTCTAGCGCTTCACACTTTGGCAATAGAGCAACACACCGTGGCACTGGACCTTCACACTTTGGCACTAGAGCGTGACATGTGGGCACTAGAGCTTCACACTTTGGCATTAGAGCATCACACTTTGGCAATAGAGTGTCACACTTTGGAACTAGAGCGTCATATTTTGGCAGTAGAGCGTCACACTTTGGTACTAGAGCGTCACACTTTGGTACTAGAGCATCACACTTTGGCACTAGAGATTCACACTTTGGCACTAGAGTGTCACACTTTGGCACTAGAGTGTTATAGTTTGGCAGTAGAGCGTCACACTTTGCCACTACAGCTTCAAACTTTGGCACTAGAGCGTCAGACTTTGGCACTACATCGTCACACTTTGGCAATAGAGCGTCACACTTTGGCAGTAGAGCATCACACTTTGGCACTAGAGCTCCAGACTTTGGCACTAGAGCGACACACTTTGGCACTACAGCGTCACACTTTGGCACTAGAGCGTCACACTTTGGCACTAGAGCTCCAAGCGTTCGCATTAGAGCGTCACACTTTGTCACTAGAGCATCACACTTTGGCACTAGAGCGTCACACGTTTGGCACTAGAGCATCACACATTGGCACTAGACCTTCACACTTTGGCACTAGAACGTCACACTTTGGGACTAGAGCGTCACACTTTGGCACTAGAGCATCACACTTTGGCACTGGCCCTTCACACTTTAGCACTAGAGCGTCAGACCGTGGAACTAGACCTTCACACTTTGGTACTAGAGCGTCACACTTTCGCACTTGAGCGTCACACTTTGGCACTAGAGTCTTAGACTTTGGTACTAGAGTTTCGAACTTTGGCACTAGAGCGTCACACTTTGGCACTAGAGCGTCACACTCTTGCAATAGAGTGTCGCACTTTGGAACTACAGTGTCACACTTTGGCACAAGAGCATCACACTTTGGCACTAGAGAATCACACTTTGGCACTAGAGCTCCACACTTTGGCACTATAGGGTCACACTTTGGCACTACAGCATCACACTTTGGCACTAGAGCATCACACTTTGGAACTAGAGCTCCAAACGTTGGCACTAGAGCGTCACACTTTGGCACTAGACCTTCACACTTTGGCACTCGAGCCTCACACTTTTGCATTAGAGCATCTTTATTTGGCACTAGAGCATCACACTTTGGCACTGGAGCTTCACACCTTGGCACTAGAGTGTCACACTTTGGTACTAGAGTTCAACTCTTTGGCACTAGAGCATCACACTTTGACACTAGAGTGTCACACTTTGGCACTAGAGCGTCACAACTTGGCACTAGAGCTTCACACATTGGCACTAGAGCATCACTCGTTGTAAGTAGAGCGTCACACTTTGGCACGAGAGTGTCACACTTTGGCACTAGAGCGTCACACTTTGGCACTAGAGTTTCAATATTTGGCACTAGAGCATCACACTTTGGCAGTAGTGCTCCACACTTTGGCACTTTAGCGTTACAATTTCGCACTACAGCATCACAATTTGGCACTAGAGCGTCACACCTTGGAAGTAGAGCTCTAAACGTTGGCACTAGAGCGTCACACTTTGGCATTAGAGCTTCACACTTTGGCACTCGAGCGTCACACTTTTGCATTAGACCATCTATCTTTGGCACCAGAACATCACACTTTGGCACTGGAGCTTCACATCTTGACACTAGAGCGTCACACTTTGGCACTAGAGCGTCACAATTTGGAACAAAAGCTTCACACATTGGCATTAGAGCGTCACTCCTTGGAAGTAGGGCGTCACACTTTGGCACTAGAGTGTCACACTTTGGCACTAGAGCGTCACACTTTGGCACTAGAGTTTCAAAATTTGGCATTAGAGCGGCAGTGTGCCACTAGAGCGTCACACTTTGTCAATAGAGTGACGCACTTTTGAACTAGAGCGTCACACCTTGGCACTAGAGCGTCACACTTTGGTACTAGAGCGTCACACTTTGGCACTAGAGCATCACACTTTGGCACTAGAGATTCACACTTTGGCACTAGAGCGTCATACTTTGGCACTAGATGGTCACACTCTGGCACTAGAGCATCACACACTTTGGCACTAGAGCTTCAAACTCTGGCACTAGAGCGTCAGACTTTGGCACTACAGCGTCAAACTTTGGCACTAGAGCGTCACACTTTGGCACTAGAGCCCCAAACATTGGCATTAGAGCATCACAATTTGGCACTAGAGTGTCACACTTTGGAAATAGAGCATCACACTTTGGCACTAGAGCCTCACACTTTGGCACTAGAGCGTCACACTTTGGCACTCGAGCGTCACACGTTGGCACTAGAGCGTCACACTTTGGCACTAGAGCGTCACACTTGGGCACTAGAGCTTCACATTTTGGCACTAGAGCGTCACACTTTGGCACAGGAGAGTCACACTTTGGCAATAGAGTGTCACACTTTCGTACTAAAGCTTCACACTTTGGCACTAGAGATTCACACTTTGGCACAAGAGTGTCACACTTTGGCACTAGAGTGTCACACGTTGGCACTAGAGCGTCACACTTTGGCACTACAGCTTCAAACTTTGGCACTAGAGCGTCAGACTTTGGCACTACATCGTCACACTTTGGCACTAGAGCATCACCCTTTGGCACTAGAGCATCACACTTTGGCACTAGAGCTCCACACTTTGGCACCAGAGCGACACACTTTGGCACTACAGTGTCAAACTTTGGCACTAGAGCATCACACTTTGGCACTAGAGCATCACCCTTTGGCACTAGAGCATCACACTTTGGCACTAGAGCTCCACACTTTGGCACCAGAGCGACACACTTTGGCACTACAGTGTCAAACTTTGGCACTAGAGCATCACACTTTGGCACTAGAGCTCCAAACGTTCGCATTAGAGCATCACACTTTGGCACTAGAGCATCACACTTTGGCACTAGAGCGTCACACGTTTGGCACTAATGCATCACACTTTGGCACTAGACCTTCACACTTTGGCACTAGAACGTCACACTTTGGGGCTAGAGCGTCACACTGTGGCACTAGACGTTCACACTTTGGTACTAGAGCGTCACACTTTTGCACTTGAGCATCATACTTTGGTACTAAAGCCTCAGACTTTGGCACTATAGTTTCAAACTTTGGCACTAGAGCGTCACACTTTGGCACTAGAGCGTCACACTCTTGCAATAGAGTGTCACACTTTGGAACTAGAGCGTCACACTTTGGCACGAGAGCGTCACACTTTGGTACTAGAGCGTCACACTTTGGCACTAGAGCGTCACACTTTGGCACTAGAGATTCACACTTTGGTACAAGAGCGTCATACTTTGGCACTAGAGTGTTTTGAACTTTGGCAGTAGAGCGTCACACTTTGGCACAAGAGCGTCACACCTTGGCACTAGAGCGTCACACTTTGGCACTAGAGCGTCACACTTTGGCACTAGAGAATCATACTTTGGCACTAGAGCTCCACACTTTGGCACTATAGCGTCACAATTTGGCACTACAGCTCCACACTTTGGCACTATAGCGTCACACTTTGGCACTACAGCGTCACACTTTGGCACTAGAGCGTCACATTTTGGCACTAGAGAATCATACTTTGGCACTAGAGCTCCACACTTTGGCACTATAGCATCACAATTTGGCACTACAGCTCCACACTTTGGCACTATAGCGTCACACTTTGGCACTACAGCGTCACACTTTGGCACTAGAGCGTCACACTTTGGAACTAGAGCTCCAAACGTTGGCACTAGAGCGTCACACTTTGGCACTACAGCGTCACACTTTGGCACTACAGCGTCACACTTTGGCACTACAGCGTCACACTTTGGCACTACAGCGTCACACTTTGGCACTACAGCGTCACACTTTGGCACTACAGCGTCACACTTTGGCACTACAGCGTCACACTTTGGCACTACAGCGTCACACTTTGGCACTACAGCGTCACACTTTGGCACTACAGCGTCACACTTTGGCACTACAGCGTCACACTTTGGCACTACAGCGTCACACTTTGGCACTACAGCGTCACACTTTGGCACTACAGCGTCACACTTTGGCACTACAGCGTCACACTTTGGCACTACAGCGTCACACTTTGGCACTACAGCGTCACACTTTGGCACTACAGCGTCACACTTTGGCACTACAGCGTCACACTTTGGCACTACAGCGTCACACTTTGGCACTACAGCGTCACACTTTGGCACTACAGCGTCACACTTTGGCACTACAGCGTCACACTTTGGCACTACAGCGTCACACTTTGGCACTACAGCGTCACACTTTGGCACTACAGCGTCACACTTTGGCACTACAGCGTCACACTTTGGCACTACAGCGTCACACTTTGGCACTACAGCGTCACACTTTGGCACTACAGCGTCACACTTTGGCACTAGAGCGTCACACTTTGGCACTACAGCTTCACACTTTGGCACTATAGCGTCACACTTTGGCACTACAGCGTCACACTTTGGCACTAGAGCGTCACACTTTGGAACTAGAGCTCCAAACGTTGGCACTAGAGCGTCACACTTTGGCACTAGAACTTCACACTTTGGCACTCGAGCGTCACACTTTTGCATTAGACCATCTCTCTTTGGTACTAAAGCATCACGCTTTGGCACTGGAGGTTCACACCTTGGCACTAGAGCGTCACACTTTGGCACTAGAGTTCAACACTTTGGCACTAGAGCGTCACACTTTGACACTAAAACGTCACCCTTTGGCACTAGAGCGTCACAATTTGGCACTAGAGCTTCACACATTGGCACTAGAGCGTCACTCCTTGGAAGTAGGGTATCACACTTTGGCACGAGAGTGTCACACTTTGGCAATAGAGTGTCACACTTTGGCACTAGAGTTTCAAACGTTGGCACTAGAGCGTCAGTGTGCCACTAGAGCGTCACATTTTCGCAATAGAGTGTTGCACTTTGGAACTAGAGGGTCACACTTTGGCACTAGAGCGTCACACTTTGCTACTAGAGCGTCACACTTTGGCACTAGAGCATCACACTTTGGCACTACAGATTCACACTTTGGCACTAGAGCGTCACACCTTGGCACTAGAGTGTCACACTCTGGCACTAGAGCGTCACACACTTTGGAACTAGAGCTTCAAACTCTGGCACTAGAGCGTCAGACTTTGGCACTACAGCGTCAAGCTTTGGCACTAGAGCGTCACACTTTGGCACTAGAGCTCCAAACATTGGCATTAGAGCATCACAATTTGGCACTAGAGTGTCACCCTTTGGCACTAGAGCGTCACACTTTGGCACTAGAGCCTCACACTTTGGCACTAGAGCGTCACACTTTGGCACTCAAGCGTCACACGTTGGCACTATAGCGTCACACTTTGGCACTAGAGCGTCACACTTGGGCACTAGAGCTTCACATTTTGGCACTAGAGCGTCACACTTTGGCACAGGAGAGTCACACTTTGGCAATAGAGCATCACACTTTCATACTAAAGCTTCACACTTGGGCACTATAGTTTCGAACTTTGGCACTAGAGCATCACACTTTGGTACTAGAGCATCACTCTTTGGCACTAGAGCGTCACACTTTGGCACTATAGCATCACACTTTTGTAGTAGAGCTCCACAAGTTGGCACTATAGCGTCACACTTTGGTACTACAGCGTCACACTTTGGCACTAGAGCGTCATTGTCTGGAACAAGATCTCCAAACGTTGGCACTAGAGTGTCACACTTTGGCACTAGAGCTTCACACTTTGGCACTCGAGCGTCACACGTTGGCAATAGAGCATCACACTCTGGCACTAGAGCATCACACTTTGGCACTAGAGCTTCACACCTTCGCACAAGAGCATCACACTTTGGCACTAGAGATCCACACTTTGGCATTAGAGAGTCATACTTTGACATCAGAGCGTCACACTTTGGCACTAGAGCGCCACACTTTTGCACTAGAGCTTCACACTTTGGCACTAGAGCGTCACTCCATGGGACTAGAGCGTCACACTTTGGCACTAGAGTGTCACACTTTGGCACTAGAGTGTCACACTTTGGCACTAGAGCGTCACACTTCGGCACTAGAGCTTCAAACTCTGGCAATAGAGCGTCAGACTTTGGCACTACAGCGTCAAACTTTGCCACTAGAGCGTCACACTTTGGCACAAGAGCATCACACTTTGGCACTAGAGCTCTACTCTTTGGCACTAGAGTGTCACACGTTTGCACTACAGCGTCACACATGGGCACTAGAACATCACACTTTGGCACTAGAGCTCCAAACTTTGGCATTAGAGCGTCACAATATGGCACTAGAGCGTCACACTTTGGCAGTAGAGTGTCATACGTTTGGCACTAGAGCATCACACTTTGGCACTAGACCTTCATCCTTTGGCACTAGAACGTCACACTTTGGCACTAGATCGTCACACTTTGGCACTAGAGCGTCACACTTTGGCACTAGAGTTTCATACGTTGGTACTAGAGTGTCACACTTTGGTACTAGAGCATCCCAGTTAGGAACTAGAGCGTCACACGTTGGCACTAGAGCGTCACACTTTGACATTTGAGCGTCACACTTTGGCACTAGAGCGTCACACTTTGGCAATTGAGCGTCACAATTTGGCACTAGAGCGTCACAATTTGGCACTAGCGCTTCACTCTTGGGTACTAGAGCTTCACACTTTGGTACTAGAGCGTCACACTTTGGCACTAGAGCGTCATACTTTGGCATTTGAGCGTCACAATTTGGCACTAGAGCGTCACACTTTGGCACTAGCGCTTCACTCTTGGGTACGAGAGCTTCACACTTTGGCACTAGAGCGTCACACTTTGGCACAGGAGAGTCACACTTTGGCAATAGAGCGTCACACATTCATACTAGAGCGTCACACTTGGACACTATAATTTGAACTTTGGCACTATAGCGTCACACTTTGGCACTCGATTGTCACACTTTGGCACTAGAGCGTCACACTTTGGCACTAGAGCGTCATACTTTGGCATTTGAGCGTCACAATTTGGCACTAGAGCGTCACACTTTGGCACTAGCGCTTCACTCTTGGGTACGAGAGCTTCACACTTTGGCACTAGAGCGTCACACTTTGGCACAGGAGAGTCACACTTTGGCAATAGAGCGTCACACATTCATACTAGAGCGTCACACTTGGACACTATAATTTGAACTTTGGCACTATAGCGTCACACTTTGGCACTCGATTGTCACACTTTGGCACTAGAGCGTCACACTTTCACACTAGAGCGTCACACTTTGGCACTAGAGCAGCACACTTTGGCACTAGAGCTCCACACATTGGCACTATAGCGTCAGACTTTGGCACTACAGCGTCACACTTTGGCACTAGAGCGTCACACTTTGGAACTAGAGTTCCAAACTTTGGCACTAGAGCGTCACACTTTGGCACTAGAGCTTCACACTTTGGCACTCGAGCGTCACACTTTTGCATTCGACCATCACACTTTGGCACTAGAGCATCACACTTTGGCACTGGAGCTTCACACCTTGGCACTAGAGCGTCACACTTTGGCACTAGAGTTCCATACTTTGGCACTAGAGCGTCACACTTTGACACTAGAGCGTCACACTTTGGCACTAGAGAGTCACAATTTGGCACTAGAGCTTCACACTTTGGCACTAGAGCGTCACTCCTTGGAACTAGAGCCTCACACTTTGGCACTATAGTGTCACACTTGGGCACTAGAGCGTCACCCTTCGGCACAAGAGTGTCATACTTTGGGACTAGAGCGTCACACTTTGGCACTAGAGCGTCACACTTTGGCACTAGAGTGTCACACTTTGGCACTAGAGCGTCACACTTTGACACTAGAGCGTCACACTTTGGCACTGGCGCTTTACTCTTGGGTACTAGAGCTTCACACTTTGGCACAGGAGAGTCACACTTTGGCAATAGAGCGTCACACTTTTGTATTAGAGCGACACACTTGGACACTAGATTTCGAACTTTGGCACTAGAGTGTCACACTTTGGCACTCAAGCGTCACACTTTGGCACTAGAGCGCAACTAGGCCGCAAGTAGGGGGCCAATAGGGTGTGAGTAGGGTGCAATAAGGGCGCAAGAAGGGCATAACTAGGGCGCAACTAAGGCGCAACTAAGATGCAACTAGGATGCAAGAAGGACGCAGCTAGGGCGCAAGTAGGGTGCAACTAGGGCACAACTAAGGCACAACAAGGGGGCAACTAGGGCACGACTAGGCGCAACTAGGGCGTAATAAGGGCACAACTAGGGCGCAACTAGGGCGCAACTAGGGCGCACCTAGGGCGCAACTAGGGCACAACTAGGGCGCAACTAGGGCGCAACTAGAGCGCAACTAGGGTGCAACTAGGGTGCAACTAGGGCGCAATTAGGGCGCAACTGGGGCAACTAGGGTGCAACCAAGGCGCAACTAGGGCGTAACTAGGGTGCAACTAGGGCGCAATGAGGACGCAACGAGAGCGCAACTAGGGTGCAACTAGGGCGCAACTAGGCTGTAACTTGGGCGCAACTAAGGCGCAACTCGGCGCAACTTGGGTGCAACTTGTCTGCAAGTTGGGCGCAACTAGGGCGCAACTAAGGCACAACTAGGGCGTAAGTAAGACGCAACTAAGGGTGCAACTAGGGGATAACTAGGGCGTAGCTAGTGCCCAACTGAGGCGCTACTAGGGCGCAAGTAGGCGCCAGTAGGGTGCAAGTAGGGCGCAACTAGGGTGCAACTAGGGCGCAACTAGGACGCGACTAGGGCGCAACTAGTGTGTAACTAGGCTGCAACTAGGGTGCAAGTAGGGCGCAACTAGGGTGCAACTAGGGTGCCCGGGCGCAACTAGGGCGCAACTAGGGGGCAACTAGGGCGCAACTAGGGCGCAACTAGGGCACGACTAGGGCGCGACTAGGGCGCGACTTGGGCGCAACTAGGGCGCAACTAGGGCACGACTAGGGCGCGACTAGGGCGCGACTAGGGCGCAACTAGGGCGCAACTAGGATGCAACTAGGGCACAACTAGGGCGCAACTAGGGCGCAACTAGGGCGCAACTAGGGTGCAACTAGTGCGTAACTAGGGCACAACTAGGGCGCCACTAGGGCGCGACTAGGGCGCGACTTGGGCGCAACTAGGGTGCAACTAGGGCACAACTAGGGCACAGCTAGGGCGCAACAAGGGCGCAATTAGGGCTCAACAGGGGGCAACTAGGGCACAACTAGGTTGCAACTAGGGCACAACTAGGGCGCAACTAGGGCGCAACTAGGGCGCAACTAGGGTGCAACTAGTGCGCAACTAGGGCGCAACTAGGGCACGACTAGGGCGCGACTAGGGCGCGACTTGGGCGCAACTAGGACGCAACTAGTGCGCAACTAGGACGCAACTAGGGCGCATTCAGGGCACAACTGGGGGCAACTAGTGCGCAACTAGGACGCAACTACGGCGTAACTAGGACGCAACTAAGGCGCAACTAGGGCGCAACTAGGGTGCAACTAGGGCGCAACTAGGGCGCAACTAGGGCGCAACTAGGGCGCAACTAGGGCGCGAATAGGGCACAAGTAGGACGCATCTAGGGCGCAAGTAGGGTACAACTAGGACATAGCTAGTGCCCAACTGAGGCGCAACTAGGGCGCTACTAGGGCGCAACTAAGACGCAACTAGGGTGCAAGTAGGGCGCAACTAGGGCGCAAGTAGGGCGCAACTAGGGTGCAACTAGGGCACAACTTAGGCGCAACAAGGGCGCAACTAGGGCGCAACTAGGGCGCAACTAGGGCGCAACTAGGGCGCAACTAGGGCGCAACTAGGGCGCAACTAGGGCGCAACTAGGGCGCAACTAGAGCGTAACTAGGGTGCAACTAGGGCGCAACTAGGGCGCAACTAGGGCGCGACTAGGGCGCGTATAGGGCGCGACTTGGGCGCAACTAGGGCGCAACTAGGTCATAACTAGGGCGCAACTAGGGCGCAACTAGGTTGCAATTAGGGCGCATCTGGGGGCAACTAGGGCGCAACTAGGGCGCAACTAGGGTGCAACTAGGGCACAACTAGGGCACAACTAGGGCGCAACTAGGGCGCGACTACGGCGCGGCTTGGACGCAATTAGGGCGCAACTAGGGCGCAACTAGGGCACAACTAGGATGCAACTAGGGTACAACTATGGCGCAACTAGGGCGCAACTAGGGTGCAACTAGGGCGCAACTACGGCGCAACTAGGATACAAATAGGGTACAAGTAGGACGCAACTATGGTGCAACTAGGGTACAACTAGGGCGTACCGTGTCCCGATTTGAGGCGCAACTAGGGCGCAAGTAGGATGCAAGTAGGGCGCAAGTAGGTTGCAACTTGTGCGCAGCCAGGGCGCAACTAGGGCACAACTAGGGCGCAACTAGGGCACAATTAGGGCACAACTAGGGTGCAAGTAGGGCCAACTAGGGTGCAACTAGGGCGCAAGTAGGGCGCAAGTAAGACGCAACTAGGGCGCATCTAGGGCACAATTAGGGCGTAGCTAGTGCCCAACTGAGGCGCAACTAGGGCGCAAGAAGGGCGCCAATATGGTGTAAGTAGGGTGCAATAAGGGCGCAAGAAGGGCGCAACTAGGGCGCAACTAGGACGCAACAAAGACGCAACTAGGATGCAAGAAGGGCGCAACTAGGGCGCAAGTAGGGTGCAAGTAGGGCGCAAGTAAGGCACAACTAAGGCGCAACAAGGTGCAACTAGGGCGCAACTAGGCGCAACTAGGGCGTAATTAGGGCACAACTAGGGCGTAACTAGGGCACAACTAGGGCGCAACTAAGGCGCAACTAGGGCGCAACTAGGGTGCAACTAGGGTGCAACTAGAGCACAACTAGGGTGCAACTAGGGTACAACTAGGGCGCAATTAGGGCGCAACTGGGGGCAACTAGGGCGCAACTAGGGCGCAACTAGGGTGCAACTAAGGTGTAACTAGGGCGCAACGAGGGCTTCAACAAGGGCGCAACTAGGGCGTAACGATGGCGTAACTAGGGTGCAACTAGGGCGCAACTAGGGCGCAACTAGGGTACAACTATTCTGCAAGTTGGGCCCAACTAGGGCGCAACTAAGGCGCAACTAGGGCGTAAGTAAGACGCAACTAAGGGCGAAACTAGGGGACAACTAGGGCGTAGCTACTGCCCAACTGAGGTGCAACTAGGGCGCAAGTAGGCGCCTGTAGGGCGCAAGTAGGGCGCAACTAGGACGCAACTAGGGCACAACTAGGACGCAACTAGGGCGGAACTAGTGCGTAATTAGGGTGCAACTAGGGTGCAAGTAGGGCGCAACTAGGGCGCAACTAGGGCGCCCGGGCGCAACTAGGGCGCAACTAGGGGGCAACTAGAGTACAACTAGGGCGCAACTAGGACGCAACTAGGGCACAACTAGGGCGCAACTAGGGTGCAACTAGTGTGCTACTAGGGTGCAACTAGTGCGCAACTAGGGCACAACTAGGGCGCGACTAGGGCCCGACTAGGGCGCGACTTGGGCGCAACTAGGGCGCAACTAGGGCACAACTAGGGCGCAACTAGGGCGCAACTAGGGCTCAATAAGGGCGCAACTGGGGGCAACTAGGGCGCAACTAGGGCACAACTAGGTTGCAACTAGGGCACAACTAGGGCGCAACTAGGGCGCAACTAGGGCTCAATAAGGGCGCAACTGGGGGCAACTAGGGCGCAACTAGGGCACAACTAGGTTGCAACTAGGGCACAACTAGGGCGCAACTAGGGCGCAACTAGGGCGCAACTAGGGTGCAACTAGTGCGCAACGAGGGCACAACTAGGGCGCGACTAGGGCGCGACTAGGGCGCGACTCGGGCGCAACTAGGACGCAACTAGGGCGCAACTAGGACGCAACTAGGGCGCAATTAGGGCGCAACTGGGGGCAACAAGGGCGCAACTAGGGCGCAACTAGGGCACAACTAGGGCGCAACTACGGCGCAACTACGGCGCAACTAGGGCGCAACTAGGGCGCAACTAAGGCGTAATTAGGGCGCAAATAGAGCACAAGTAGGGCGCATCTAGGACGCAAGTAGGGTACAACTGGGGCATAGCTAGTGCCCAGCTGAGGCGCAACTAGGGCGCAACTAAGATGCAACTAGGGTGCAAGTAGGGTGCAACTAGGGCGCAACTAAGGCGCAACAAGGGCGCAAATAGGGCGCAACTAGGGCATAACTATGGCGCAACTAGGGCGCAACTAGGACGCAACTAGGGCGCAAGTAGGGCGCAACTAGAGCGCAACTAGGGCGCAACTAGGGCGCAACTAGGACGCAACTAGGGCGCAACTAGAGCGCAACTAGGGCGTAACCAGGGCGCAACAAGGGCGCAACGAGGGCGCAACTAGGGCACAACGAGGGCGTAACAAGGGCGCAACAAGGGCGCAACTAGGACGCAACTAGGGCGCAACTAGGGTGCAACTAGGGCGCAACTGGGGCGCAACTAGGGCGCAACTAGGGCGCAACTAGAGCGCAACTAGGGCGTAACCAGGGCGCAACAAGGGCGCAACGAGGGCGCAACTAGGGCACAACGAGGGCGTAACAAGGGCGCAACAAGGGCGCAACTAGGACGCAACTAGGGCGCAACTAGGGTGCAACTAGGGCGCAACTGGGGTGCAACTAGGGCGCAACTAGGGCACAACTTGGGCACAGCAAGGACGCAACTAGGTCGCAACTAGGGCGCAACTAGGGCACAACTAGGACGCAACTAGGACGCAACTAGGGCGCAACTGGGGCGCAACCAGGGCGCAACTAGGGCGCAACTATGGCACAACTAGTGCGCAACCAGGGCGCAACTAGGGTGCAACTAGTGTGAAAGTTGGGCGCAACTAAGGTGCTGTTGACATGGTGTGCCCCTTGCCATGAGTGCCGTCGATTGTGTTCCTTGGTTCGAGCAATGGGGAGTGGTCGAACACCTGATCTGGATTTGGATTTGGATTGCTTGGATTTTCCATGCAAGATCGAGCTTTGAATCGCTCGATTTGAGTGAGTATTCAGAAAGTTAGCCTGGCCCGAAGTTCGGGTGTTTGGCGGGTGGAATCTGGTACCCGCCATGGGTGGCAGGATAATCCACCGCAGGTGATCCGAGTTCAACTCCAGCGACCCCCAAATGCATCTGGGCCATAAAGGAAGCAACCAGAGGACTCTCCTCGACCAGGGTGAACTTCTCCTTGACTTTTGGGCAAGAAGAGGCGCCCCGACGGGTCATTGTCGAAGCGCCCCCCGTTGCCTAGCGTGCAAGGCAAGGTGGGCGGCTCCACCAAGGGTTACTTCGACGGCCGTAGCAGGGGCTCTACTGCTCTGATTTGGGCGTGCTTGGATGCGTTGGAAAGCTTAGATCACAGGCTATGAGGATTTGATGTAATCCCACTGTCCTAACTAACAACAATGTGCTTCGATTCAGTTCTACTGAATGCGACGTGTTCTACCCACTGACATCCGTGATCCTTGTGCTCCACACTCTTCACCATTGGTGTCCATTGGCTTCCCCAAACATTGGCAGCGTATACCAGTGATAGCTAGGCATCCTTGAGGATGCCTCCACACCCACTAGTGCCAACAAAGGGTTATGGGCCCACGTGCCTAGAAGGACCCTAGCTCTACAACGTTCACGCTACCGCCGCGTGCCATGGCACCGACTGAGCAAGAGAGCATCGGCGTCTCCAAGTTCGACGGGCATGGCTTCCACCTGTGGAGGTGGGAGTTTGAGGTCTTCCTTGATGATAAGGGCCTACTTGAGCTGGTCAAGGATGAAGAAACTGCCCCTTAGGATACCACGACGCCAGGGGAAGTGGACACGTGCAAGAAGCGCAACAAGAAGGCGCTTGCCTTGTTGGTGTATGCGCTTGCTCCGACGCAGCGCTCCCTCATTCAAGGATGCACGGAGGCCGCGGAGGCCTAGAAGAAGCTCTGCACCATCTACTCATCTACCAACCTTGCTAACCAGCTTTTCGTCTTCAAGAGGCTCATCACCCTCCGAGCTAATGAATGCGACGACATCATGGAGATCCTGCCGCAGATCGAGTCCCTTACTGCCGAGTGCGTAGCCACCGGGTGGAAGGTCGACCCTCAGCTGCAAGCCATGATCCTCCTTCTGGCCTTGCCGGACAGTTGGAGTCCCATGATCACCGTCGTTGGCGGCTGGTCCGCCGATGAGCTGAAGTACCCGAAGGTGGCTGAGTACGTCCGCAACGAATGGATGCGGCGCGGTGGGAGAGAGAGTGGGGCGANATGGAGATCCTGCAGCAGATCGAGTCCCTTACTGCCGAGTGCGTAGCCACCGGGTGGAAGGTCGACCCTCAGCTGCAAGCCATGATCCTCCTTCTGGCCTTGCCGGACAGTTGGAGTCCCATGATCACCGTCGTTGGCGGCTGGTCCGCCGATGAGCTGAAGTACCCGAAGGTGGCTGAGTACGTCCGCAACGAATGGATGCGGCACGGTGGGAGAGAGAGTGGGGCGACATCGAGTTCCGCCTATGCCGTCCGTCCTCAAGGTGGAGGGGGAGGCAAGAAGGGGAAGGGTGCCAAGCAGGGCACTAAGAAGGGTGACAAGAAGGGGGAGTGCTACGTCTGTGGCAAAGAAGGCCACTATGCACGCAACTGCCCCAACAGGAAGTCGGACCAGCCAGGGAGGACTGGAAAGAAGGACGACCACGAGTTGATGGCGCAACAGTCCTCCGACTTGACTGATCCGGGGGTGACTGTGATTGACTCCGGATCGGGCCGCCACACGCAATGCAAGCGAGCGGCATTCGTCACCTATGGCACCTCGGAGCGGCGCATGACGGTGGCCAACGGTAAAACAGAGTTGGCTCCCGGTGAAGGCAATGTTCGCATCGAGGTGGATGTGGACGGGGAAGCTGTCACGAGCACAATTCATGACGTGCTCCACATGCCCAACTTTGGGGCAAATCTGCTGTCAGTGAGCCGCCTTACCGACAAGGGGCTCGAGGTGCTCTTCAACAAGAGGGAGGTCATCATCTGGAAGGAGGGGGACGGCGAGGTGATCGTACGAGGAAAGCGAAAGGACGACTTGTACCTGCTCCGTGCCAAGATTCTCGGCAGCCGGGTGGGGCCCGACGACGCCCACCTCGGGAAGAAGGACGATGCGGACCTGGACCCGTGGCACCACCGCTTGTGTCACATCGCTCCCTCAACCGTGAGGGACAAGGTGAAGAAGGAAGTGGTGCGAGGTCCTTAGGTCAAGAGCCTCGATGCAGCCAAGAATGCCGTGTGTGAGCCGTGTGTGGTTGGCAAGGCGACACGGCAGCCGTTTGATGGCAAAGGGACGCGTGCATCGGCGAAGTTGGAGGTGGTGCACACAGATGTGTGCGGACCGTTTAAGCCCTCCATTGGTGGGGCACGCTACTTTGTCACCTTCATCGACGACCACAGCCGCAAGTTGTACCTCTACAACATCAAGAAGAAGAGTGATGTGCAGTCATGCATGGAGGAGTTCGTGGCAGCAGTGGAGCGGCAAAAGGAGTTGAAGGTGAATGCGTTCCGAAGTGACAATGGCGGCGAGTATGAGGGCTGCTCGGCATGGATGAAGGGCAAGGGGATTGCGTGGCAGAAAACTACGCCACATTCTCCGCAGCAGAACGGCGTCGCCGAGAGGACGAACCGCACCATCCTCAACATGGTCCGGTCCATGTTGAGCGATGCCGGCCTCGCGGAGTGGTACTGGGGTGAGGCGGCACGGACAGCGGCGTACATCATGAATCTGACGCCGACAAAGCCGCTGAAAGATGCGGAGTCCAAGGTGTGCACCTAGGGTGCACCTAGGGTACCCTAGGTGTACCCTAGTTGTGCCTTAGTTGCATCCAAGTTGTGCCCAAGTTGCACCCAAGTTGTATCCTAGTTGCGTCCTGGTTGCGCCCTAGTTGCGTCCTAGTTGCGCCCTACTTGCGCCATAGTGGCGCCTTAGTTGCGACCTATTTGTACCCTACTTGTGCACTACTTGCACCCTACGTGCACCCTAGTTGCACCCTGCTTGCGCCGTAGTTGCGTCCTCGTTGTGCCCTAGTTACGCCCTAGTTACGCCACAGTTGGCCACTAGCTACGCCATACTTGTGCCCTAGTTGTGCCCTAGTTGCGCCCTAGTTACGCCCCAGTTGGCCACTAGCTACGCCATACTTGTGCCCTAGTTGTGCCCTAGTTGCGCCCTACTTGCGCCCTACTTGCGCCCTACTTGTGCCCTAGTTGCAGCCTAGTTGCGCCCTAGTTGCATCCTAGTTACACCCTGGTTGCGCCCTAGTTGCGACTCAGTTAGGCACTAGGTACGCCCCGATTGCACCCCAGTTACACCAAAGTTGTGCCCTAGTTACGCCCTTGTTGCGCCTCAGTTGGGCACTAGCTACGCCCTAGGTGCACCCTTGTTGTGCCCTAGTTATGCCCTAGTTCCGCCCTAGTTGCGCCCTACTTGTGCCCTACTTGCGCCCTAATTGCATCCTAGTTAAGCCCAAGTTACGCCTTACTTGCGACCTTCTTGTCCCTACTTGCACCCTAGTTACGCCCTAGTTACACCCTTGTTGTTCCCTACTTGATCCCCACTTGCACCCTACTTGCGTCCTAGCTGTGACCTAGTTTTGCCCTAGTTGTGCCCGACTTGCGCTCTAGTTGCCCACTAGTTGCACCCTACTTTCGCCCTACTTGCGTCCTAGCTGCGCCCTAGTTGCATCCTACTTGTGCCCTACTTGCGTCCTTCTTGTGTCCCAGTTGCATCCTAGATGCGTCCTAGTTGCATCCTAGTTACACGCTAGTTGCACCCTAGTTGCACCTCAGTTTGGCACTAGCCACGCCCTAGTTGCGCCCTAGTTAAGCCCTAGTTTCACCCTACTTGTGTCCTACTTGTCCCCTTCTTGCACCCTTATTGCGGCCTAGTTGCGCCTAAGTTGGACACTAGCTACGCCCTAGTTGCGTCCTTGTTGTGCCCTAGTCGTACCCTCGTTCACCCTAGTTGTGCCCTAGTTGTGCCCTACTTGTGCCCTCCTTGCGCCCTATTTGTGACTTACTTGCACCCTACTTGCGCCCGACTTGTGCACTACTTGAACCCTAGGTGCGGCCTACTTGTGCCGTACTTCTGTCCTACTTGTGCCCTTCTTGCACCCTACTTGCAGCCTGGTTGCGTTCTTGTCGTGCCATTGTTGCGCCTCAATTGTGCCCTATTTGCGCCTTACTTGTTGCGACCTAGTTGCTCCCTAGTTGCGCCTTAATTTTACATTAGCTACGCTTTAGTTGTGCCCTAGTTACTTCTTAGTTACCCCCTAGTTATGCCTTACTCGTACCCTAGGTGTGCCCTAGTTGCGCCCTAATTGTGCCCTACTTGCACCCTAGTTGCGCCCTAGTTGCGTCCTAATTGAAGCCTACTTACGAGCTACTTACACCCTACTTGCGCCCTAGTTGCGCCCAAGTAACACCCTAGTTTTGCCATACTTGCATCCTAGTTGTGCCCTAGCTGCACCTTGGCTACGCCCTACTTGCATCCTATTTTCGCCCTAGTTGCGCCCTACTTGCACCCTAGTTGAGCTCTACTTTCCCCTAGTTGTGTCCTAGTTTCCTTTCAGTTCGGCACAAGCTACGCCCTAGTTGCGCCCTAGCTACATCCTAGTTGCGCCCTAGTTGCGCCCTATTTGTGCCCTACTTGCGCTCTAGTTACGCCCTACTTGCACTCTAGTTGTGACCTACTTGCGCCCTATTTGCGCCCTAGTTTCGCCTCAGTTGGACACTAGTTGTGCCCTTGTTGGTGTTAAAAAGTGCCCCTGCCATGGATTCCGTTCGCCATTTTCCTGGTTCGACCACTAGAGAGTGGTTGGATGTCTGATCTGATTGCAGATTTCGATCCCGTGCATTTTTTCCATGCAGTTTCGAGCTTTCAGTTGCTCGATTTGGTTGAGAATTCAGAAAGATAGCCCCATCCGAAGTTTGGGTGGTAGGTGGGTGGAATCTGGGTTCCGTCATTGGTGACGGATTAATTCCACCACCAGTGGTCCAAGTTCGACTTCAATATGCTCCAAGGGCACATGGGCCATGAACAAAAGGGATGTGGATGGTCTTCTGGACCAGGGCGAGCCTCCCCCCACGTTGGGATGACAGGAAGGGCGCTTCGACAGGCCACCGTCGAAGCGCCTCCCGTCA
>SZWC01000942.1:272068-322376 GCA_023375785.1 Penium margaritaceum
CCATGCAGTTTCGAGCTTTCAGTTGCTCGATTTGGTTGAGAATTCAGAAAGATAGCCCCATCCGAAGTTCGGGTGGTAGGTGGGTGGAATCTGGGTTCCGTCATTGGTGACGGATTAATTCCACCACCAGTGATCCAAGTTCGACTTCAATATGCTCCAAGGGCACATGGGCCATGAACAAAAGGGATGTGGATGGTCTTCTGGACCAGGGCGAGCCTCCCCCCACGTTGGGATGACAGGAAGGGCGCTTCGACAGGCCACCATCGAAGCGCCTCCCGTCACTCCCGTTCGTGGGTATGGTGGGCGGCTCGGCTCCACCATGGCTTACTCTAACGGCCATAGCAGGGGCTCTACTGCTCCGTTTTGGGCGTGCTTGGATGCGTTGGAAAGCTTAGATCACAGGCTATGAGAATCTGATGTAATCTCACCAAAATAACTAACCATTGATGATTCCCAGCCTTTCTCAGTTTCCGCAATCTGTATTCTGCCAGAATTCTGCTCCCTTGGTGTTGTGGTGACCCAAAGCACACACCTCCCTTGGAAGTCTCTTTGCACTAAGCAGCCATGGACACTTTGGCAGTTCAGGGTACGCCAGGACAGCATTTCTGACAGTTGCACCCTAGTTGCACCCTAGTTGTGCCCTACTTGTGTCCTACTTGTCCCTTACTTTTGCCATAGTTGCGCCCTAGTTGTGCCCTGTTTGAGCCTCAATTGGGCAGTAGCTATGCCCTAGTTGCGGCTTAGTTGTGCCCTGGTTGTGCCCTAGTTGCGCCCTAGTTGAATGTAGTTGCGCCCTACTTGCGCCCTTCTTGCACCCTAGTTGCACACTAGATGTGCCCTAGTTGCACCCTTTTTGCGCCCTACTTGCGCCCTAGTTACGCCGTTCTTGTGCCCTAGTTGAGCTCTACTTTCCCCCTAGTTGCGTCGTACTTTCCCCCTAGTTGTGCCCTAGTTGGGCCTCTGTTGGGCACTAGCTACACCCTAGTTGCACCCTACTTGCCCCCTAGTTGTACCCAAGTTGAGCCCTACTTGCCCCCTACTTGTACCCTGGTTGCACCCTAGTTGAGTCCTAGCTGCGCCCTATTTGTACCCTAGTTTTGCCCTAGTTGTGCATCAGTTGGACACTAGATACGCCCTTGTTGTGTCCTAGGTGCATCCTAGTTGTGCCCTACTTGTGCCCTACTTTTGCCCCACTTTCCCCCTACTTAAGCCTTAGTTGTGCCCTAGTTGCACCCTAGTTCGACCCTAGTTGCGCCTCAGTTGGACACTAGCTATGTCCTTATTATGCCCTAGTTGTGCCCTAGTTACGTCCTAGTTGCGCCCTAGTTGTGCCCTAGTTGCGCCCTACTTGCGCCTTACTTGTGCCCTTGTTGCATCATAGTTGCGCCCTAGTTGCGCCTTGGTTACACCCTACTTGCACCCTACTGCGCTGTAGTTACGCCCTAGTTACGCCCTAGTTGTGCCCTACATGCGCCCTACTTGCACCCTGGTTGCGCCCTAGTTGCACCCTAGTTGCACCCTAGTTGTGCCCTACTTGTGCCCTAGTTGCACCCTACGTACGCCGTAGTTGCGCCCTAGTTGCGCGTCAGTTCGGCACTAGCTACACCGTAGTTGTACCCTAGTTGTACCCTAGTTGTGCCCTAGTTGCTCCCTACTTACACCCTACTTGTGCCCTAGTTATATCCTACTTGCCCCCTAGCGGCGCCCGACTTGCACCCTAGTTGCGCCCTAGTTGCGCCTCAGTTGGGCACTAGCTACGCCCTAGTTGCCCTCTAACTACGTCCTAGTTGTGCCCTACTTGCATCCTACTTGCACCCTAGTTACTCACTAGTTGCACCCTAGTTGCATCCTTCTTGTGTCCTACTTGCACACTAGTTGCGCCCTACTTGCGCCCTACTTGCGCCTTTCTTGCCCCCTAGTTGTACCCTAGTTGTGCCCTAGTTGCACCCGAGTTGCAACCTACTTACGCCCTATTTGCGCCCTACGTACGCCGTAGTTATGCCATAGTTGTTCCTCTGTTGGACACTAGCAACGCCCTAGTTACGCCTAGTTGCATCCTAGTTGTACCCTAGTTGCGCCCTGCTTGTACCCTAGTTCCGCCCCATTTACTCCCTAGTTGCGTCCTACTTGCACCCTTCTTGCGCCCTACTTGCACCCTAATTGCGGCCTAGTTGCGTCCTACTTGCGTCGTAGTTGTACCCTAGTTACACCCTAGTTGCGCCCTACTTGCGCCCTACTTGCACCCTCATTGCGTCCTAGTTGCGCCTTACTAGCAACCTTCTTGGGCTCTAGTTGCACCCTTGTTAAACCCTAGTTGTGCCCTAGCTACGCTCTTCTTGCGCCCTAGTTGTGCAATACTTTCGCCCTAGTTGCGCCCTAGTTGTACCTTCGTTGGACACTAGCTATGTCCTAGTTGCACCTAGGTGCACCCTAGTTGCGCCCTGGTTGCGCTCGACTTGGACTCTACTTACGCCCTAGTTGCGCCCGACTTGCACCGTATTTGCACCCTAGTTGTGCCCTTGTTGCTCTCTAGATGCACCCTACTTGTGCCCTACTTACACCCTAGTTGTACCCTAGTTGCATCCTAGTTACGCCCTAGTTATGCCCTACTTGCGCTTGATTTAGGCACTAGCTACGCCCTCGTTGCGCCCTGGTTGCACAATAGTTGTGCCCTAGTGGTGTCCTACTTGTCCCCTACTTGCGCCCTAGTTGTGCCCTAGTTGCGCCTTAGTTGCGCTCAAGTTGTGTCCTAGTTGTGCCTCAGTTGTGCACTAGCTATGCCCTTGTTGCACTCTAGTTGTGCCCTATTCACGCCCTTGTTGCACCCTAGTTGTGTCCTAGTTGTGCCCTACTTTTGCCCTACTTAAACCCTAGTTGTGCCCAAGTTATGCACTGTTTACGCCCTACTTGCACCCTACTTGTACCCTAGTTGCGCCCTACTTGCGCACTAGTTGTGCCCTTCTTGTGCCCCCTAGTTATGCCCTCGTTGCCCCCTAGTCGTGCCCTAGTTGCGTTCTACTTGCACCCTAAATGTGCCCTACTTGTGCCCTAGTTGCTCCCTAGTTGTGCCTTACTTGTGCCCTAGCTACGTCCTTGTTGCGCCCTTGTTGCACCCTAGTTGCGACCTACATGCGGCCTACTTGCACCCTAGTTGCGCTCTAATTGCAGCCTAGTTGCGTCCTACTTGCACCCTACTTGCGCCCTAGTCGTTCCCTAGTTGCACCCAAGTAGTGCCCTACTTACGCCCTCCTTGTGTTCTAGTTGCGACCTAGTTGTGCCCTAGTTACGTCCTAGTTGCGCCCTACATTCGCCCTGGTTGTACCCTACTTGCTTTCTAATTGCATCCTACTTTTGCCTCACCTGGGCACTAGCTATGCCCTAGTTGCATGCTAGTTACGCCGTAGTTGCGCCCTATCTGTGCCCTACTTGCGTCCTACTTGTGGCCTACTTGAATCCTAGTTGCGCTCTACTTGCCCCTATTTGCACTGTAGTTGCGCTTCAATTGGGCACTAGCTACGCCTTAGTTGCGCCCTAGTTTTGTCCTAGTTGCGCCCTAACTGCACCCTGGTTGCGTCCTACTTGCGCCCTAGTTGCACCCTAGTTACGCCCTAGTTGTGCCCTGCTTGCGTCCTAGTTGCGCCCTAGTTGCACCTGAGTTGAGCACGACCTAAGCCCTAGTTGCGCCCTAGTTGCGCCCTTGTTGCACCCTAGTTGTGCCCTTCTTGTGACCTACTTGACCCCTACTTTCGCCATAGTTGCATCCTATTTGGGCCCTAGTTGAGCCTTGGTTGGGTACTACCTATGCCCTAGTAGCGCCCTAGTTGTGCCCTAGTTGTACCCTAGTTGTGCCCTAGTTGTGCCCTACTTGTACCCTAGTTGCACTCTACTTGCACCTCACTTGGATACTAGCTACGCCCTAGTTGTGCCCTAGATGCGTCCTAGTTGAACCCTCCTTGCGCCCTACTTGTGCCCTAGTTGTGCCCTACTTGCACCCTAGTGGAGCCCGACTTGCACCCTAGTTGCGCCCTTGTTGCGCTCTAGTTGCGACCTAGTTGCGCTACAGTTGTGCACAAGCTACACCTTATTTGCAGCCTAGTTGCTTCCTAGTTGCACCCTAGTTACACCCTACTTGCGACCTACATGCCACCTAATTGCGCCCTACTTGCCCCCTAGTCGCGCCCTACTTACACCCTAGTTGCTCCCTCGTTGCCCCGTAGTTGGCCACTAGTTACGCCCTAGTTGTGCCCTAGTTACACCCTACTTGCGACCTACATGCCACCTAATTGCGCCCTACTTGCCCCCTAGTCGCGCCCTACTTACACCCTAGTTGCTCCCTCGTTGCCCCGTAGTTGGCCACTAGTTACGCCCTAGTTGCGCCCTAGTTGCGTCCCGGTTGCACCCTAGTTGCACCCTACTTGCACCCTAGTTACACCATAGTTGCACCCTAGTTGCGCCCTACTTGAACCCTTCTTGCCCCTAGTTGCGTCCTTATTGTGCCCTAGTCACACCCTAGTTTTATCCTTCTTGCACCCTACTTGCGTCCTAGTTGCGTCCTTGTTGTGCACTAGTTACGCCCTACTTGCGCCCTACTTGCATCCTACTTTCGCCCTAGTTATGCTCTGGTTGCGTCCTCCTTGGAACCTACTTGCGCTCTAGTTGCGCCCTAGTTGCGCCCTAGTTGCATCCTATTGGCACCCTACTTGGGACCTACTTCCGCCCTTGTTGTGCGATAGTTGTGTACTACCTGCACCCGTCTTGTGCCCTCCTTGCACCTTGTTTGCGTCCTAGTTGCGCCCTACTTGGACCCTACTTGCACCCTAGTTGCGTCCTAGTTACGTCCTGCTTGTGCCCTACTTGCGACCTAGTTGTACCCTCCTTACGCCCTAGTTGTGCCATATTTACGCTCTACTTGCACCCTTGTTGCACCTTGGTTGTGCCCTAGTTGCTCCCTACTTGCGCCCTACTTACGCCCTAGTTACACCCTAGTTGTGCCCTGCTTACACCCTAGTTGCACAATAGTTGCACCTCAGTTGGGCACTAGCTATGCCCTTGTTGCACCCTAGTTGCCGCTAGTTGCGCCCAACGTGCGCTGTACTTGCGCCCTACATTTGTCCTAGTTGTGCCCTAGTTACACCCTAGTTGCACCCTAGTTACGCCTCAGTTGGGCAGTTGTTACGCCCTAGTTGCGACCTACTTGCACCCTACTTGGGCCCTAGTTGCACTTGAGTTGCCCCCTAGACACGTCCTACTTATGGCCTACATGCGCCCTAGTTGCGGTCTAGTTGTGCCCTAGTTACGCCCTACTTGCACCTTACTTGCGCCCGACTTGCGCTCTAGTTACATCCTATTTGCATCCTCCTTGCGTCCTACTTGCACCCTACTTGGACCCTACATGCGTCCTACTTGCGCCCTTCTTATGCCATACTTGCACCCTAGTTACGCCCTAGTTGTACACTAGTTTCACCCTAGTTGCACCTGAGTTGGGTAACAGCTACATCCTAGTTGTGCACTAGTTGTACCCTAGTTGCACCCTACTTGCACCCTAATTGCGACCTACTTGCGCCCTAGTTGTGCCTTAGTTGTACCCTAGTTGTGCCCTAGTTGCGCCTTAGATGGGCACTAGCTACGTCCTAGTTCCGCCCTAGTTACGACCTAGTTGTGTCCTACTTGTGCCCTACTTGCCCCCTTCTTGCGCCCTAGTTGCACCCTAGTTGCACCCTAGTTCCGCCTCACTTGGGCACTAGGTACGCCCTAGGTGTGCCCTAGTTGCGCCCTAGTTGTGCCCAAGTCACGCCCTAGTTGTCCCGTACTTGTGTCCTACTTGCGCCCTAATTGCGCCCTGGTTGCGCCCTAATTGTGCCCTAGTTGTGCCCTACTTGCGCCCTACTTGCACCCTACTTACATCCTACATGTGCCCTAGTTACACCCTAGTTCCACCCTAGTTGTGCACTACTTGCGTCCTACTTGTGCCCGAATTGCGCCCAAGTTGCGCCCTTGTTTTCCCTCAGTTGGGCACTAGCTATGCCCTAGTTGCGCCATGGTTCATCCTTGTTGCGCCCTACTTGAACCCTAGTCGCGCGCTAGTTGCGCCCTAGTTGCACCCTAGCTGCACCCTACTTGTGTCCTACTTGCGCCCTAGTTGTGTCCTAGTAGTGCCCTAGTTGTGTCCAACTTGAGCCCTTGTTGCGCCCTAGTTGCGCCATAGTCGCGCCTTAGTTGCACCCTACTTCCGCTTCAGTTGTGCCCTACTTGTGTCCTAGTTGCGTCCTACTTGCGCCCTTATTGCGCCCTAGTTGCATCTCAGTTGGACACTACCGATGCCCTAGTAGCGCCCTAGTTCTGTCCTAGTTCCGCCCTAGTTGTACTCTACTTGCGCCCTACTTGTGCCCTAGTTGCACCCTCTTACGCCTAAGTTGGGCATAAGCTAGTTGCACCTTATTTGTATCCTAGTTGTACCCTAGTTGCGCCCTACATGCGCCATACTTGCGTCCTAGTTGCACCATAGTTGTGCCCTCGTTGCGCCCTACTTGTGCCTTACTTGGGACCTAGTTCCGCCCTTCTTGCACCCTAGTTGCACCCTAGTTGCACTGTAGTTGTGTCCTAATTCCACCCTACTTGCAGCCTAATTGGACCCTACCTGCATCCTAGTTGCACCCTAGTTGCGCCCTAGTTGTACCATGCTTGCGACCTAGTTGCGCCTCCGTTAGGTTCTAGCTACGCCCTAGTTGCACCCTAGTTGTGCTCTATTTGCCCCCTAGTTGTGCCCTACTCGTGCTCTTGTTGCACCCTACTTGTGCCATAGTTGAGACCTAGTTGTGTCCTAGTTGCGCCCTATTTGTACCCTAGGTCTGCCCTAGTTGTGCCCTAGTTATGCCTCAGTTGGACACTAGCTATGCCTTAGTTACGCCATAGATGCACCTTAGTTACATCCTAGTTGCACCCTAACTGTGTCCTAGATACGCCCTAGTTGCGCCCGACTTGCGCCCTAATTGTGCACTAGTTGCGCCTTAGTTGGGCACTAGCTATGCCCTAGTTGTGCCCTATTTACGCCCTAGGAGCTCACTAGTTCCGTCGTACTAATGGCCTAGTTGTGGCCTAGTTGCATCCTACTTACACCCTACTTGCACCGTAGTTGTGCCATAGTTGCGCTCTAGATACGCCCTACTTATGCCTTTTTTGCAGCCTGATTGCGCCCTAGTTGTGCCCTAGTCACGCCCTACTTGCAACTTGTTGCACCCTAGTTGCGCCCTTCTTACGCCCTAGTTGCGCCCTACTTACGCCCTACTTGCGCCCTAGTTACGCCCTAGTGGTGCCCTAGTTCTAACTAAATTATACCCTGTTTGTAACCTAGTTGCACCCTACTTCCGTTCTAGTAGCACCCTAGTTACACCGTACTTGTGTCCTATTTCCGCCGTACTTGCACCTGACTTGCGCCCTATTTATGCCCTCCTTGCGCCCTACTTGTGCCCTACTTGTGCCCTGCTTGCGCCCTAGTTGTGCCCTTGTTGTGCCTCAGTTGGGCACAAGCTACGCCCTAGTTGCGCCCTAGTTGCAACATAGTTGTACCTTAGTTGAACCCTACTTGCGCCCTTATTGCACCCTATTTGCACCCTATTTGCACCCTAGTTACGCCCTAGTTGCGCCCCAGTTACGCCCTAGTTGCAACCTGGTTTTGATTCAATTGGACACTAGCTACGCCCTACTTGTGTCCTAGTTACGCCCTCATTCCGCCCTATTTGTGCCCTACTTGAGCCCTACTCGCGCCCTAGTTGTGCCCTAGTTGTACCCTAGTGCCGACTCAGTATGGCACTAGCTCCACCCTAGTTGCACCCTAGTTGCGTCCTTGTGACACCCTACATGCATCCTGTTTTCGCCCTTCTTATGCCCTACTTGCACCCTACTTGCGCCCTACTTGCGTCCTTGATGGGCCCTCGTTGCACCCTAAATGCGCCCTACTTGTGCCCTAGTTACACCCTAGTTACACCCTAGTTGCACCCTATTTGCGCCCTAGTTGTGCCCTACTTGTACCCTACTTACGCTCTTATTGCATCCTCGTTGCACGCTCATTGCGCTCTACTTGCATCCTACTTGCACACTATTTGCGCCAAAGTTGCGTCCTAGTTGCGCCTCAGTTGGGCACTAGCTACACCCTTGTGGCTCCTTAGTTGTTACTAGTTGCGCCCTAGTTGCACCCTACTTATGCCCTACTTGCGCTTTAGTTACACCCAAGTTACACCCTAGTTCTGCCCTACTTGCGCCCTAGTTGCCACTCTGGTGGGCACTAGCTATGCCTTAGTTTCACCCTAGCTGCGCCCGCCCTAGTTACGCCCTAGTTGTGCCCTTGTTGCACCCTCCTTGTACCCTACTTGTGGCCTACTTGTGCCTTACTTGTGCCCTAGTTGCGCCTTACTTGGGCCCTAATTGCGCCCTAGTTGTGTCCTACTTACACTCTAGTTGTACCCTAGTTTCTTCCTAGTTGAAGCCTAGTTGCGCCTCAGTTGGACTCTAGCTACGTCCTACTTGCCCCCTAGTTGCACCCTACTTGCGCCGTACTTGCGCCTCTGTTGGGCACTAGCTACGTCCTAGTTGCGCCCTAGTTGCACCCGAGTTGTCTCCTTTTTGTGCCCTAGTTGTATCCTAGTTGCGTTACATTTGTACCCTACTTGCACCCTAGTTGTGCCCTACTTGTGCCCTACTCGCGTCCTACTTGCGCCCTACTTACGCCATAGTTGTGCCTTACTAACATCCTAATTGCATCCTAGTTGGGCCCTAGTTGCACCCTAGTTGCACCTCAGTTGGATACTAGCTACGCTCTAGTTGCACCCTACATGCACCCTACTTGGGTCCTACTTGTATTCTAGTTGCGCCCTACTTGCGCCCTAGTTGCATCCTAGTTGTGCCTTAGTTGCGCATCACTTGGGCACTAGATACACCCTAGTTGCACCCTACTTGCACCCTACTTGTGCCCTGCTTCTGCTCTACTGACGCCCTAGTTGCACCCTAGTTGCACCCTAGATGCATCCTATTTGTGCCCTACTTGTACCCTACTTGCGCACTTGTTGTGCCCTAGTTGCGCCCTACTTGGGCTCTAGTTGCACCCTAAATGCGCCCTACTTGTGCCCTACTTACGCCCTACTTAAGCCCTAGATACGCCCTAGTTGCGGCCTAGTTCCGCCCTAGTTGCGTCCTATTTTTGGTTCCTTGCGTCCTACTTGCACCCTGCTTTCCCCCTTGTTGAACCCTAGTTACGACCTACTTACACCCTATTTGCGCCCTACTTGCGTCCCACTTGCACCATATTTGCGCCCTACTTGCACCCTAGTTCTTCCAAGTTTTGCCCTAGGTGTACCTCACTTGGGCACTAGCTACACCCTAGTTGCGTCCTAGTTCCATCCTATTTACGCCCTACTTGCGCCCTAGTTGCGCCCTAGTTGCGTCGTAATTGCGCCTCAGGTGGGCACTAGCTATGCCCTAGTTGCGCCCTAGTTGCGCCTTAGTTACGCCCTAGTTGTACCCCAGATGAGCCCAAGTTGTGCCCTACTTGCACCCTACTTGCGGCCAAGTTGTGCCCTTGTTCCGCCCTAGTTGTGTCCTAGTTGTGCCTTACTTGCGTCCTAGTTACGCCCTAGTGACGGCCTACTTGCCCCCTACTTGCGCCCCACCTAAACCCTAGTTGCGCCCTAGTTGCGCCCTCGTTGCGCTCTAGTTCTATCCTATTTGTGCCGAAATTTCGCCCTAGTTGTGTCCTATTTGTGCCCTACCTGTGCCCTAGTTGTGCCCTATTTGCACCCTAATTGTGCCCTATTTACGCCCTATGTGTGCCCTACTTGCGCCCTACTTGTGTCATAGTTGCGCCTTAATTGCGCCTCAGTTGGACACTAGCTACGCCCTAGTTGTGCCCTAGTTATGTCCTAGTTGCGCCCTCTTTGTGCCGTAATTGTGCCTTAGTTGTGTCCTACTTGCTTCCTAGTTGCACTCTAGTTGTGCCCTAGTACCCTAGTGGGGCCCTACTTCCGCCCTACATGCGCCCTACTTGAGCACTATTTGCGCCCTAGTGGCGGCCTAGTTGCACCCTACTTGTGTCCTACTTGCACGCTACTTGCGTTCTTGTTGCACCCTTGTTGCGCCCAATCTGTGCCCTACTTGTGCACTATTTGTACCCTAGTTGTGCCCTAGTTGCACCCTAGTTGCACACTACTTGCGCCCTAGTTGTGCCCTACTTGCACCCTAATTGCACCCTAGTTGTGCTTCAGTTTGACACAAGCTAAGCCCCAGTTACGCGCTAGTTGTGTCCCTGGTGCGCCTTTAGTTGTTCCCTTGTTACGCCCTACTTGCGCCCTAGTTACACCCTACTTGCACCCTAATGACGCCCAACTTGCACCCTAGTTGTGCCCTAGTTACGCCCTAGTTGCACCTCACTTGGGTACTAGCTACACCCTAGTTGTGCCCTAGTTGCGCCCTAGGTGCGCCCTAGTTGCGCCCTACTTGCACCCTACTTGTGCCCTTGTTGAACTTTAGTTGCGACCTAGTTATGCCCTACTTGTGCCCTAGTTGCGCCCTTGTTGCGCCCTAGCTATGCCCTACTTGCTCCCTACTTGCACCCTACTTGCGCCCTAAGTGAGCCCTAGTTACGCACTAGTTGCGCCCTACTTGTTCCCTGCTTGCGCCCTGGTTACGCCGTAGCTGCGCCCAAGTTGCACCCTTGTTTGGCCCTCGTTGCGCCCTACTTGCGCCCTAGGTGCACCCTACTTGTGCCCTCCTTGCGCCCTAGATGCGCCTCAGATGAGACTAGCTACGCCCTAGTTGCACCCTAGTTGCGCCCTACTTATGCCATACTTGCACCCTACTTGCACCCTAGTTGTGTCCTAGTTGCGTCCTAGTTGTGTCCTAGTTGTGTCCTACTTGCGCTTCACATACACCCTACTTGCGCCCTAGTTACTGTTGGAAATAGAATCTGACAAGACAAAGTCCCTCTGACATTATCCAAGCTCTCAGTAACGGTTCATGTCCCCGACCAAACCAACTTGACAAACGGCTCTCCGAGACTACCTGTTGAGACCAAAAAGTCAAGGCATTCCCCAATGAAGTGACATATGTCACCCGCGTCTGACTTGCGGAAAGAAGCCGTTGCTACAAGATTTTGTCCCGTTCTGATCATTTATACTGAGGATGTTCATTCCCTCGAGTTCAACCTAGAACAGTATCTCCATCATGTTCACCTTTGGTTTTGCGGCTTCGCCACTGTGTCTTCGCTCTGCTCGCTTACTGCTAAATCCTCCATCATCCACTCTCAGCTCTCAACCTCGCGCCACATTGCTAAGTCACTTTCACTCCTTTGCTCAGCTCTCGTCTCATCAATCCTGCACGTCTCGCTTCACCTCTCTCTCAATGACTACTTGTCTACCACATTGCGCTACCTCAGCCCAAGACTACTCTCTGCAAGTTCTACACCTAACTCTCTACATTGCTCTTTGCTTACGTCACCCTATCCTTGTCTTCAGAATCACTCTGCTTCTACCTACTTCTACCGCTGCTTCTGTCGCTCACTCCATTCTTCTGACATGGTATCAGAGCATCAGGTAAGACCGCATGGTTCCTCTTGATCACGCCATTGCTTCCTCGCCTCCGCCACCGCCGTCCTGCACCTCTCAGCTTCCTCTGCAGCTGACTTCAGCAGCTTCAACTCAACTGCCTCTCAAGCTGTGGTGACTTCTCGTCAGTCGTGAGCAAGCCTTGCGTCCACTTCTATGCCCGTGGCAATGTCCAGCGACTCTCCCGAGCACCTGTAGCCGCAAGAAGCTTTTGAGTCGCCCTCTGCCGCCACCTTCGCCGAAGCTTCCTGCTGCTCCTCCTCACTCTTTCGCGTGTCTGCTCTCCCTTGCACAAACCACTACCACTTCAGCCTCGGTTTGCTCGCTCTTTGCCCCTGGGTTCCCGACTATCTCCGTGATCGAGTGGCAATGTCACACTTCCGCCCTCCGCCTCCATTCCCACAGCGTCTTCTCCATCCTCCTGTCTTCCAGCTACCACACCTGCCGCAGTTTGCTCCATCAGCTTCATTAGCATCATCCTCATTATTCGTTGTCTTCTCCTCCTCTGCTCCACATCATCCTCTCGAGCCGCCTTCCCGCACCATTTTTCCTCCTACTCACCAGCAGCAGAGCTCCGTCTGCTATCAGGACATCGGACACCACCAGTCCTTTTGCCCGTCGGTATCGGGCCAACTGGGGGCACAAGCCATCACTCTCCCATCATTAGAGGACCTTCCTACGATGTCAGTCTTCCTCCGCACCTCCAGCATTTGCTCCTCCCCAATTTACTGCCTTCCTGTTCATCAGCTCTAGGTCCAGCATTCTCCTATTTCCTCATCCATCGTGCATCTGCCTCATTGCCTTCAGCACCTTTTGTACCTTCCTCCTTGTTTCATCATCATCCTCATTATCCTCATTGTCGTTTTCACCCTCATTCTCCAAGAAGCGCACGTGGTTTCCCCCCTGCGCCCACTCTTTCATCCGTCGCTTATCTGCCATCATCTTCATCATCGGCTTGGCAAAAGGATCCGCCCGGTCGAACCGCCAATCTCACGGCCACCTGCACCCACCCCGATTCCCTGAAGCGCACGCGGCTTGTCCCTGCACCCACAACTCATCAGCCATCCGCCTCCTCCTCATCAGCAATCTTCCG
This sequence comes from Penium margaritaceum, assembly GCA_023375785.1. Lineage (NCBI taxonomy): Eukaryota > Viridiplantae > Streptophyta > Zygnematophyceae > Desmidiales > Peniaceae > Penium > Penium margaritaceum. The sequence continues at coordinate 284,753 of SZWC01000942.1, forward strand.
CATCTGTGGCCAGCACAAGGACTTGTACGAGCTGACTACCCTTTTTGCAGCAGCCTGCACCCACGCAGGCAGCAGGTCTCTTGCAGCGCGTTGGCTCCTGCCTTCCCCTTGCGGCATCCTACTCCTCTATAATCCAGCAGCTCACGAGGTGTCACCCCTACACCCACTTCAGCCTCCTTTCCGTCCACCTCTCCATCCGCCTCTTCAGCCGTCATCAGCCATCTTTAGCATCTGAGGCCAGCACAATGATCTGCACAAGCTAGCTTTCCGTTTCACAGCAGCCTGCACCCATGCCAACAGCAGATGTCTCGTGGCGCATCGGCTCTTGCCTTCCCCTTACCGCATTCTACTCCTCTGCTCAGCAGCGCACGTGGCTTCATCCCTGCGTCCACTCTTCCACTCGCCGCTTCTCCGATATCATTTCCATCATTCGCTCGGCACAAGGACCCGCTCGGTCAGATCGCCAATTCCGTGGTGACTCGCACCTGAGCCGAATCCTTCATCAGCACACGAGTCTTGTCTCTGCGCCTAGGTCATCCTCCTTTGCAACGTCATCATCTACCCTTACTTGACACACATAACCGCCAATCTTGTGGCGGCTCATCCATCATCTCTCATTTCAGGCCAAAGACAACCTTGCAAATTCAAGATTCTATCACTGGTGCACCAGACACCACTCGTCTCCCTGCTCGTCTGATTGAGCCAACGAGTGGTACAAGCCGTCACTCCGCCAGTTCAGACCTTGGAATAGCAAGCTTCTCTCAGCCTCCTTGCAAGGACACAGAGGACCAACTGTGGCATAGCCTCTTCTTTGAAGTGGCACGATGGGAGTGCCCTCCTTCCTCTTTCATCACCCCTCTCACTTCTCCAACACTTCACATGGCTCTCTCTGCGGATACATGTGCTGTGCTAGCTAAAGATGGAAGCAATGTTACTGGTTGGGAGAACCAAGTGCTTACTCTAGCACAACGGACCCCCATCAACCAGTACTATATGGCGCAACTCCTCACTGGACACTACAAATATCTCTGCTTGCCATATTGCCCCAATCGCAGACTATGACGATGCATTCTTTGAAGTCTACCGTCTGCTTTGGGAACGCCTCCATTCTTCTTACCTTCATCACCAACTGCAGAACAAATCCATCCCTGAGCTATGGCATCAAATTCTGCAACAAGCCTGGAGAAAACAGTCAATGAAAACTACGTGCCAGAACAACGACAGCTTCCCAGACCTCACTGGAAGAGTACAAGTTCTGCGACACACATCGTTCACCTCAACAGCACAAGACTGGGCACTTCAGGTCTACAAGGCCTTGTACCCTGAAATTCTGCATGGCTTCAGGATCACATATGCATTTATTGGAAAACTGACCTACATGGGGCCAAAGGTTTCTGAAAAAGCCCTAACCCTCTATGAGGCTCACATCAACCAAGAGATCAGGGAAGGACTCATGCGAGTCCTTGGATGCAAACTTCATCAGCTGGTCGATGAATTCACTGCTGACCTCAGGGAAATGTGGAACAACCTGCTCATGAGGTATAAGAGATCATCTTTTAGAACCTTCTCAGATTCACAGGGGGTGTTGGAAATAGAATCTGACAAGGCGAAGTCCCTGGGAAATTATCCGAGCTCTCAATAACAATTCAGGTCCCCGAACGAACCAACTTAACAAACGGCTTTCAGAGACTACACGTTGAGACCGAACAGTAAAGGCATCCCCTAATAAATTGACGTGTCACCCGCACTCGGCTAGCGGAAAGAAGCCATTACTTTGCTATTTTGTCTTGTTTTGACCATAAATATTGAGGATGTTCATTCCCTTCAGTTCAACCCAGAAAAGCCTATCCATCCTATTTGCCTTTGGTTGCATGGCTTTGCCGCCGTTTCTTTGCTCTGCTCGCTTACTGCTCAATCATTCATCATCATCCACTCTCAGCTCTCAACCTTGTGCCTCTTCACGAAGTAACTCTCACTCCTTTGCTCAGCTCTCATCTCATTGATCAAGCACGTCTCACTTCACCTCACTCTCTCAACGACTACTTGTCTACATCACTGCTCTAACTCAGCCCGAGACTAATCTATGCAAGATCTACACCTGACTCTCTGCATTGCTCTTTGCTTACATCACCCTATCCTTATCTTCAAAATCACCTTGCTTCTACCTTCTTTTGTCGTTGGTTTTGACGCTCGCTCCATCCTTCTGAAAGTTACGCCATAGTTGTGCTCTAGTTGCGCTCTAGTTGCACCCTAGATGCGTCCTAATAGCGCCCTAGTTGCCCCCTAGTTGCGCCCTACTTGCACCCTACTTACACCCTACTTGTGCCCTAGTTGTGCCCTAGTTTTGCCCTAGTTGTTCTCTAGTTGGATCCTACTTACATCCTAGTTGCACTCTAGTTACGCCCTATTTGCACCCTTCTTGTGTCCTGCTTGCACCCTATTTACGTACTACTTTCACCCTAGTGGCAGCCTAGTTGCGCCCTACTTGTATCCTACTTGCGCCCTTCTTTCACCCTACTTGCATCCTACTTGCACCCTACTTGTGCCCTACTTGTGTCCTACTTACGCCCTGGATGCGTCCTAGTTGCGCACTACTTCCGTCCTAGTTATGACCTAGTTGTTCCCTAGTTGCACTCTTGTTACACCTCACTTCGACACTAGCTACGTCCTAGTTGTGCACTAGTTGCACCCTAGCTGCACCCTAGTTGCGCCCTACTTGTGCCCTAGTTGCGCCCTACTTGCTCCCTAGTTGCACCCTAGTTGCACCCTAGTTGCCCCCGAGTTGTACCCTAGTTGTGCCCTAGTTGCACCTCACTCCGGCACTAGCTATAAGCTAGTTGTGCCCTGGTTGTGCCCTAGGTGCGTCCTAGTTGTGCCCTACTTGCGCCCTGCTTGCGCCCTAGATGCACAATTCTTGCGACCTAGTTACATCCTACTTGTTCCCTAGTTGCATTCTAGTTGTACCTTAGTTGCACCCTACTTGTACTCTACTTGCACCCTACTTGCATCCTACTTGCGCCCTAGTTACACCCTAGTTGTGCACTTGTTGCGTCCTGGTTGTGCCCTACTTGTGCCCTACTTGTAGCCTAGTTATGCCTTAGTTGCTCCCTAGTTGCATCCTATATGCACCCTCTTTGCGCCCTAGTTGCGCCCTAGTTGAACCCTAGTTATGCCCTAGTTGCTCCCTACTTGGGCCCTAGTTGCGCCCTACTTGTGCCCTAGTTGCACCCTAGTTGCACCTCAGATGGGCACTAGCTACGCCCTTGTTGCAGACAAGTTGCGCCCTAGTTGTGCCCTACTTGCACCCTACTTACAGCCTACTTGCAACCTACTTGCGCCCTTGATGCGAGTTAGGTGTGCCCCAATTGTGCACTAGTTGCGCCTTAGTTACATCATAGTTGTGCCTGAGTTGGGCACTAGCTACGCTCTAGTTGTGCCCTAGTTGCACCCAAGTTGTGCCCTACTTACGCCCTACTTACACCCTACTTGCGCTCTAGTAGCGTCCTCGTTGCAACCTAGCTGCGCCCTACTTTCGCCCTACTTGCGCCCTAGTTTTGCGCTATTTGCACCCTAGTTACACCCTTGTTGCATCCTAGTTGCGTCCTAGTTGCGCCTCAGTTGGGCAATAGCCATGTCCTTCTTGCACCTTAGTTGCACCCTACTTGCACCCTAGTTGTACCCTACTTGCGTCCTAGTTGCGCCTCAGTTGGGCGCTAGCTACGTCCTAGTCACGCCTTAGTTGAATCGTAGTTGTGCCCTAGTTGTTCCCTCGTTGCGACCTAGTTGTGCCCTAGTTACGCCCTATTCACGCCCTACTTGCACCCTACTTGTGCCATAGTTACACCTGACTTGTGCCTTAGTTGCGCCCTAGTTGGACCCTAGTTTTGCCCTATTTATGCCTCAGTCGGGCATTAGCTTTGCTCTAGTTGCATCCTAGTTGTGCCCTACTGACACCCTACTTGTGCCGTACTTGCGCCCTAGTTACGTCCTACTTGCGTCCTAGTTGCACCCTAATTGCGTCCCAGTTGTGCCCTAGTTACGTCCTAGTTACGTCCTAGTCGCACCCTAGTTATGCCCTACTTGAGCCATACTTGCGCTCTTGTTGCGCCCTAGTTGACGCCTACTTGCGCCCTACTTGCGCCCTACTTGCAGCCTAGTTATACCCTAGTTGTGCCCTAGTTGCGCCCTTGTTGCACCCTACTTGCGCCCTAGTTGCGCCCTAGTTGCGCCCTAGTTCCGCCTCAGTTGGGCACTAGCTACACCCTAGTTGCACCGCAGTTGCGCTCTAGTTCCGTCCTACTTGCACTCTACTTGCACCACGCTTGTGCCGTACTTGTGACCTACATGTGCCCTAGTTATGTCCTAGTTGTGCCCTAGTTGTACCCTACTTGCGCCCTAGTTGCGCCCTAGTTGCGTCCTACTTGTGTCCTACTTACGCCTTGCTTACAACCTAGTTGCGTCCTAGTTGCGCCTCAATTGGACACCAGCTACGCCCTAGATGCACCCTTGTTACATCCTAGTTGCATCTTAGTTCTGCACTAGTTACACCCTAGTTGCATCCTACTTGCGTCCTAGTTGTGCTCTATATGCGCCCTAGTTGCACCCTAGTTGCGTCCTTCTTGTGTCCTACTTGTACCCTTCTTGTGCCCTACTTATGCCCTAGTGGCATCCTAGTTGTGCCCTACTTGCGCCCTACTTGACTCCTTTTTGCGCCCTACTTGTGCCCTTGTTTCATCCTACCTGTGCCCTACTTGCATCCTACTTGTGTCCCACTTGCGCCCTAGTTGGGCCCTAGTTGCATCGTAGTTAGAAACTACTTGAATTCTAGCTGCGCCCTACTTGCACCCTAGTTGCATCCTAGTTGTGCCGCAGTTGAACACTAGCTACGCAATAGTTGTGTGCTGATTACGCCCCAGTTGCATCCTCGTTGCACCCTAGTTGCGCCCTATTTGCGCCCTAGTTGCACCTTACATGCGCCCTAGTTGTGCCGGACTTGCGCCCTTGTTTTACCTCAGTTGGACACTAGCTATACACTAGTTGTGCCCTGGTTGCACCCTAGGTGCCCCCTAATTGTGCCCTACTTACGCCCTACTTGCGCCCTACTTTTGTCCTAGTTGCACACTAGTTGCGCCTTTGTTGTGCCCTTCTTGTGCCCTACTTGCGCCCTAGTTGTGTTGGCACTAGTGGGTGTGGAGGCACCCACAAGGATGCCTAGCTCTCACTGATATATGCTACCAATGTTTGGGACAGCCAATGAACACCAATGGTGAAGAGTGTGGAGCACAAGGATCACGGATAGGAGTGGGCAGAACATGTCGTATTCAGTAGAACTGAATAGAAGCAAGTTTTTATTATTTAGAATAGCGAGGTTACATGAGATCCTTATAGCCTGTGATCTAAGATTTTGAACACATCCAAGCACGCCCAAATCAGAGAATTAGAACCCCTACTATGGCCGTCAAAGTAACCCTTGGTGGAGCCGCCGACCTTGCCTTGCACGTTGGACAATGGAAGGCGCTTCGATGATGACCCGTCGGAGTGCCTTTCCTCGTCCAGAAGTCAAGAAAGAGTTTCATCCTGGGTAAGGAGGTCCTTCTAGTTACTTCTTTTGTGCCCCTGTGCATTTGGAGCTTGTTGGGGACAAACTCTGATCACTGGCGGTGGATTATCTCGCCATCCATGGCGGGTACTAGATTCCACCCGCCCAGCACCCGAACTTGGGACTAGGCGATCTTCCTGAATACTCACTCAAACCGAGCAATTTATAGCTCGATCTTGCATGGAAAAATCCAAGGCATCAAAAGCTAAAGACAGATCAGGTGTTCGACCAATTCTCAGTGGTCTGACCAAGGAGTACGATCAACGGCACTCATGGCAAGGGGCACACCATGTCAACAATCTCCCCCTTTCACCGCAGTCTTGATGCCCTGTCCTTGGAACCTGTAGCATTTTAAACCTCAGAGTGTAGTCCAAACTCCATGCAGCTCGTTTTGTGCCTGTCCTTGGGCTGTGCCTTGGTCATGGCGTCGGCAAGCATGCGCTTACTACCACAATACACAATAGCTTCATCTCTCTTTGCCACCAAGTCTCACGCATTGGGATGCCGGATCTCAATGTGCTTAGTCCTCCTGTGCATCACAAGGTTCTGGGTTAGACTGATGGAACTCATGTTTTCAACATTGAGTACCGTCGGCTTCCTTTGCGACAACCCAATCTCATTTGGCAGCCGCCTCAGCCAAACCACCTCCTTTTCGACTTTTGTAAGAGAGATGTACTCCACTTCGGTGCCGGAGAGTGCCACACAGTCTTGCCTCCTGCTTGCCCATGAAACTGCTGCACCACAAAGCACAAGCACGTAACCCGACATTGATTTTCTGTCATCTACATCACCAGTCCAGTCGGCATCAGAGTAGCCAAAAAACTCATGGGAGTCATCACGCGCTCCCCCTCCAAACACGAGCCACGACTGTTTTGTCGCCTTGAGATAACGGAGGATCCGCTTAACAGCTTGCCAATGCAGTGGCCCAGGGTCAGCAACATAACGGCTCACTTGGTCCTCCGCAAAGGCCAGGTCAGGCCGTGTCGCCACCATGGCGTACATTATGCTCCCAACAGCATACTGGTATGGCGTACCTGCCATCTCCTCCTCCTCCTCGTCCGTGCTTGGCCCCATGCTCGAGCTCAGCTCATATGTGGTGGTCAAGGGTGTGCCGATGGGGTTGCACTCCTCCATGTTGTCGCGGCAGAGCACCTCTTGCACGTACTTTGCCTGCCCCATCTCCAGCGTGCGTGCCTTGCAGTCCCTCTTGATGGCGACACCGAGATAGGACTCGAGCTCGCCCATGTCGGTCATTTTAAATTAACCGCCCAGCTGCCGTTTCAGGTTCACCAACTCCTCCATATCCAATAATATGAGAATGAGGTTATCCAAGTAAAGGACCACGATCTGGTGCAACCCCGGCTGCTTCCGCACACAGACGCTCTGATCCGCCTCGCAGCGCTTGGAGCCAAGCTGCCATGAAGCCGTCCATTTTCAGGTACCACATGAGTGGCACTTGCTTGAGTCCGTAGAGCGCCTTGTGAAGCCTACAAGCATTTCCCTGTGGCACGTCCACCCCCTCAAGCACCTCCATGAGGACCTCCTTGTCCAGGTTGCCGTTGAGGAATGCGGTTTTCACATCCATTTGGTGGACTTTGTAGTCACGCGCCACCGCCACTGAGAGGATGGAGCGGACGGAGGCGAACATTGCCACCAGTGCAAAGGTTTCATCGTAGCATTCACCCTTCCGCTGGGCGTACCCCTTTGCCATCAGCCGCGCCTTGTACCACTCCACCTTCCCCTCCTTGGTGAGCTTCTTCTTGAATATCCACTTGGAGCCGATGATCTTCGCACCCTCCAGCTTGTCGATCAGCTGCCAAGTGCCATTCTATTCATGGGAGGCAAGCTCAGATTTTATGGCTCCCTCCCGCTCAGCCCCATCCTTTCATAACAACGCCTCCCTGACGGTCTCGAACTCCTCTTGCGCAAACAATACTCAAGCGAACCCAGTCCATATGCCCTTCGCAGCTCGGTACCATTTTGCTTTCCTCCTTGCACGTCCGCTTCTTCAGGATTGCTGTTGTTGAGGTTGTTGCTGTCCTCTCGCGGCGCCACTCGCACAGCTGGCCTGCACCCCCTCTCTTGGGGACCATGGAGATGCGGACTCACTCCCCGCCTCCTCATTCAGCTCCACTGCTGCCGGCGCTTTGGACTCATTTTCCGACTCGGCTGAATGCAAATCAGCCATTCCCCCATCCCTTGGATGGTTCTCGCTGTTTGGAGCTGCCAAGACATCACCCTCTTTTGCGTCCTCCAATGTCTCCCCCTCAAGGAGTGGCAGCCACTCCCCACGCTTGGAGAGACCTGTGTCCTTGTCCGTCCAACGGCTTTCCTCGTCGAACGTGATGTCGTGAATCTGCACGATCTGCTACCTCTGTGGGTCAAAGAGCCGGTATGCCTTGCTCCCGCTCTCGTACCCGACGAAGATGCACCAGCGAGTCTGCGGGTCCAGCTTGCCCCGTCCCTCCCGTGCCTGCACAAGAGCATGTGCAAAACAACCAAACGTGCAGAGGTGAGCCACAGTTGGCATCCTCTCGCTCCACACCTCTTGTGGCGTCTTCCACACCTTGGACTCCGCGTCTTTTAGCCGCTTAGTCGGCATCAGGTTCATGATGTACGTTGCTGTCCATGCCGCCTCACCCCAGTATCGCTCTGCGAGGCCGGCATCGCTCAACATGGACCGGACCATGTTGAGGATGGTGTGGTTTGCCTTCAGTAATGCTGTTCTACTATGGAGAATGTGGCGTAGTTTTCTACCACGTGATCCCCTTGCTCTTCATCCATGCCGAGCAGCCTTCATACTCGCCGCCGTTGTTGCTCGGAATGCCTTCACCTTCAACTCTGTTTGCCGTCCGACTACCGCAATGAACTCCTGCATGCACAACAAGACGTCACTCTTCCTCTTGATGATGTAGAGGTAGAGCTTGTGGCTGTGATCGTCAATGAAGGTCACGAATTAGCAAGCACCCCCGATGGAGCTCTCAAATGGTCAACACACGTGAGTGTGCACCACCTCCAACTTCATCGATGCACGCGTCCCTTTACCATCAAATGGCTGCCGTGTCGCCTTGCCGACCACGCACGGCTCACACAAGACATTCTTGGCTGTGTCAAGGCTCTTGACCTCAAGACCCCATACCACTTCCTTCTTTGTCATGTCCCTCACAGTTGAGGGAGTGATGTGACACAGGAGGCAGTGCCACAGGTCCAGGTCTCCATCGTCTTTCTTTGTGAGGTGGGCGGCGTTGGACCCCGTCCGGCTGCCGAGGATCTTTAGACGGAGCAGGTACAAGTTGTCCTCTTCCTTTCCACTTGCAATCACCTTGCCGTACCACTCCTTCTGGATGATGGCCTCCTTCTTGTTGAAGAGCACCTCGAGCCCCTTGTCGATAAGGCGGCTCACTCAAAGCAAATTTGTCCCAGAGTTGGGCATGTGGAGCACGTCGTGAATGGTGCTTGTGATAGCCTCCCCGTCCACATCCACCTCGATGCGGACGTTGCCTTTACCGGCATCCAACTCTGTTTTTCTGTTGGCCATCGTCATGAGCCACTCCGAGGTGCCATAGGTGACAAATGCCGCCTGCTTGCATTGCGTGTGGCGGCCTAATCCGGAGTAAATCACGGAGAATCCCGGATATGTTAAATCACTGGACTCCTTCACCATCGTTGCACGGTCGTCCTGCTTTCCAGCCTTCCCCGGCTGGACCGACTTCCTGTTGGGGTAGTTTCGTGCGTAGTGGCCTCCTTTGCCACACACATAGTGCTCCCCCGTCTTGTCACCTTTCTTGGTGTCCTACTTGGCACCCTTTCCCTTCTTGCCTCCCCCTCCACCTTGAGGGCGGAAGGCACCGCTCTCTCTTCCACCACGTCGCATCCATTCATTGCGGACTTACTCGGCCACATTCGGGTACTTCAGCTCATCAGCGGCCCAGGCCCCTTATGCCGGTGATCATGGGACTCCAACTATCTGGTAAGGCTAGGAGGCGGACCATGGTTTACAGCTGAGGGTCCACCTTCCATCCGATGGCTACACACTTGGCAGTAAGGGACTTGTTTCGCTGTAGGCTCTCCATGATGTTGTCGCCTTTGTTGGCTCGGAGGGTGACAAGCCTCTTGAAGACAAAGAGCTGGTTAGAAAGGTTGTTGGACTCGTGGATGGTGCAGAGCTTCTTCCAGGCCTCTATGGCCTCCATGCATCCTTGAATCAGTGTGCGCTGTGTCGTAGCTAGCGCTAACACCAACAAGGCAAGCGCCTTCTTGTTGCTCTTCTTGTACTTGTCCACTACCCCCGGCATCGCGGTATGCGGAGGGGTGGTCTCTTTACCGTTGACCAGCTCAAGAAGGCCTTTGTCGTCGAGGTAGACCTCAAACTGCCACCTCCAAAAAGGGAAGCCGTTCCCGTCAAACTTAAAGACGGCCCCGATACTCTCTGTTCAGTCATTGCCATGGCGGGCGGCGATAGCCTGAAGGTTGTACAGTTATGGTCCTTCTAGGCACGTGGGCCCGTAACCCTTTGTTGGCACTAGTGGGTGTGGAGGCACCCACAAGGATGCCTAGCTCTCAATGATACACACTACCAATGTTTGGGGCAGCCAATGGACACCAATGGTGAAGAGTGTGGAGCACAAGGATCATGTATAGGAGTGGACAGAACATGTCATATACAGTAGAACTGAATCAAAACCCGTCATTATTCCTTAGCATAGTGATAATACATCAGATTCTTATAGCTTGTGATCTAAGATTTCCAACGCATCCAAGCACGCCCAAATCGGAGCAGTAGAGCCCCTGCTATGGGCGTCAAAGTAACCCTTGGTGGAGCCGCCCACCTTGCCTTACACGCTGGGCAATGGGAGGCGCTTTGACGATTACCCATTCGAGCACCTTTCCTCGTCCAGAAGTCAAGGAGAGATTCATCCTGGTCAAGGAGATTCTTCTAGTTACTCCTTTTATGCCCCTGGTGCATTTGGAGCTTTTTGTGGACAATCTCGGATCATTGGCAGTGGATTATCCCGCCACCCATGGCGGGTACCAGATCCACCCGTCCAACACCCAAACTTCGGACTAGGCTATCATTCTGAATACTCACTCAAATCAAGCAATTCAAAGCTCAATCTTACATGGAACAATCCAATGCATCCAAATATAAAGTCAGATCAGGTGTTCAACCAATCCTCAGTGGTCGAACCAGGGAGTATGATCAACGGCACTCATGGCAAAGGGCATACTATGTCAACAAATTGCGCCTTAGTTGTGACCTCGTTGTGCCTCAGTTGGGCACTAGATACGCTTTACTTGCGTCCTACTTACACCCTACTTGCGATCTACTTGCTTCTTAGTAGCATCGTACTTGCACCCTAGTAGCACCCTAGTTGCGCCCTGGTTGCGCCTCAGTAGGGCACTAGCTATGCCCTAGTTGCGCCTTAGTTGCGCCCTAGTTACGTCCTAGTTATGCCCTAGTTGCGACCTAGTTGTACCCTATTTGCAAGATACTTGCGTCCTTGTTGCACTCCAATTGCGCCCTAGTTGTGCCCTAGTTGCGTCCTACTTACGCGCTACTTGCGCCCTACTTGTGCCCTAGTTGCGCCCTAGTTGTGCTCTAGTTACAACCTACTTGCGTGCTATTGTGCGCAACTTGTGGCCTAGTTGCGCCCTAGTTGGGCCCTTGTTGCTTCCTACTTGTGCCCTTTTTGCACCTTTTTTGCGCCCTAGTTGTGTCCTAGTTGATTCCTTGTTGTGTCCTACTTGCGCCCTACTTGCGCCCTAGATCCGCCCTAATAACACCCTACTTGAACCCTAGTTGCATCCTAGTTGCACCCTAGTTGCGTCTTAGTTACGTCCTACTTGCGCCCTACTTGCGCCTTTCTTCCGACCTAGTTGCGTCGTAGTTGCGCCTTGGTTTGCCACTAGCAACGCCCTAGTTGCACCCTTGTTATGTCCTAGTTGTGCCCTAGTTCTGTCCTAGTTGCACCCTAGTTGTGTCCTTCTTGCGCCCTAGTTTTGCCCTAGTTGTTTCCTAGTTACGCACTACTTGCACCCTAGTTACGTCCTACTTGCGCCCTAGTTACACCCTAGTTGCGCCTCAGTTGTAAACTAGCTATGCCCTGGTTGCGCGCTAGTTGCGCCCCAGTTGCACCCTAGTTGCGCCGTATTTACACCTTATTTGTACCCTAGTTGCACCTTACTTGAGCCTTTGTTGCACCCGACTTGCACCCTAGTTACGCCCTAGTTTTCCCTCAGTTGGGCACTAGCTACACACTACTTTTGCCCTAATTACGCCCTAGATGTGCCCTACTTGCGCCCAAGTTATGACCTTGCTATGCCCTAATCGTGCCCTAGTTGCAGCCTACTTGCACCCTAGTTGTGTCCTAGTTGTACCCTACTTGCATCCTACTTGCACCCTACATGCACCCTAGTTACGCCCTAGTTGCGCACTAGTTCCACCCTAGTTGTGCCCTAATTGTGCCCTACTTGCGCCCTAGTTGTGCCTTATTTACACCCAAATTACACCCCACTTGGGCCCTACTTGTTTCCTAGTTGCGCCCTAGTTGCACCCAAGTTGCACCCTAGTTACGTCCTACTTGTACCCTAGTTGCGCCCTACATGCAACATAGTTGCGCCCTAGTTACGCCTGAGATGGAAACTAGTTGTGCCCTAGTTGCAACCTAGCTGCGCCCTAGTTGAGCCCTAATTATGCCCTACTTTTGCCCTATTTGCGCCCTACTTGTGCCCTAGTTTTTCCCTAGTTTTTCCCTAGTTGCGCTTTCGTTATGCCCTAGTTGTCCCTCAGTTTGGCACTAACTACGCTTTAGTTGCATCCTAGTTACACCCCATTTGTACCCTACTTATCTCCTATTTACACCCTACTTGTGCCGTGTTGCGCCCTAGTTGCACCCTAGCTAAGCCCTTCTTGCACCCTATTTGCGCCTTACTTGCACCCTAGTTGTGTCCTAGTTGCCTCCTAGTTGCGCCCTTGTTGCGCCTCAATTTGGTACTAGCTACGTCCTACTTGCGCCCTAGTTGCGCCCTACTTTCGACCTAGTTACGCCTCAGTTGGGGACTAGCTAAGTCCTAGTTGCGCCCTAGTCGCACCCTATTTGTGCCCTTATTGTACCCTGGTTGGACCCTAGTTGCGCTCTACTTGTGCCTTACTTGCGTCCTACTTGCGCCCTATTTCCGTCCTACTCACACCCTACTTGCACCCTACTTTCGCCATAGTTGCGTCCTAGTTGCGCCCTAGTTGCGCTCTACTTTCATCCTAGTTGCGCCTCAGTTGGGCACTAGCTACATCCTAGTTACGCCCTAGTTGTGCCCTACTTGCGCCATAGTTGCGCCCCAATTGCGCCTCCGTAGGGCACTAGCTACGCCCTTGTTGTGCCCTAGTTACACCCAAGTTACGTCCTAGTTACGTCCTAGTTACGTCCTAGTTGGGCCCTAGTTACGCCATACTTGCACCCTACTTGTGCCCTTGTTACGCCCTAGTTGTGCCCCAGTTACACCCTACTTGTACCCTACTTGTGCCCTACTTGCGCCCTAGTTGCGCCCTAGTTGCACCCTAGTTGCGGACTACTTGTGCCTTACTTGCGCCCTACTTGTGCCCTAGTTGCGTCCTAGTTGTGCCCTAGTTGCGCCCTACTTGCGCCCTAATTGCGCCTAACTTGCACCTAACTTGCGCCCTTGTTGCGCCCTAGTTGCGCCTCAGTTAGGCACTAGCTACGCCCTATTTGTGCCCTTGTCACATCCTCGTTCCTCCTATACGTTCTAGTTGTGCTCTATTTGTGCCCTAGTTGCATCCTAGTTGCGCAGTACCTGCGTCCTACTTGCTCCCCACTTACGCCCTACTTGCGCCCTAGTGGCAGCCTAGTTGCATCCTACTTGTGCCCTACTTGCACCCTACTTGCATCCTAGTTACTCCCTAGTTGTTCCCTAGTTGCGCCCTAGTTGCGCCCTACTTGTGCCCTACTTGCTCCCTACTTATGCCCTATTTGTGCCCTAGTTGCGCCATAATTGCGCACTACTTGCACCCTATTTACACCCTACTTGCGCCCCAGTTGCTCCCTAGACACACCTCAGTTCGACTCTGGCTATGCCCTAGTTGCGCACTAGTCGCGCCCTAGTTGCGCGCTAGTCACGCCCTAGTTGCGCCGTAGTTACGCCCTCGTCGTGCCGTACTTCTGCCTTGGTTGTGCCCGAGTGCTTCCTTAATAACACTCTAGTTGTGCCTCATTTTGGCACTCGCTACACCCTAGTTGTGCCCCAGTTGCGTCCTAGGTGCCCCCTTTTTACGCCCTACTTGCGCCCTACTTGTGCCCTTCTTGTGCCCTAGTTGCGCCCGAGTTGCACCCTAGTTGTGTAAAATTTGCGCCCTACTGGCACCCTAGTTACGTCCTAGTTACACACTAGTTGTGTCCTAGTTTCACCCTACTTGTGCCCTACTTGTACCCTAGTTGCACCCTATTTGTGTCCTAATTGTGCCCTAGTTACGCCCTACCTACGCCCTAGTTGCGCCCTACTTGTGCCATACTTGCGCCCTAGTTGAGCCTCAAATGGACACTAGCTACACCCTAGTTACGCCCTAGTTGCGCCCTAGCTACGCCCTACTTACCCCCTACTTGCACCCTACTTGCACCCTAGTTGTACCCTAGTTGTGCCCTAGTTGCGCCTTCGTTGCGCCCTAGTTGCACCTCAGTTGGACACTAGCTATGCTCTAGTTGCACCCTAGTCGCACTCTTGTTGCACCCTATTTGCGACATACTTTTACCCTACTTCCACCCTATATGCGTCCTAGTTGCGCCCTAGTTGTGCCCTACTTGCGCCCTACTTGCGTCCTAGTTGTACCCTACTTGCTCCCTAGTTGTGTCCTAAATGCACCCTAGTTGCACCTTGATTAGGAACTAGCTACATACTAGTTGCACCTCAATTGGGCACTAGCTACGTCCTTGTTGAACCCTAGTCGTGCCCTGGTTACGCACAAGTTGCATCTTACTTGCGCCCTACTTGCACTCTACTTGCACCCTACTGGCGCCATAGTTGCACCGTACTAACGCTCTAATTGTGCCCCAGTTACGCTCTAGTTGCACCCTAGTTGTGCCTCATTTGGGCACTAGCTATGCCCTAGTTGCATCCTAGCTGCGCCCTACTTGCACCCTACTTGCGTCTTAGTTGCGCCCTGGTTGCGCCCTACTTGTGCCCTGGTTGCGTCCTACTTGTGCCCTAGTTGCACCCTAGTTGCACCTCAGTTGGGCAGGAGCTACGTCCTAGTTGCGTCCTACTTGCGCCCTCGTTACGCCCTAGTTACGCCCTAGTTGCGCCCTAGTTGGACCCTACTTGCACCCAACTTGCATCCTTGTTGCACTCTAGTTGCGCCCTAGTTGCACCCTACTTCTGCCTTACTTGCGCCCTACTTGCACCCTAGTTGCATGCTACTTGCATCCTAGTTTCAACCTACTTGCGTCCTAATTACACCCTACTTGCACTTCAGTTGCGCCCTACTTGCACCCTAGTTGCCCCCCAGTTGCGCCCTAGTTGCGCCCTAGTTATGCCCTTGTTGCGCCCTACTTGTGTCCTAGTTGCACCCTAGTAACACCCTGATTGCACCCTTGTTGCGCCCTACTTACGCCCTACTTGCATCCTACTTGCACCCTTGTTGCGCCCTCGTTGCGCCCTACTTGCGCCCTACTTGTGCCCTACTGGCGCCCTGTTTGCGCCCTAGTTGCACTTCAGTTGCGCCCTACTTGTACCCTAGTTACACCCTACTTGTGCCCTAGTTACGTCCTACTTGCTCCCAGGTTGTGCCCTACTTTTGCCCTACTTGCGCCATACTTGTGCCCTACTTACACCCCACTTGCGCTCTAATGGTGCGCTAGTTGCACCCTAGTCGTACCCTAGTTGCATCCTAGTTGTGCCCTAGTTGCACCCTAGTTGTGCCTGCCTCACTTGGGCACTAGCTACACCCTCGTTTTGTTCTAGTTACGCCCTTGTTGCAACCTAGTTGCATCCTACTTACACCCTACTTGCGCTCTAGTTGCGCCCTAGTTATGCCCAAGTGGCACCCTAGTTGCGCCTCAGTTCGGCAATAGCTACGTCCTAGTTGCGCCCTAGTTGTGCCGTAGTTGCGCCCTAAGTATGCCATAGTTGCGCCGTCTTGCACCGTAGTTGCGCCATTTAACGTCCGAGTTGCGCCTCAGTTGGGCACTAGCTACGCCTTAGTTGTACCCTAGTTGCATCCTACTTGTGTCCTACTTGCACCCTAGTTGCACCCTGGTTACAGCCTAGTTGCGCCCTAGTTGTGCCTTGTTGTACCCTACTTACGTCCGACTTGCACCCTAATTGTGCCCTAGTTCCTTCCTCGTTACGCCCTACTTGTATCCTACTTGCGCCCTAGTTTCACCCTAGTTAGACCTGAGTTCCATCTTACTTACGGCCTACTTGCTTACTACATGCACCCTAGTTGCGTCCTAGTTGTGCCCTGGTTGTGCTCTACTTGCATCCTACTTGGGCCCTAGTTGCACCCTAGTTGCGCCCTAGTTGCACACTAGTTGCGCCCTACTTACGCCCTAGTCGCGCCACATTTATGTTCTAGTTGCGGCCTAACTGCGTCTCAGTTGGGCACCAGCTATGCCCTAGTTGCACCCTAGTTGCGCACTAGTTTCACCCTAGTTCCGCCGTCCTTGTGCCCTACTTGCAACCTAGTTACGCCCTACTTGCGCCCTAGTTGTGCCCTACTTGCGCCCTAGTTGCGCCCTAGTTGCACCTTAGTTGTGCCCTAGTTGCGCCATAGTTGGACACTAGCTACGTCCTAGTTGCACCCTAGTTGCACCCTAGTTTCTCCCTAGTTACACCCTTGTTGTGCCCTAGTTGCAGCCTACTTGCACCCTAGTTATGCCCTAGTTGCGCCCTAGTTTCACATAGTTACACCTCAGATGGGTACTAGATACGCCCTAGTTGCGCCCTAGTTGCACCCTACTTGCGCCCTACTTGCACGCTAGTTGCGCCCTACTTGTGCCCTAGTTGTGCCCTAGTTGTGCCCTAGGTAGGTCATAGTTGCGTCTCAGTTGGGAACTAGCTACATCATAGTTGCGCCTTAGGTTTGCCCTCGTTACGCCCTAGTTGCGCCCCAATTGCGCCCTACTTACGCCATACTTACGCCCTAGTTACATCCTAGTTGCCCCGTAGTTGTGCCCTACTTATGCCCTACTAGCCCCTAGTTGCACCCTAGGTGCGTCCTACTTGCACCCTACTTGCGTCCAACTTTCTCCCTAGGTGTGCCCTAGTTGTGTCCTAATTGTAATCTACTTGGGCCCTACTTGCACCCTACTTGTGCCCTAGTTGCACCCTGGTTGTGCGCTAGTTGTGACCTACTTGCGCTCTTTAAACACCCTAGTTGCGCCCTAGTTGCACTGTAGTTGCCCCCTAGTTGCGCCCTACTTGCGCCCTACTTGCACCCCTGTTGCATCCTATATTCACCCTACTTACGCCCTAGTTGCCCTTTTGTTGCACCCTAGTTGTACCCTACTTGCGTCCTACTTGTGCCCTACTTGTGCACTACGTGCACCTTTCTTGTGCCCTAGATGCGCCCTATAGGCACCCTACTTGTGTTCCACTTGTGCCCTATTCACGCCCTAGTTCTGCCCTAGCTATGCCCTAGTTATGTCCTAGCTGCGCCTTTGTTGCACCTCAGTTACGCCTTAATTGGGCACTAGCTTCACCCTAGTTGCGCCGTTGTTGCGCCTTAGTTGCATCCTAGTTGCACCCTATTTGCGCCCTAGTTACACCCTAGTTGCGCCCTAGTTGCGCCTCACTTGGGAACTAGCTACGCCCTAGCTGCGCCCTAGTGGCGCCCTAGATATGCACTTCTTATGCCTTTCTTTCGCCGTATTTGTGCCCTACTTGCGCCCTAGTTTCATCCTAGTTGTGTCCTACTTGCGCCCTACTTGCGCCCTACTTACACCCTAGTTGTGCCTTAGTTGTGCCCTAGTTGCGCCCTTCTTGCGTCCTACTAGTACACGTCTTGCACATTAGTTGCACCCTAGTTGCGCCCTAGTTGCGCCCTCGTTGCATCCTAGTTGCGCCCTAGTTGTGCCCTAGTTGCGCCCTAGTTGCGCCTGAGTTGGGCACTAGATACGCCCTACTTGTGCCCTACTTATGCCCTAGTTGCACCCTTCATGTTTCCTACTTATGACCTATTTGAGCCCTAGTTACGCTTTTGATGCACCCTTGTTGCGCCCTAGTTACGCCCTAGTTGTGCCCTAGTTCCGCCTCAGTTGAGCACTAGATACAACCTGGTTGCGTCCTAGTTGCTCCCTAGTTGCGTCCTACTTGTGCCCTACGTACGCCATACTTGTGCCCTAGATGTGCCCATGGTGACGCCCTAGTTACACCCTAGTTGCGCCTCAGTTGAGCACTAGCTTTGCCCTAGTTTCGCCCTAGTAGAACCCTAGTTGCGCCCTAGTTACGCCATAGTTCCGCCCTTCTTGCCCCCTACTTGCATCTATTTGCGCCCTAGTTGCGCCCTAGTTGTACCCTAGTTGTACCCTATAAGCATCCTACTTGTGCCCTACTTGTGTCCTACTTGCGTCTCAGTTGCGCCCTAGTGGTGCCCTACTTGCACCCTACTTGCACCCTAGTTCAACACGGCCTAGTTACACCCTACTTGCACCCTAGTTGTGCCCTACTTGCGCCCCAGTTACCCCCTAGTTATACCTCAGTTAAGCACTAGCTACACCCTAGTTGTGCCCTATTTGTGCCATAGTTGCGCCCTAGTTGCGCCTTTCTTGCACCATACTTGCGCCCAAGTTGTGCCCTACTTGCGTCCTAATTACGCCCGACTTACGCCCTAGTTGTCCCCTAGTTGTGCCTCACTTGGGTACTAGCTACGCCCTAGGTGTGTCCTAATTGCGCTCTAGTAACACCCTAGTTGTGTCCTACTTGTGCCCTACTTGTGCCCTATTTCAGCCCCAGCTGCACCCTAGTTTTCCCCTACTTGTGCCCTACTTGCGCTCTAGTTTCACCCTAGTTGCACCCTAGTTCTGCCCTATTTGCGCCCTACTTGAGTCGTAGTTGTACCCTAGTTGTGCCCTTGTTATGCCCTACTTGTGACCTACTTGGACCCTACTTGTGCCCTAGTTGTGCCCTAGTTATGCCCTAGTTGCACCTTGCTTCTGTCTTACTTACACCCTAGTTGTGCCCTAGTTGCGCTCTAGTTGCGCCCTAGTCACGCCATACGTGCACCGTTGTTGTGCCCAAGTTGCGCTCTACTTGTGCCCTAGTTGCGCCCTACTTGTGGCCTAAGTGTGTCCTAGACTTGCCCTTGTTACGCCCTATATGCACGCTACTTGCGTCCTAGTTGTGCCCTGGTTGCGCCCTAGTTATGCCCTAGTTGCATCCTAGTTGCACCCTAGTTGCGTCCTAGTTGCGCCTCAGTTCGGCACTAGCTACGTCATAGTTGCGCCCTAGTTATGCCTTAATTACGCCCTAGTTGTGCCCTACTTGCGCCCTTTTTGTGCCCTACTTGTACCCTAGTTGCGCCCTAGTTGTGCCTCAATTGGACACTAGCTACGCCCTAGTTGCCTCCTAGTTGTACCCTAGTTACGCCCTAATTGAGCCCTAGTTGCACCCTAGTTGTGCTATTCTTGCACCCTACTTGCGCCCTAGTTGCGTCCTAGTTGCTTCATAGTTATGCCCTAGTTGTGCCCTAGTTGTGCCTTACTTGTACCCTACTTGCGCCCTAGTTGCACCCTAGTTGTGGTCTACTTGTACACTACTTGCGCCCAACTTACGCCCTACTTGTGCCCTACTTGCACATTAGTTCCACCCTCTCACACCCACTTATTACTAGGTCCAAACTCTTGCGAAAATCAAGATGGACGGAAAACCTGAAGCACTTCCTCAACACAAAACCGGAAATACTACCGCCGGCTCCCATTCTCCAAGAACATTTACAAGAATACGTAGCATACAACAGATTCATCCTCAAACCCGGAGGGAAACCTTTTGGAATTGACCAGCGAGAAGGCTTTTTACTAAACGAGGAATACCAAGTCAAAGATCTTTTTCCGGAAATCGTATCATCGATCTTTCCAGATTTTGCACCTAAAACAATCTCCAAGCACAAGATCCAAAGACGGAATATTCTGAACAAAGTACGCTGTTCAATCCCCTCACCATGGTTACACCTCATCACCAACCGCATACTCCCTACGCTGGATGACAGTAGCATCTGGTGTCTAACGGCTTTTGCAAACCAACAACAACAACTCGTAAGCAGAATTTTCTTAAATGGAACAGTGCTTATGGCGGAAACTTTAGCAGTCGAACCCGATCTCTCTCTCACAAAAACAAACCACCCAATTCGACCACTTCTCACTCTGGAAGGTTGGACACCAATTCACACCAAGGATGATAAATTTTTAGGGGTTTGCACGGACACACGCAACCCCAACTGGAGGTTACCAGAGAACAACCCGAAACTTATGAAGCTGTACCGAGACCTCCTACCTATCGAACTTAAACCACTCGAACACGCAGGAAAATGGTCTATAAGTCATAACGTCATCTGTCAACCAACTTTCATCCAACAACTATTTCAAGCTGACGTAATACCCGTTAAAGCCCGAGACGTGGGACTACGGATTTTTATCCTCAGCATACAAGTTCGTGAGAGAATGAATTTTTTTCCACCACCCTTCGTGAACATCTGTCCACTTTGTCTTCTCCATGCGGAAACAATTCAACATGCCTTCCATACATGCCCTGAAATCAGGCAAGTGATCGACAAATGCCTTCACTGTCTGCAACTCTTCTGCAACAAGTCGAGCGAACACCCCTTTCTCTTTCACAATATACATCCCAGGTTTCTGTGCTGGCAGTCCCTCCAGTGCATTACTTTCCACAAAATCTGGAAACATCGCTGCGCAGTCTCCCTAGGCAATTGCAAACCTTCAAAAAACCCAACAGCACTCCTATGCCTCAACATTTTCCGAGCATTCGAAGACCATCTCAATCTCCATCTTCTCTCGATGACCAACTCGACTCCAAAACGAGCAGGCACAATCCTATAAACTCTCTCGATGACCCCGGCAATCTGCCTCTTGGACAAAAAACTTGACCCTCCACATCTTGTCCTTGCCCCCACCCTACGCAACATATGGTTAAGCAAATTGAGCTTCTCTGGGGGGCTGAGTATTTCTTGGTAGTGCTCTCTGCAAAAGAGAACACTACCTAGAACCCCCTCGCACACGGTTACGACCGCGGCGAAAGATACTCTTGGGGGTGGGGTTAGTGGGTGGGACTCCCACATCACCCATAGGATTTGGGTCCTGTGGGTACCTACACTGGTGTGGATAACCACATGAGACACAGCCGGTGGCTGAAAGTCTCCGCCAGAGAGAGGTAATTTTTATTTACCCTCAAGGGTGCAGCATAGGTTCTCTCACCTCCAAGGCTCTCTCTCAGCCAAAAAAAAAAACCTTCTTGTACCCTAGTTGGACTCTAGTTGTACACTGGTTTGACATAGTTATGGCTTGGTTATGTCCTAGTTACACCCTCGTAGTACCCTAGTTGTGCCCTAATTGCACCCTTCGTGCATCCTAGTTGTACCCTAGTTGCGTCCTAGTTACATCCCAGTTGAACCCTAGTTGTGTCCTTGCGTTCTACTTGCGCCCTACTTGCATCCTAGTTATGCCTTAGTTGTGTCCTAGTTGTGCCATTCTTGTGCTTTAGTTACACCCTAGTTCTGTCCTAGTTGTACCCTAGTCGCACCCTAGTTGCGTCCTAGATGCACCCTAGTTACACCCTAGTTGTGCCGTAGTTGTGCCCTAACCCCCCAGTTTTACTGGGGGGTTTGTATGTTACTTGGGGGGGGTTGCGAGATGCGGCGCAAGTGTGATAAACGAAAGGGAATCTGCCAGGCCCCGCTACCGCGGGGCCCGGCAGATGCCCGGGCAAGTAAAAAATAAAACCCTAACCCCCCAGTGTAACTAGGGGGTTTGTCGGTTATTCGTGTGGGTTTGCGAAATGTGGCACACCCTGTCGCAAATTTTGGAGTTCGCACTTGCGATTTCCAAAACTCGCGGCAGGGTGACATCTGACATCGGCGATGCCTGTATCAGCATCGTCCACTTCGCCCTCGAAGTCGGCGAAGTTCGACTTCGAGGGCGTGGGTACAGTTGTCATTTTTTTCCTTTTTCGCTCGCACGACGAAATACATGGGCACCGCTGTCATGTCGTTTTTTACTATGGACAGCGGTGTCTTTTCATTTTCGACTTTGGACACCGCCGTCAGTTCGTTTTCGACTATGGACACCGATGCTTTATCAGGCAAAACGATGGGCACCGGAGCATTTGTGCCCCTTCCCTTTTGAGGTGACATTCTCACATCTTCAGGTTATGTGAGGTGTAGCTGTTCGGTTTTCTTCCCAAGCTCGTTTGAGTCAGGGGGAGATGTGTTGATCTCTACGGGAGACGGGCTCATGGCGTTCAGCATGCAGAGGGCGCAGATTTATCTTAGCGCAACGGTGTTGAGGTTCATGTTCCCAGGATTCTCTCATCGAGGGGAAGCCCATGTACCTTCACAGCTGGTACCTTGTTGATAGCTCTTGCCGCCCAGAGGGAGTGTTGGTGTATGGGCTTTGAGCTATCTCAGTGTTGGATAATGTCGTGTAGTGAGACTTCTCAATTTGCCTCGATGATGTTCCAGCAACTGCACTTCTTCTGTGACACATATGGAGCATTTGGTAGTTTTTGTCATTGCCCAGGGAGACCCCATACTGTCTCTGACAAGTTGTGCACTCTCTGTGGTCGGGACCCGGGTGCACAGACCGAGTACTTATTGGTGGAGTCTTTATTGGCCTTTTGTTCTGTCGCGTGTCGTTTGCATGTGGCCAAGACCCGGTCGCCCGGTGACATGCTCCGGCGTCTCAGCGGGCCCGGTCTGGACCCGCGCACTCGGTGGGCTGTTCCGGTGTCTCTGGAGCCCATTTCCTGTTTGGTTTCACGTTCTGTGGTCTGCATATTCCTCATTTGCATGTTTTGGTGCGATGAGGATGACAGGGCCTTTCAGGTTAGCCGACAGTCCCTGGTGCCGAAGCTCACTATAGGGCTCAAGCTACTTTTTGCCTTGCTTCTTCATCGACGCGTTCCAAACCTAGCCAAATCATAGCGTTGCCATTCTCTCGCTTGAAACCAGATCTCATGTGGTGTGTAGCATGGGCCTACATGTTGAAGTTCGTTGGCCACTCATAACTCTATGCCCTCTTGCCTCCCACATTCTCCACACACTCACGTACAGATTGAATGACCATGGTACTGCCTGGGGAGATGGCTGACGCGATCATCCTGACTGGAGCCGCCAACGCCCTCAAGCTGTTGCTAAACCCAGGGGCGCTGTCTGGCGCCAATGTTACCATGGCATGACTCTACATGATTCTCTATGACTCTCTGTGTGATGCGGTAGATGCTAGGGCCGTACATTCTCATTGCCGTGCCCTGCATCATTTTATCTTGCCCTACTTGTGATGGAGGAGCAACATATTGCCCGGGTGCTGATCCTTAGGGGGCCACCATGCCGGTCTTGACCGTGCGTTGGTGAGTAGCCGCCCTCGGTTAGTCCGAGAGGTCGGGCTCGACCCCCGGGTGGCGGCACTTGCCCACTCGAGCTCAACGCTCATGGTGAGCAAGTGCTCACCAGTACTTCTCGCTCTCGCTCCCCCCTTCTCCCTCTTGTCTTGGTTGGGTACAAAACTCTAAGCAAGTTACCGCATCCATGGCGTGTACCGTGCATCGTGTATTGTTTCTCTCACCCGTCCCACCACACGCGGTCTAACCAAGCAGCTTCCTAGCAACTACTGGTATCAGAGCAGTGAGGATCCTACCACACCGCTCGTCGATCCTGGTCCTTGATCTCCCGCGGCCCACGCCTCTCATGGCCTGTTCATTTCAGTAGCGGATGTTCTTCGCCGCCGGCCATCTCTTCGGCCTGGAGCAGCAGCACAGTTAGACGATGCTGCCCTCACTCATTGGCAGCCCACTGCAGCCGTTCTCGGTGCCCCTCCTGGCTCCTCTCGACTCTTCCAGATCATCGGGTGCTGTACCGCCCGCCAGCCCGTTCTTCGCGGCCTCCGCTGCCCTGAGCTGCTTGCCAGCTCCCGGTCCCTGACCTTTCTTGCAGCTACTCTCAGCCGCTCTCCGTTCTCAGCAGTCCCTCTCGGCTGCACGCTGTGGCCCTCGGGCTCCCCATCACCCTCGGGTGCCCCTCTCACCTCTCTCGAGCTCTTCGCGACTCTCCGTCGCCCCTCAACTGCTCTTCGGTGCTACCCACCCTCAGTTGTTCTCTAGGCTGCTCTTTCAGCCATCTCTTCTCTCCCCGTTGTTGTCCGCAACTGCACTCAGCTTTCCGAGATGGCACTTCCGCATCTCCAAGCTCTGCGGGCAACCTCGAGCACCCTCACGGCTCTCTGTGCATCACCATACATCTCAGCACACCACCGTGCCTCTGCACATTTCTTTCATCTCCACTGTCGCCATCCTGGATTCACCACCGTTCGACGGACCCCCCGACGAGGAGCTTGACTCTCCTCGGACTGCTGCACGTCACGCTGACGACGAGTGGGAGGACCGAAGGGACCACGACCCTCTGTCACCACCAGACTATGACACACCCCTCTGGTTTCGCATGCTTGACTCAGACCACTGGCGAGGTGATTTAGAGAGGGAAGCTGCTGAGCGCAAGGAGGAAATCAACCAGCAGGTTTACACAGTGGATAATCTGCTACCGTCCCCTCCTCACCGTCGAGCAATGCAACCTGCAGCCGGCACCCCACCTTTCACATCCTCGTCTACTTCCAACACCACTGCCGGTCCATCTCCCGCCACCGCTACCTCTGCTGAGATATCACCAACCCCAGGGGTCCCTGGCGTCATCCCTGTACTTCCCGTGCATACAGATTCCATCGGCTTGGCTGGAGCCGTGCTTGACGCAGCAGCAGGGGCGGCTGCAACCTTCACTGCCACTGCCCGTGCTTGCAGGGCGCCCACTCAAACGGCAGTCGGGCGTGCAGCAGACGCATACGCCCACGCTGCAGCCTCTCTCACACTGCTTGCAGCAGCAGCAAAAAACATTGCCACTCAGAT
The DNA here is from genome assembly GCA_023375785.1 of Penium margaritaceum. Lineage (NCBI taxonomy): Eukaryota > Viridiplantae > Streptophyta > Zygnematophyceae > Desmidiales > Peniaceae > Penium > Penium margaritaceum. Next base: position 309,480 of record SZWC01000942.1, read on the forward strand.
CACTGCAGCAGTAGCTTCTGTCGCAACTGCAGCCTCATCTACAGCTGACGCTACTGCAGCCGCTGTTGGCTCCATCCGCGCCTCTACCGCATCTGCCGTTCTGACCCCCACAGGTGCTCCACGGGAGCTCACTCCACACGTCACCATAGGGGTTCTCGTTGCTTCAGCGTCTGCAGTAGTGGCCGGAGCTACAGTCACTGGCCTCCTGTGCCTTACCGTGGTGGTCGCAGGGTGGGTGGCAGTGATTTTCTCCTCAACAGCAGCCGTGGTGGCTCCCCTCTTCGCTCTACTACCACGTCACCAGACTAGTGAGATTCTCTCTCACCCTGACTTCTCTCTCATCTCACCTCCTCTCCTCTCTTGTCAAATTTCTCTCCCCCTTCCTGACGCCCTAGCTCTCCCACCATGCCAGGAGAGGAAGACAAGCTAGAGGCCCTCCAGGCCGCCCTTAGTGAGGCCCAAGCTAAGCGCCGCAAGGCGCAAGATGAACTTGATTGTGAACGCGACGCGCAGCAGGAACTAGCCGCCTCAGTAGCTGCCCTAGTGTTCGAGCGTCTCCGCTCTATCCCAGTCTTTGCTGCATCCATTCCTGCTGACAAGTCAGGGTCTACAAGTTCATCAGCCCCACCAGGGGGTGGGGCAGCCAACTCCTCCTCTTCCTCTCCCTCCACTGTAGCAGTCTCTGCTGGTGCTGCCCCACCAGCACGCCAAAAGGATTTTGAAACGCCGCCGCCTCACTTCACCTCNAGCGTCTCCGCTCTATCCCAGTCTTTGCTGCATCCATTCCTGCTGACAAGTCAGGGTCTACAAGTTCATCAACCCCACCAGGGGGTGGGGCAGCCAACTCCTCCTCTTCCTCTCCCTCCACTGTAGCAGTCTCTGCTGGTGCTGCCCCACCGGCACGCCAAAAGGATTTTGAAACGCCACCGCCTCACTTCACCTCAAAGCTCACCTTCACTTATTGGGAGACACGCTTCAGCGCGTGGGCTCAGGGTGAACTGCTGTGGGAGTACTACTCGCCTACGAAGCCGCCGTTTGTCCCCCAGCCAGCGGAGGCGGCCCGTGCTGTACGGGCACTCATCAATGCCGGTCCCGAGAACCTCCTGGATGACATCGGTACGTACAATGCCGATCCCATCAGAGGCACCACTGCTGATCCGGTGGGAGCTTATGCACTCATTCGTTGTCGGAAGACCATCACTGGACACGCTGCTCAGAGTGCTCTCACCGTGCAGTTCAACACCCTGCAGATGCGGGCAGATGAGACTGCAGATGAGTATTGGGCGCACAGTTTGCGACTGCTGAGGGACCTTGGGAAAGCTGCCCCAGGTCCACTCTCTGCCTGCCTTTCTATTGTCGCTAGCCTCATTCCTGAACTGTCTGATCTCTACCTTCATGTCTCCAAGGCCGAGCTAGAGCGTCTTGCCTCTTCGCCTGTCCCTCCCGATGCCCCACCGGGCATTGGCCCATTGTTTGACTTCACTGCTGCATGTCTCACTGACTGGTGGAACTCACCTCAAAACAAACCCATGCATTGCGCCGCCATTGCAGCATTCACTACATCCTCACCCCCTTCCTCCACTGCAGCTTCTTCTGCTGCCTCCTCCTCTCAAGCTTCTGTGCACTCCACTCAGGGTGCCTCTCGCAATAGAGGTGGTAGCTCTGGCTCCGGCCGCGGCGGCGGTCGTGGAGGCCGAGGGCGTGGGGGTGGACGGGGGGGCAAGCACTCTACCTCACTTGCTGCCGATGTCACTTGTTGGAACTGTGGTGCTACTGAGCACTCTGCGCCCAAGTGTCATGCCCCACGTGACGATGTGCGCCTTGCATCCTCCATGCGTGCCCACTGGGCGCGCACCGGCGTCACATCCTCCTCCGTTGCTGCCGCAGTGACTGTCTCATCCTCTTCCTCATCTCCATCTGCCTCAGCCCTCACTACCACACTTGCTCCTCTTCAACAGACACCGGCCGCATCCAGTCCCTTAGGCTGGGTGCCACCACCATCTGGGCCCTACTACGGGCCCCCGTCCTCCAACTACTCTGTCCCTCACTGGACTCGTGATGACGGCCACTACTCTGACCGCTCCTCCGATCGCTCCTCTGAGCGCTCCTCTGATCGCCGCGATGAGGAGCGCACCCTTGAGCGCCGCCTGGCCGAGCTGCTTCATCTTCGCACTCAGGGAGGTGAGAGTGTGAGTGGCCAACCCCCTGCTTTGTCCTGTGCGTCTGATGTTACCCTCCGTGGCTCTCCCTCTGGTGGTGTGCAAGGGGAAATGCCTGATGATCGTGCTTGGATTGAAGAGTGGCAATCTCACACGTACCCCTCACGCCTCGGTCATACATCTTCCTCCCTTCGTGGCACTGTTGCTGTCTGTCTGGTGCTGCCCTCCACTCGTGCATCGTCTGTTCTCTGGATCATTGATTCAGGGGCCACCCATCACATGACATCCTATCGTTCCTCCTTCGTATCCCTCGGACCTGTTCAGTCTGTCCGCTCTGTCCGAACTGGCTCAGGCCAGCTTTTTCCTGTCCAAGGTGTTGGTGTCGTCCGTTTTGTTGGTCCCGGGGGCACTGTGTACCTCCCTGACGTCTTGTACGTTCCTGATCTCGAGGTCAGTCTTCTCTCAGTGACCACCCTTGACGACCAGGACATGGACTTCTCGTCCAGCCGCGGTCTTGCATCCATCTCCCTCCGGTCCTCTGGCCGTGTTGTTCTGCGTGACATTTGCTGTGATCGCTTGTTCCGTGTCCCTCTCACGCTGCCCTCACCTTCCGCTGCCTCTGCCTTTGTACATGTTGCCCCCTCTCTGTCTCCCGACCATGCTGATCTCCTGCATCGTCGCCTCTGTCACATTCACACTGCCGCGATCCAGCGCCTTCTTCGCCTCCAGCCTGCTCATGGCCTTGACCCTGCCACGTTTCCCCCTCCGTGCACGTCCACCTGTCTTGACTATGCCATGGGCAAAATGCACCGCTCTCCCTTCTCTACCTCTGAGTCCACCACCTCGCATCCTCTTGACCTAGTGCATGCCGATGTCATGGGCCCCTTACCCCAGGATTTCCTGGGTGGCATTGGTTGGTACGTCCTGTGTCTTACTGACGACTTCTCTCGTTACCGTTGGGTCTTTGCTCTGCGGCACAAAAGTGATGTTGCTAACGTCATTGAGTCCTGGCTCCCTCAGGCCGAACGCGCATGTCAGCGCTCCCTGCGTGTATTCCGCAGTGACCGTGGTGGTGAATTCTATGGTCCCACATCCCGCTTCCTTGAGTCTCGCGAAGTCAGGCTTGAGTCCACCGCTCCCTACACTCCCCAACAAAATGGGGTGTCTGAGCGCTGGAACCGCACCCTTGCTGACGGTGTTCGTTCTCTACTCTCTGCCTCCGGACAGTCTCCTCTCTTTGCCTTTGAAGCCATGTCCTACATGACGTGGGTCTGGAATCGCATCCCACATGGACCTCTTCCTCGCACTGTCACCCCATTCGAGCGATGGACTGGCCGCCGTGCTGACCTTCGGCTTGCCCGCGTTTGGGGCTGCCTTGCCTCCGTTTGGGTACCCTCTGACCAACGCGATGGCAAACTGTCCCCGCGTGGTCGACTTTGCATCTTTCTGGGCGTCTCTCCCTTCTCCAAAGCATGGCGCTTTTGGGATCCTTCCCGCTGTCATGTTGTTGAATCTTGTGATGCCCTGTTCTTTGAGCATCTCTTTGAAGGTGACGCTCCCCGCTCTGGTGGGTCCCTCGCTCCGCCTCTTCGGGGTGGGGGTGGCTCTCTGCCCTCCGGGCCAACTCTTCCTCCCTCGGTACGTCTCTCGGTTCCCCCTGTCTCACCTTCTGCTCCTCTGGGCTCTCCATTATCTACGTCCCCCTCCCCGGCTTCCTCACCCGTCTCGGGTCCCTTGGACTCGCACAGCACCTCCAGCGTCCCTATCGGCTCCCCTGCCGGCTCCTCCTCCTCTCCCACTCTTGGTGCCGTCTCTGAGCCTCTTGTTGCCTCGGAGCCCCCTGTTGCCTTGGAGCTCCCTCTTGCCTTGTCCTCTCCCTCTGGCTCACCTTGCTCTATTGCGCCCTCCTCCTCTGAGCGCCCCCCGTCCATTCTCTCAGTCTCACCCTACACTCGCGGTGGTCACCTTTGGGCTCTTCCCTCTCAGTCTCAACCGTTCGTCTCTGGTGACCCTGGCCTTTGTGCCCTTGGTCTCACTGCCTCTGGTCTGGCTGCAGCCTCTTTTGTTGTCCATCCCAGCACCGCACTTGGCTACTCTCTTGTCGAACAAGAGTTCCACTCCATGGTGACCTCATCCGTTGCAGGGTATGTAGCCTCATGTTTTGCGGCTGCCGGCCTCTCACCTCTTTCTCCCAAACCGCAGACTGTTCAGGCAGCCCGTGGTGCCACTGACTCCCAGCTGTGGGAGCAGGCCATGAAGGCCGAGCTTGATGCACTGTCTGATCATGGCGTGTATGAGCTTGTTGATCTCCCACCCGGTCGCAAGGCAGTTGCTGCCAAATGGGTGTACCGTCGCAAACTGAATCCAGACAACACGGTTGAGCGATACAAGGCTCGTCTCACGGCCAAGGGGTTCACTCNCTCACCTCTTTCTCCCGAACCGCAGACTGTTCAGGCAGCCCGTGGTGCCACTGACTCCCTGCTGTGGGAGCAGGCCATGAAGGCCGAGCTTGATGCACTGTCTGATCATGGCGTGTATGAGCTTGTTGATCTCCCACCCGGTCGCAAGGCAGTTGCTGCCAAATGGGTGTACCGTCGCAAACTGAATCCAGACAACACGGTTGAGCGATACAAGGCTCGTCTCACGGCCAAGGGGTTCTCTCAAATCCCAGGAGTGGACTTTGATGAGACCTTTGCCCCAGTCGGCCGCTACACCACAGCCAGAGCTCTACTCAGCCTAGTCGCACAGCATGACTGGGAACTTGAGCAGATGGATGTCAACAACGCCTTCCTTCATGGCAAGCTCGACGAAGAAATCTACATGGTTCAACCACCAGGCTTCTCTGATGGCACAAACCGGGTTTGGCGTTTGCGCAAGGCCCTCTATGGTCTCAAGAAGTCTCCACAGTGTTGGAATCAAGAGATTACAGCCACCCTTGAAAAAGGAGGGTACAAACGGAGTGCAGTGGATCCAGCCCTCTTTCTCGGGCCCCCCACTAAACCACTTGTTGCCATTCTTGTGTACGTGGATGACCTCCTCATTGCCTCTCCCGATGCCGCATCTGTGACTACCGCCAAATCCCTTCTGCAAGCGGCATACAAGATGAAAGATCTTGGTCCAGCCCGTGTCTTTCTAGGAATGGAGTTGAGAGAGAAACTAGGCAGCAGGTTGGGGCAGCTGCGTTGTTGATGCAACGTGCGGGCTTCCACGCTCGTTGCTTAAGTCAGCTGCCCCCTCAGTCTGCTCCTCTAGAATCTTAGTCAGGAAGCTCTGGGTTTGTTACTCAGAAGTGCGCGCGCCAGTGTTAGCGCCAGAAAGCAGCTAAAAACTGATAGTAACTGATTATCAATGAAGAATGAACAGCAATGGGGGACCCCTCCAAGTTCTAGCCCCCCCCAGCTCTGTAGAGCTTGTTACTCAGGTCATCAGCCAATCAGAAAATAGCTGATTTCAGGCTCGCAGGTTTTCTCGGTGAGGCCTGCCAGACGGCCGACAGCCCAAAACCCGGGCGTCGTCCGTTTTGCCTGAAAACTGGACCATACCATGATACCGGCGCTGCAAACGTAGCCGTGCGGTCAGAATCTGCTAGAAAAATAGTAGCGAGGAGTTATGGCAGCCTGAACCCAGGCAGTGCCCACGATGGTTTATGCTACCAATGAGGGCCATGCAACATGCAACTGGGACCCTAGGCAGCGCATGACGACGCAGGCACGACAGTACGCGCTGGACGCATGCAGACAGCGACTGCGGTGGCAGTGACTGCCGGCGGCGCTACCGCCGAGGAGGCCTGCCGATGGAGCCGAACACGTTGCTGGAGAGAGGGGGCTCCAGTGAACTGCGAGAAGACCTCAGCGTGCGTCGGCTCCACCGGACGACACTCCATCAGCGTCGAGTCTCGCCGTCAGTCATCTGCACGCCGATGTACACAAGCCGGGAGGACACAACAGAGCACAATGAGCACAAAAACCAATACTCCCCCATGACTCACAGGCGTAGTGCACATGGGCGGGTAGAGACATGGTCAACACACAGACTCCCCCAAGACACGCAGAAGTGCAGGCAGAGACAAAGAAAGCAAGTCACGGATGCACGCCGACTGAACTCACAGCCTTCTTAAAGGAGTCCCGCTTCAGTGCCTTGGTCAGGAAGTCAGCCAGCTGCCGTGCTGTCTCAACCCACACGATGCTGATGCTGCCGTCGTGCAACAACGAACGCATATAGTGATACTCAACATTGATGTGCTTTGTGCGAGTGTGATGCACACCGTCATTGTCTGCAATGGCCATGGCACTCTCATTGTCACAATGTAGGGTGATGGATGCGAGAGACTGACGCAACTCGGACAACAGACGACGCAACCACACACTCTCACACGCGCCTGAGCCAAGTGCCACGTACTCAACCTCAGCAGTGCTGCGTGCAATGTACCCCTGCTTGCCACTGCGCCAGGACACAACTGTGCCACCGATCAGGAAGATCCAGCCTGTGCGAATATTACCGTCTGGACTGCCCGTCCAGTCACTGTCGGTGTAGCCCACTGCGACGACGGACGGCTGGCGACGGAACATGAGACCTCGCCGAGGGATCGAGACAACATAGCGCAGCACTCGGATCGCGGCCTCGTAGTGGAGGTGACACGGATCCTGAGAGAACTGGGCCAGGAGGTTGACGGCGAACGAGATGTCTGGACGCGTCGTCGTCGCCAGGAACATCAGTGACCCGATGATCCGCAGATGCGTGGTCACATCAACTGGCTCCCCCACAACAGCTGGGTCGGGACTTTTCAGCTTCACCTGGCCCTCGAGCGACATGGGTGAGGATGCGCTGGACACGAGGGGCAGGTCCTCGGCGAAGCGAGCTTACAGGGTCTGCACATAGGCAGCCTGGTGGACGTGTAGGATGCCCTGAGAGGGATCACGCTCGAGCTCCATGCCCAGGAAGACTTGGACAGACCCGAGATCCTTCATGTGGTAGGCGGCGTGCAGCAAGTCCTTGACACGCTGGATGGCGGCCGTGTCTGGCGACGTAATGAGGAGATCGTCAACGTATACCAGAACTGCGGCAAAGGTCTGACCTCGTGGGCTGAGAAAGAGTGCGGGGTCAGTGGTGCTGCGCCGGAGGCTGCCACGGAGAAGTGTGCTGCTGATCTCCTAGTTCCAGCACCGAGGCGACTGCTTCAGACCATAGAGGGCCTTCCGCAGCCGCCAGACTCTCCCAGTACCGTCGTCAAACCCTGGGGGCTGCACCATGTAGAGCTCCTCACCCTCCAGTGAGCCATGGAGGAATGTGTTGCTCACATCCATCTGATGCAGCTCCCACCCATGCTGGGCAACCAGGCTGAAGAGCGCTCGGCTAGTGGAGAACCGACCGACAGGGGCGAAGATCTGGTCGTAATCGACTCCAGGGACCTGAGCAAACCCCTTTGCTATGAGGCGGGCCTTGTACTTGTCCAAGGACCCGTCAGGCTTCCACTTGCGCCGAAGGACCCACTTGGCACCAATGGCCTTTTGACCTGGAGGGAGATCAACGAGGTCGTACACGTGGTGCTGCCGGATAGCAGCAAGCTCCTCGGCGCAGGCGGCATCCCAATGTGCGGCCTCAGANTGAGGCGGGCCTTGTACTTGTCCAAGGACCCGTCAGGCTTCCACTTGCGCCGAAGGACCCACTTGGCGCCAATGGCCTTTCGACCTGGAGGGAGATCAACGAGGTCGTACACGTGGTGCTGCCGGATAGCAGCAAGCTCCTCGGCGCAGGCGGCATCCCAATGTGCGGCCTGAAAAGAGGCTCGAGCCTCGCGTAGGGTGGCTGGGTCCTCCGTGCGTGCTGTGGACCGGACGGAGAGGGCGTGCGCATCACGAGCTCCAGGTGGGATGCGGGCGAGTGTAGCCATGACAGCATGTCGATGCTCGTGATGAAGCATGGCATAGTCCAGTGCAGAGCCCGGGTGAAGGTCGGAGATGATGGCCGAGGTGGTCAGGCTGAGAGCCTTCGTGCCAGGGTCCCCACTCACGACCGAGGGAGTGGAGGAGACACGTGGAAATACAGGAGGTCAAGGCGCCACAGGACGCGGTGCGACGGTCTGCACTGTCGGCCGAGGTCGGAGGCTGCCGCCTGGGCCACGTGTGTAGCGCGACCGGGCAGGAGATGTCACCGTGCCTGACGGGCCAACGGAGGCGGACGGGACGTCTGGCGCGGAGGAGCCAGCGGAAGGGACTGGGGCTGCTGGTCCGGAGGGGCCAGCGGACGCGACCGACACTGCTGGCCCGGAGGGGCCAGCGGATGCGACCGGCGCTGCTGGCCCGGAGGGGCCATCGGACATGGTCGGCGCTGCTGGCCCGGAGGGGCCAGCGGACGCGACCGGCGTTGCTGGCCCGGAGGGGCCAGCGGACATGGTTGGCACTGCTGGCCCGGAGAGGCCAGCGGACGTGACTGGGGCTGGTGGCCCGGAGGGGCCAGCGGACGTGACTGGGGCTACTGGTCCGGAGGGGCCAGCGGACGCAACCGGCGCTGTTGGTCCGGAGGGGCCAGCGGACGTGACTGGGGCTGCTGGCCCGGAGGGGCCAGCGGACGCGACTTGGGCTGCTGGCCCGGAGGGGCCAGCGGACGCAACCGGCGCTGCTGGCCCGAAGGGGCCAGCGGACGCGACTGGGACTGCTGGCCCGGAGGGGCCTGCGGACGCGGTCGGCGCTGCTGGCCCGGAGGGGCCAGTGGATGCGACTGGGGCTGCTGGCTCCGAGGGACGGAGTGCTGTGTCACCCGGAAGCGACAGGACAGAGAACGGACTCACCACTCCCCCACGTGACAGGAGGGACACGGATGAGCCGGAGCGGATGAGGTCGCGGGGAAATAGGTCCTCAAAGAAGAGGGCATCGTGGGACTCGACGATGCAGTACCGGGACGGGTCCCAGAACCGCCAGGCCTTAGGCTGACCAGACACCGAGGAAGGTGCAGGGGCGGCCGCGCGGGGCGAGTTTGCCGCCCTGCTGTGGGGCGGGCAGCCATACAATGGCGACGCAGCCCCAAACACAAGCAGGGCGGAGGTTCGCGTGCTGACCGCACCAGTGTTGGTAGGATGTGGACTGGCGGGGAAGAGGACCGTGGGGAATCCGGTTCCATACCCAGGTCATGTAGGCCATGGCCTCAAAATAGAAGCCATCGGACCGACCGGACTCAACGCGCATGGTACGGACGGCGTCGGCCATGGTGCGGTTCCAGCGCTCGGAGACGCCATTCAAGGCGGGTGTGTAGGGCGCAGACGTCTCATGGTGGATGCCGCGGGAGGCGAGAAAGGCCGTGGCCTCGCCCATGTACTCGCCACCGCGATCAAAGAAAAAGCGGCAAAGAGGGCGGCCACACTCGTATTTGGCAAGGACGAGCCAGTCTTGAACGGCCCGAGCGACATCGCTCTTCTGCCGGAGGCAGAAGACCCAGCGGTAGTGGGAATAGTCGTCTGTGAGGGTGAGGACATAGCGGCCGTGTTCCCCGACAAACGCGGTGGGGAGAGGGCCCATGACATCCGAGTGGACCAGGTTGAGTGGGGCGGACGCACGGGAGGAAGACAAGGGGTACGTGGATCGATGCATCTTCCCCTGAGCGCAATCAATGCACTCAGTGGGGCACGGGAGAGGGAAGGTCTCTGGGTCAAGGCCCTTGGCCGGCTGGGTGCGGGGCATGCTGTCTATGGCGGCGGAATGGACGTGACAAAGGCGGCAATGCAAGAGGCGGGTGTGCTGAGGAGAAAGNGTGGACCAGGTTGAGTGGGGCGGACGCACGGGAGGAAGACAAGGGGTACGTGGATCGATGCATCTTCCCCTGAGCGCAATCAATGCACTCAGTGGGGCACGGGAGAGGGAAGGTCTCTGGGTCAAGGCCCTTGGCCGGCTGGGTGCGGGGCATGCTGTCTATGGCGGCGGAATGGACGTGACAAAGGCGGCAATGCAAGAGGCGGGTGTGCTGAGGAGAAAGCGTACTGGTCACGGAAACATGGCCTGTGGCGGCAGACGAGGCAGAGACGGGAGAGGAAGAGAGGAGGCGAGGGACATACCACAGGTTGCCACGGGCGGTGGCATGCAGGATGACAAGACCAGACGGACGCAACGACATAGTGCCAACACCACGCGAGTACACAACGTCCATGCTCATGCGGTCAAGGGCAGTCACGGAAAGGAGGCTGAGCTCGAGACCAGGGACGAAGAGAACATCAGTCGAAAAGACGTCACCGGCAGAACCACGAAAACGAACCACACCAACACCACGGACCAGTAACACTTGTCCGGGGCCCGTTTGGACACCGGAGACATCGGCGACAGGGCCAAGGATAGTGAAGGCCTCGCGAGAGGCCGTCATGTGATGCGTGGCCCCAGAGTCGATGATCCAGGTCTCAGCAGGGTCCTGGACAGGGTTCGCCAGATCGCTGACGGTCACATGACAGCAAGCAAGGGACGCGGACGCGGTAGATGGGGGCACAAAACGAGACTGCCAATGGTCAAGCCACGCAATGTAGTCAAGGAGTGGGATGGAAGAGACCACAGAAGACGACGAGAAAGATGAAGAGACGGGACAGGACCGCAGCTCAGACTCAGTCATGCAGGGCTGTGCAGGAGGGCAAGAAGTGACGCATATTGCACTTCCATGGGGAGGAGGGCGAGGCAGGCCAAGCTGGAGCGCGATGTACTCCTCCAGCTGACGCTCACGGGAGGATGACCCGGGAGTGTAGGCCGAGTACAGAGTCACAGCGCCGGAGCCCGGGTAGTATGGGGACTAGGCCGACGAAGGAAACGGAAGCACCGATGGCTGGGAGTAGTACTACTGCTGCGGGGGCGTCTATAGGACAGGCGAAACTGTCGAAGCGGCCGAGCTGCTGGAAGAGGTCGGAGTGTCAACAGTAGCGACGGCGGCAGAGGCGAGGCGGTGCTCCCGCTGGCGCCGCAGGGTGGCGATGACGCGGGCCTCATCCGTTGGCAGAGGGCATGTGTACCACCCGTGTCCAGGTCGACCGCAGTTGTGGCAGACCGCGCCACAACCGCTGGATCCGGTCGACGACTGCTGCTGCTGCTGCTGCGACGGACCCTTGCCTTTCTTGTTCTTGCGCTTCTTCTTCGTTTTTTACGTCGACGAGGTAGTTACAGTGGGGGAGGCGACGGCCACGGATGTAACGGCAGGTGAAGCGACGGGGAGGGAGGCACCGACAAGAGAGGCGACGGCAGGGGATGCAAGTGCCTCCATGCGATGGAGCTGGGACTCCTGTCGAGCTTCCTCAACACAGAGGAAGAGCTTGTACGCCCAGGGCATGAGGGTGCCTTGGGCCGCCATGGTGGAGAGGACGTCCTGGGGGTAGTGCACGAAGACGTCCGCGTACGCGCTGGTGGCGCCGCGCTTGATGGTGAGAAGCGCGGGCAGAGGGGGCGGAGCGGATGTGCTGAGACGTCGAAGGATGTCCTCTGCCCGCTGCCAGTAGGCAGTGACCGTCTCGGTCTCCCCCATGTGTAGGGAGTTGAACTCTCGGAGCAGGCGACTGATCTCAGCGTCGCTGGACAGGCGATGGGGCCTAGTGAGGACATGCCAGGCGGCGGCAGGATCTAGAGGGATGTCAGTGGTGAAGTCGCCAAGGAAAGGCTCGAGGGCCAGGCGGGACGCCGGAGGAGCGACTGGGACGAAGGCACGAACGGCCCGACCAGCGTCATACAACTGGTTGGCCTGGGTGGAGTCATAAGGTAGGGTGTAGTACATCCAGAGACCCTTCCCTTGGGCCCAGATCCGGAAGCTGAGTTCCCAGCTCCGGAACTGCTCGCCGGCCTGAAGCAGCGGCGGCGGCGTCTCAAAGTCCTTCTGCCTGCGGCCAGCACCCTGAGTGGGGCCAAGGACAGAGGTCACTGTCTGCCGCTAGCGCTGAGTCTGTTGCTGTGCCAGGAAATATGTGGCATCTGACACAGCCGGGCCGGCGTGTCCTGGAGGGACAAAGGATGGTAGCACACTGGTGGCAGGCTGGGAGGCTGGTGGCTGTAGCGCAGCAAGCTGCTGCGTCAAGGTGACAAGCTGGTGCTGAGAGCCACGATGGGATCAGGGTCGTCGCCGATGACACCAGTGGGCTGCTGGGGCTCTAGCGGCTGCTGCTGCTGCTGCTACTACTGCTGCCGATGTTGCTGCTGTTGCTGCTGTAGTGGCAGCCGCTGCTGTTGCTGCTGTTGTTGTTGCTGTAGCGGTTGCTGCTGCTGCTGCTGCTGCTGCCGCTGCTGTTCCTGCTACTGCTGCTGGTGTAGCGGCTGCTGCTGCTGCTGCTGTAGCTGCTGCTACTGCTGCAGCCGCTACTACTGCTGCGGCGACTCGTGCGGCTGCTGTATCTGCTGCCGCTGCTGCGGCTGCCGCTGCTGCTACTGCTGCTACTGCTGCTGTTGCTGTTGCTGCTGCTGCTACTGCTGCTACTATGGCTGCCGCTGCTGCTGCTGCTGCTGCTGTTACAGCAGCTCTTGCAGCTGCAGGCGCCGCAAGAAAGGGGAGGTAGGGGTCCCCCCCGCAGAGGAGGACCCCTCCGCCTTGTGAGAGTCAGCCATGGTGTGTCCAAAGGCTTTTTTTTTTTTTTTGGTGTCCTTTGGTGTTGGGTGTGTGTTGCTGAAGTCAAGAGTGATGTCTGCCAAAGATGGCAGACTTTAGCAGAGTCCCCTGGTGTCCTCCTGGTTTCCCCCCCCCCTTTTTTTTGTGTATGTGGTTGATGACGTCAGCAGTGACGTCAGCGGACAAC
>SZWC01000943.1:19588-75890 GCA_023375785.1 Penium margaritaceum
CACATGGAGGCCGCGCTGCGTGTCGTTCGATATGCGCTTTCCACTGCACGAGTTGGCCTCTGTTACCGGGCGCAGCCGTCCATCGTTGTTGATGGCTACACTGACAGTGACTGGGCGCATGACACGGATGCACGCAGCCGCACCGGCTATGTCTTTCTCGTCGGCGGCACAGCAGTCTCCTGGAAGAGCGGTAAGCAGGGTTGTGTCGCACGCAGCTCGAGTGAGGCGGAATATGTCGCCCTTGGTGCAGGCACTTGTGAAAGTGTTTGGCTGTGTCGTTTGTTTCAGCAGTTGCGTGTACCCATCCGCTGCATCACCTTACGCTGTGACAATCAAAGTACAAAAGCTATTGCTGAGCACGACGGCATGCATCACACGCGCACCAAGCACATCAATGTAGAGCATCACTTTGTACGTGAGCGTGTGGCTGCAGGTGATGTCAAGATTGTGTGGGTCGACACGCGACAGCAACGAGCTGACTTTCTCACGAAGGCACTCAGCAGCAATGTCTTTAAGGCAGCAGCGCACGCTGTTGGGTTACTGTGTCCTCGTGTTGCTCCTGGTTGAGTTGTCGTGCCAGTGCTCATGTACAGTCTTGTGTTGTGTCACGTCTTGTGACGTTCACATTGTGCCTGTGCATGTCGTTCGTGTGCGTCGGCTGTGGGTCATGGGGGAGTGTTGGATTCATATCATTATCACACGGTGACCTCTGGCCTCGTTGCACACTCACATCACCGGTGCAGGTGACTGACCAGAGAGAGATGACGACGGACTCGTCATGACCAGAAGTTGGGAGGACGACCGTGACGAGGCTCAATCTGAGCTTGCCAGCCACATGTGCATTTCTCACATGCGTTCAAGCACAGTTGGACATGGGCATAACCGGGTTCATCCCCTAGTCGTTTTGTTGTTTTGAACAGTGGCATAGCTTGTGCTAGGAGTTTGGTCTGTGGGCAGGTGGGGATGATTCCACCAGTTTCGAGGGTGGCGAGAGAGATCGAGCTCGCTGCTCGCTCTCTCGCCTCCCCCCGTCGCGTAACACCTCTGTGACGCGTGACTTCGGAAAACCTCTCCGTTCGTTCTTGTGACTCAGACATCCCTGTGTCAATCCATGGCGTTTCGCCCTCTCATGCATGCAACAGCAGAGCTCTTGCCTCAGTCTACTCTCTAGCTTAGACTGCCCACACTGCACGACGACATCCGTGCGCTTGGCGATGATGTCAAGACGGTGTGGGACGCCTTCGCGGCTCGCTTCAACACCACCACCTACACCTCGTGCGGCATAAAAATAATGTCGCTCTTCAACGTACCTTACTCCGCCCACTCCGACATGGGCGGATACATCTCCGCCTGCACCACCATCGCCTCCGACCTCAAAGAGATGAAGGTGGCAATGCCGGAAGCGGTGGTGTGCACCGGCATCATCGCCGGCCTTCCACCTCGATTTGACGTCATTCGTCAAATTCTCCTCCAACTCCCCGTCAATGAAATGACAGTGGCAACCATCGCCCCCAAGCTCACGGCCACGGAGCACGACCATCACTCCAAACATCTCCATCAAGCCGCAGCGATGAACTTCCACGCCCCACCTCCTCAGTCCAATAGCACCCCGGTTTACGCGACCCCCATCCGCCCCAACAAGTTCCCGGCATACCAATACACCCCCTTCCATGGCCCACTCAAGGGCATGGTATGCGGTGGCCTCAACCACCCTCAATCCATGTGCGACCACGAACAAACCCACCAGTGGCTTGCGGTCTCGCCCAACTGCAAGTACAACGACCGTCCCCGTTGGGCGGACATGCGCTCCGCCAAGCCTCATGGAAGCCCCTTTCCTCCACTAGCTATGTGGTATCGGTAGCTAGCAATTCTCTTCCCGTTGTCTATGATATCAATGAAGGCTTTTCCATCTACTCTGTGTCGTTCTCCCTCTTTACCGAGCAAACCTATGACTCCGATGCGACATCTGACACTCTTCGGGATGCCGACACCATTTCCCCTCTCCCCTCTGTCGGTTTGTGTGGCTTCCACCCGTCACGACCGACACCGCTAGTTTACCGATACACCCACATCCGGGGTATATGGTAGAGGAGGGCGTGACGACACAATGAGCCTCCGGACTGCACCGAGACTTCTCCAGCGCCTACGACAGCGCCGGTGAGACGTGGTCGATGCGTTCTGGTAGCCCTGTGGGCTTGTCGAGAGCTAGGAGAATTTTCTCGGTGGGTTGAGACCCGCGCATCCGGTGGACTATACCGGTGCAACGAAGAGACCCGGTGGCTGTACTAGCGCTTCCGATGTTCGGAAAGCCGTGTGTGATGTCTGGACGTTGATTCTGAGATTTTCTGGCACCGCTCTTATTTTCTCGGTGGTCAAGACCCGGGCACTCGGAGAGCTGTTACGGTGCCTCGAGGAGACCATCGTTATTTTTATCGTGGTGTACGCAGTGTGTTCTCCCCGCTGACTCGTTTGGGCTCAGCGGGGGTGACGAGGCCAAGTGCGGCTAGGTGCCGGCGCCAGTACTTAAGCTCGCTAGGGGCTCATTTGTACTCTCTCATTGTTCTTTTACATTCAGCGTTTGAGACTAAGCCAAATTCTTGCTGTTTTGCGTCGCACTCACACACAGAGCTCATGTTCGTTTTTGCATGGGCCTTCATGCCCTAAAACATTTCCCATTTGGTATCAAAGCACATTGGGGTGTGTGAACAGCAGAAGCAGCAGTAGGGGGCGGAACGCGAAGAGAATACGCCACGTGGCGCTACGTCGGCAGCAGCGTGAGGGAGCGTGAAGTGATTGCACGTGAACGCCACAGGGGCGGTGAGCTGCGCAGAGCTGCACTAGCGACTGCGGCGGCAACAGCAAAAGCAACAGCAGCAACAACCACTATAGCAGCGGTGGCAGCAGTAGCAGCGTGTAGTAACGACAGCAGCAGCAGTAGTAGCGTGGAGCGGTATTAGCAGCGGCGAAAGCAGCTACAGTAACGCATCAGCCGCTGCGGCAGCAGCAACATACAGTAGCAGCAGTAGCCACTGCAACAGCGGCGACAGCAGCAGCAGCGTGGTGCAGCGACGGCAGCAGCACAAGCGTACAGCAGCAGCAGCGGCGGCGACAACAGCAAGCAGCAGCGGCGGCATCAGCAAGCAATAGCAACTGCCGCGGCGGCAGCAGCAAGCAGCAGTAGCAGAAGTAGTAGCAGCAGCAGCAGAAGCAGTAGCAACAGCAGAAGCAGCAGTAGCAGCAGCAACAACCGCAGCAGCTGCACCTGTTGCTACAGCTGCTGCTGCCGCTGCGACGAGGGCCTCGCAGCCCTCCTCTGAGGGGGGGCCCTCTCAGGGGGCCTGTCGGCCCCGTTCGTACCCCCCCCCCCTTTTTCCTCCCCTTCTCAACGGGACCCTCGGAGGGTCTCTCCGAGCCCCTCTGAGGGGCCCTTCGGAGGGGGCCTTCGGAGAGAAAAAAAAAGACCTCGAGGGTTTCAGGCGAGGGGAGAACTAGAAGAAAAAATTAAAAAGGGGGTGGAGGGTGAGGGCAAAAGAAAAAAAACAGAAACNTCAGGGGGCCTGTCGGCCCCGTTCGTACCCCCCCCCCCTTTTTCCTCCCCTTCTCAACGGGACCCTCGGAGGGTCTCTCCGAGCCCCTCTGAGGGGCCCTTCGGAGGGGGCCTTCGGAGAGAAAAAAAAAGACCTCGAGGGTTTCAGGCGAGGGGAGAACTAGAAGAAAAAATTAAAAAGGGGGTGGAGGGTGAGGGCAAAAGAAAAAAAACAGAAACACAAAAGGGGGCCTGAGGGCTGCAGAATAACGACAATAAAAAGATTATCTTCCAACTACACCGCCGCAGCAGCAGCACCTTCATAGCCGCAATAGCAGCATCAGGCGGTGGAGTGTCGACGACTACATAGTGCGGCAGCTGCGCGAGAGCTTGCAGTTTCGCCTTCTTAGCCGACAGCTGACTGTCATCGACGGCGATCCCCGCTTTGAGACGCGTCCTGGACCGGCGTCTTCCACTGGCCCGTGGATTGGTGCGCGCACTTCACCCCGCAGGATCGACGGCGAAATCGAGTCTTACCATCTCCGAGGGCTAGGTCGTCTACCGCTTGGAGCAGCGGCCACACCTGCAGTCGTCTTGGAGCAGTCTTCGCTCTATTAGTGTCAGCAGCATTAGTGGTCGCAGTTAGTTAGACTGTGTTGGTTTTCGTGCATCTCTCATTGTACTCTGTTGTGTCCTGCCGGCTTGTGTACATCGGCGTGCAGATGACTGACGGCGAGACATGACGCTGCTGGAGTGTCGCTCGGTGGAGCCGACGCACGCTGAGGCCCACTCACCCGTGGCTGGAGCCTCCTCCCTCTGGCGATGCGCTCAGCTCCATCGGTAGGCCTCCTCGGTGGTCGGGCCGCCAGCAGTCACTGCCACTGCGGATGCAGTCTCCATGCACCTAGCGCTGTGTCTGGCTGTGGCATTGCGTCCGCAAGTGGCTTGGTCCCCCGCACCTTGATGCGTTGGCACACATCGCAAGTGCTCACAAACCTCTTGGAATCAACCGCCATTGACGATCACCAGTATTGACGTGCCAAGGTTTTGAGCGTTTTGTGGAAGCGAAAACTGACCTGAGTAGTTGATGTTTGCGCCTCCGTGAGCAATACCTACTTTGATGGTGCATAGTGTGGCACACAAATCCTCTGCTCTTGCCGCTTCGCTAATACACTCCATCCCACATTGTATCTTATAGCGCACCGCCTGTGAACTCATTGTCCTCCCAACAGATGTGCTTGAACAGGCTATGCACGATTGGAGATCCCATGAGCACCGAGATGGCATTCCGGCTCAAGCTAGGCCTCTTCAACAGAGGATTTGCCGGATTCACCTTCCTAGGCTTGTACGTCATCTCGCAGTCAAACCTTCCTTTTAGCAGTTCCATCCAGTGAGTCTGTCAACGCTTGAGGTTTGGCTGCATCTTCAGGTGCTTCAGGTGTTGGTTTGTGTGGCTTCCACCTGTCACGAGCGATGATGCGGTGATTATCCATATACCCAGCACTGGTGGTATGGAGCGCCGTTATTGGAGAGCATGACAACATGATCCATGATGCGGATGCAACTGGTGCCAGGGCACCGACGAGTGGTGGCTCCGTGCACTAGCAGGTGCTAGACAGCTGCCACGACATCCCGGGTGCTTGTCGGGGTCGTTTTTTTATTTTCTGCAGACGTAAGAGTTTTCTCGGAGGACTGGCTCTCGAGCCCGATTTTCATGTTTTGCATTGTCTGTCCACCGATCGATGCCGGACTTGTGCGTGTGACCAGTTTTAGTGTCCGGCTCGAGATTCTGCATCTCCAAGCTCTGACGGTGGTGCGTTCGGATACATGTGCGCAGGTTTATGGCCAAAACAGTGATTTAGGCCAGTTTTAGGACAAACTAATAATGCATGTGCGTCACTTGCTGTGAGCCGCAACAGGTATTCATGTTGTGATCTTGTCAGTTGTCATTTCTCTCTGCGATTATATTCAAATTTTAGCTTCTTGACACTCTCTATGTGTCCCTACCCAGACCCTTGCAGTTTTTGCCTCTGACTTGTGACCGTTGTCACACGCTGACCTAGCGCGTACGCCTAGTGTCACGACAAGCGGTTAGGAAGGATCCTAGAAGCGGACGTAATGATATGTGAAGACTACGTAGCGTCGCAATGCCAATGCTTGAATGCATGAATCATCGCCAACATCCGTCTCATATATTTTGTAGTTCAGCTTTGCACCTCGCTCCTTGCACAATACGTACGCAATCGGTTGCGGTCCCTTGAAGAGATCCTACATCGGCATTGCCCCAATGGCATAGTCGCTTGCATCCGTCGTCATGACGTACTCCTTGGATAAATCCAAATGCACCAGGACAAGAGTGTCACACATTGCAGCCTTGAGCTCCTTAAAGCTCTTCTCCTTCTCGTCCCATTCCCATTGGTGATCCTTCCTCAACAGCTGAATCAGTGGCACACCCTTCTTTGCATATTCCCGGGAAAACTTGTGGTAGGAATTGACAAATCTCAAGAAGACATGGATATCACGCACACACTTTGCTGTCCGCCATTGCTTCACTGCTTCCACCTTCTTGGGATCTATGCGGAGATCCTTGCCGCTAACGATGTACCCAAGGAACTCCACCTCCCTCTTCTCAAACTTGCACTCGGAGAGCTTTGTAAACAACTCTCTCCAAAGAATCTCTAGCACCTGTCAAAGATGTTGCTAATGCTCTCCCAGAGTTTGAGAGTAGATGAGAATGTCGTCGAGGAACACCACCACAAAATAGTTTAGATGAGGGTAGAAGATCCTGTTCACAAAGCTCATGAATAATGCAGGAGTCTTGGTCAATCCAAATGGCATCACGAGGCACTTGAAATAGCCATACCGCGTCCAAAACGCCGTCTTTTCCACATCATGCTCTGTAATCCGGATCTGATGGTACTCCAAGCGTAAGTATATCTTGTTGAAATATTGCACTCCTATTTACTGGTCAAACAACTCCCCGACCTTTGGAAACGAGTACCAATTCTTGACTGTTGCGTTGTTTAGTTCGCCATAGTCCACGCACATCCGCAGCTTCTTTTTCACAAAGAGGGCGGGTGTAGCATATGGTGACTGATTCCATCATCTCCTCCAACTGCTTCTTCAGCCCCCCAGCTTGTTATCGCTCATGCGATAACCAACATGCACCGTTAGAGTTGCTCCAGGAAACAATTCAGTTTTGTGGTCGATGTCTCGTTTCAGTGGTAAACCCTTTGGCAACTCAGCAGGAAACATGTCACCATTGCTTTCCAACACCTTCTTAATGTCTTTCGACAGCTCTGTTGCTGGTTCTTGCACTTGCTCTCCCTCTTGTTGCTTGGCTTCCAATACCAACACTTCCACCTCTTTAGTAGCTTCCTTCTGCTGCACGCACACAAGGTACACTTGATCCCCCTTGCACTGATAGCACTTTAGCTGTACATAACTCAACTGTGGTACCTAACCTGCATTGGAGTCCTCCTCTGCCCACAACGGCAAAACGATCTGCTCTCCGCATTTCCTCGTTTTCACCTAGCTGCGCACCCAATCCACAGCAGGATTTCACCGGTGCAGCCAGTCAAGCCCTAATAGAGCATCGTAGGAATCCATTGGGCACGTGCAAGAGTTTACCTCACACGACAGCTTGCCCAAATGGACCCTCAAAGGCTTCAGAAACATTCCGCACTCCAACTCCCCTTGTACCAACTTGGCCTTCGTTGGCTTCCCAAGTAACTCTGCAAGCCTCAACCTTTCTACGAATTCGTCGCTAAAGGAGTGCGACGCCCCAAAATCCATCAATGCTTTGATCTACCGGCAAGTTTGGCGCCCCTCGCCATCCGCAGAACCAGCTGATAAAACTCTGGCTTTCAAGAGGATTCCCAGAACGCTCCCATTCCCTTCGCTTCGCAGCAATACACTCAGCAAATCCCCAGTTGTCGAAGGACTTTTGGGGCTGGTATTCAATGATGCGGACAAAGAATTCCCCGCAGTTGGCTGTCCGCCACTCACTGCTGGTTGCCGTTTCATTGCTGTTTCTTCTTGCAGTCCTTCTTGTCATGCCCAGGCTTCTGACAGATCCAACAGTTCTCACCACGTGGCTTCTTGTGCTGCTGGCCTCCATGTACTGCGTCGATCTCAATAGGATCAGCCTGTTGGTGTTGTGTTCAACGCTGGAAACCGTCTTGCTTCTCATGAAAACCCCCTCGATGGTAGCATAGTGTTAACGTGCTCAATAGTCGCCACCATTGCTTTGAACTCCGTGATTCCACTTAGTGCCAGCGTGCACTGAATTTCCGCTTTCAAGCTATCATGGTACTTGTCCGCCATCTCCACCTCGCTCATGTCGTTGATCTCCGAGCACAACGCCAAGAAACAACGTGTGTACACCTACAGCGAGCCGATCTGCTGCAGTTGTTTGAGCTTGTTGCATACGACCATGGAGGCGTTTACGAGATCGAACCGATCTCAGATGGCTTGCTCAAACTTCTCCCATGTTGTCGGCACACGGGTTTCAGCTTATCCCGTGCCTGGCTGCCACAACACGGCATGTTGTGCCACGGCATTTCCACCTCCATCTCAAGGAGGGCCAGCACATTCAGTTGCCTCCACCACTCTAATGTTGCTCCACATAGTAGTACCACCGTGAATGACTCACGCACAACATCGTCCTCCGTGGGCTACAGTAACCCAGAGTCCCAAAACAGCTGTTCATCGCAAGCAACCAGGTCCGAACACTCACACCCTTGACTGAGGGATTAAACGGTTCTGGGGCCTTTGGCTTTGGTCTTGCCGGACTCCTTGACTGGGCCGCCCGAATCTATCCAGTGTCAGTCCCCTCCCATAGGTCAGCCATCGGCCGATTGAGGTGCTCATTCTCCAGCTTGATGGCTCCCACTTGCTCTACAATCTGCTGCAAGGCCTGATCCATGGCTCTAGATGATTTTTGGTCGTTGGAGATCGTGAGAACAAAACTGGCAGCGTTTTGGCATCAATTGAAAAAAATGGCAGCAATCGAACGATCCAGGATGAAAATCTGACGCCTTCAAAGTGCGTGGGAGTCATCCGTTGTCTCCCGCGCATGCACAATAGGCCGTGTAGACGCACTAGAAACATAGAATTTTTTCCAAAGTTTGGTTCGTGCGTTGGCTTTGAAGTCTGGTCCAAAAATCTCCCTCTCCTTCAGCCTCGACATTGTCCAACATACTCCATGCCTTCTACTCCTTGAAGACTTTAGAGCTCCAGCAACGCTTCCGCCCAATGTGTGGCTCTGGCTCTGAAACCATATGTGAGATTATGTGCTCCCTCAAGATTAATCAGTAGTGTGTGGAGAACACAGTCGCAGCAGAAAGATAGACTTGGTGAAGTCTGGAAGCCAGAACTAGAAATGACAGGTTTTCAGGTTAATGACAATGAACAAAGTACAAGGTGTTTACATTGTCCAGCCGGCTGATCCTGGCCCTTGCATACTGCTCTCCCAACTTGTTATAGCAAACTAATTGCTCCTAAGTCCAGTGCTCTACTTGCACCTGAACCTGATACTCTACTTGCACCTAATACCTAGTGCGAGAAGTACTGGGCTGACGATCGTCCAGATCGACGGTCCATCTTGTCTCTCGACGAGCCGCCGCGTTAGCTTGACGCCTCTCGACGGTGGGTACGGTCGTGTTGTCGCCCGTACAAATTAGTGGAATTACTGATGTCGTGACCATTTCCAGGAGCTTTGCCGAAAAGGCCCCTCGGCAGATAGCGTGCTCCTCACGCTATTCGCCAAGAGGGGAAAACACTACCCTCACGCAGCGTGTTTGGAACGCCACGGGAGGTTCGTGCAAAACAACACCCAAACGCCGGTGTCAAACCCACGCCAGTGCTCGTTCGCTCGCGTGAACCTTGCTTGATCCTCCTCCTCCTCGCTGTCGTGAGCCGTCGGGGTCGAGCCGGACCTCCCGACGTATTTTCGAGAAACGGAAAACGCCCCGCGTACCCCCAAAACCCTGACGAGACCCCGCCTAGGTCAAGAAAATAAGGGCACCTCATTACAGCTCGTGCGGAAAGTACAGCTCGGTGCATGGGCGTTGAAGGAGAAGGCGGGAACGTGGGAACAATTTGATACGATGCTCTAGGCGCATTTTGACCTCCTCAACCGTAGCCGAAATGCACGTGACAAAATCAAACATGTCAAGCAAGGCGGATTGGTCCAGGACTACACCACATGCTTCATGGTTATGGCAGCTCACATCGACGGCCTCTTGACGCGGAGGCGTACGATCGCTACCATGACAGCTTGAAGTCACTCATCTAGCGTGAACTCGCAGTACTCGGATTGCGGACCTTTGCGGAACTGGCTTTGGCGGCAGAGTGCATCAACGCGGTGAGCTACAATATGCATAGGAACAGCTATGCTACATTACCACAAGTAGAGCAGCCGGGTCAGGCTGTGTCCATGGAGGTGGATGCGATCCAAGCCGGGGAGCAGAGCGTGGACATGTAGCAACAACCGAGAGGCAACTGCTGGGCTTGTGCTGAGGAGGGTCATTGCAGGCGGGACTACCCCAAAAGCAAGGCACAATAGGGAAAGGGAGAGTAGCAGTGAGGGTGGGACGACCTAAAGTTGCAAATCCATTGTTCGCAAGGGACAGCACAAGCCTCGAAAGGCTTCTACCCATTACGGAGCTGCCTCAAGTGTTGTTCGAGAATGAAGGTGAGACCCGACAGTTTCCATCAATTATCTTGGTTCTTGAGTTTTCGGAGGGGAGTTTCAAGGGTCGGAGGAAGCAATGTAGTATGTGTTGAAAATGTGCCCCTCCTTATGCCCAAGTGCGGTGACGGGAGGAGCCGATGAGTTGCCAGAGATAGGAAAAACTGGAATTGGATCTAGTAGCTTGAGGATTGATCAAAAACCAAAATGGAAAACTGCCCCTAAAATTTGACAAGTTGCTGAATCTGGTGGAAGTTGTTTCACCGGAATAAAAAAAGTAACGAGGGAGATATGGGCTTCCAAAGTTGAGGTGTGCGTGGCAGCTTGGCGAGTCGGTCGCGACTCGACTTCCGGTGAGAAATCTGCCGTAGTTACTAGCAAAAGTACATCTTGCGAATTATCCACGGAGGACTGTCGAGTTGCTCCAGTAGATAATCTGCCGGATGTCAGTAGTTAAAATTGTTGCTAGGGGATGGCCAAAATCTTGGCTTGCAGTCCGTGACTCAGTAGTACAGTTTGTTGCTTTGGGACTTTGTCAAGATTCCGACTGCAGGTCCGCGGACAGGCTTCAAACCCTGTCAAACCCCATCGTTAAACTCAATAAAAAGTGACCCAGGTGTGTCAAACAGTGCAGGGGATCCCTCCATCACGTGCAGAGGGATCTAGGCCTCCGGAAGGGCGATTTGCACATGAAGGAAGGCGCAATGGCGTGTGCGCACCATGGAGGCATTAGGGGTTTCTATTAAGGATGAGACCTACACTTTGGCAAGCGTAACTTGGGCAAAGCTTGGCCGAATTGTGCGTGGTTTGGTGTGCTGGAGAGCTCATAACAAGCCCTATAAAGCTTCACATCATGTCCATGATAAAAAACTAACAAAAATGATACCATTCCCTTTGCAAAACAAACTGTCTCTTAATTTGTGCTCACATAGCGTGAGGCGACTAAAAAGCTCACGCTCAGTCTCAGATTTATCCAAAAGGAAGAATTGAACCACAAGAGAATTTCAATCACGTTGGAACTGCCACCTTGCAGTTTCCGACGGTTTTCTGGACAGTGACACGAGCCATACCTTCTTCAACGATAGGTTAGTGACAAGGTTGGAGCTTGCACGGTAGCCAAGGATGTTGGCCAATGCGTAGCAGGTGCTCGGAGTGGTGGAGTGCAGCAGGCCTCTTGTTAAGCACAAGGTCCACATGGGTGAGTTGGTGTGTGACATAGAATTCCACACTTTTCCTATGGATGACTACGACCGCTTGATCGGCCGAGATTGGCTGCACGCTTGGAATCCGAAAGTGGACTAGAGGTACAACCTGGTGGCCGTGAAGGCGGGTGAGAAGAATCTTGCTTTGTCGTTATGGCGGGGTAAGGAGGAGTCAGATGTGGCGGAAACGGGGAAGCAGCTATGCGTCATCAACTTGCACAGTTGAAGCGGTGCGAGTGCAAGGGTGGCCATGTCTACTTGGCTTGGGTGTGTCCATAACAAGTAGCAGAGCATCAGATTGCAATGATGGAAGTAACGAAGGGATGGACAACGGAAGACGAGGGTCTCCGAAGTCGCCTCCTAGTGCCAGGGAGGTGCTTAAGGAGTTTATGAGTGTTTTTTTTGGAGGAATTGCCAAAAGGGCTGCGGCCACGATGCAACATCGACCACAAGATCAAGGTGATGCCAGGGTCGTCATAAATGGTACGTTCTTACAATCGCATGAGCGACGTGAAGCTTGTGGAGCTCAAGAAGAAAATTGGGGATTTGGTAGACCAGGGTTTCATCCGGCCGTCGATGTCTCATTGCACGATGCCGGTTGTTGTCAAGAAAAAATCCGAAGATCTGCGGATGTTTGTGGACTACCGGACGCTAAAACATGTCATGGTGAAGAACTGCTACCCGTTTCCATGGGCCGAGGGGTTGTTCGGCTAGCTTAGAGGCACGCATGTCTTCAACAAACTGGACCTGAGGTCGGGGTACCGTCAAATCTGCATTGCCAAGGAGGATTAAAAAAGGACCACATTTTGGACGCGCGATGGACACTTTGAGTATCTTGTGATGACTTTTGAACTTAAGAATACTCCTGCTACATTTATGGCACTAATGAACCGGATGTTCCATCCCTACTTGGATCGGTTTTTGGTCGTCTTCCTTGACGACATTCTTGTGTACTCATGGACGACGGAGGATTACCAAGAGAACTTGTAGAGGGTGATGGAAGTGTAGAGAAAGGAACGGTTGTTCACCAAACTCAGCAAGTGTGAATTTGCCAAGCAGGAGGTTGAGGTCCTCGTGCACATTGTCAACAGGAGGGGGATCCGCATAGATCCAAAGAAGGTGGATGCATTGGAGTGGTCAGAGTTGGTGTGTGTGCGTGACATCTAGATTTCTTTGGGTTTTACAAACTATTACCGGAGGTTTATCTAGGGGCACGCAGTAATGGGAGCATCCTTGACAAAATTGCTCAAGAAGGTATGCCAATGGGTGTGGAGTGTGGAGGGACAAGCCTTCGTTGCGATGAAGTCTGCCATGTATATGACCAAGGGAAGAGGTTGCAGCCAATTGGCTACTACTTCAAGAAGTTGAAAGGGGCTGAGCTCAACTAACCAATCCAGGAGAAGAAGATGCTCGTAGTGATCCAGGAATTCAAGAAGCGGAGGTGCTACCTTGAGGCACGGTTGTGTATGGTGCACATGGACCACTACATGCTCAAGTACCTCAAGTTGTAGCCAAACTTGAGCTGTCGTCAAGCACAGTGGATGAAGGTGCTGGAGGGCGGCTTTGACTACGAGATCTAGTACAAACCAGGGAGGATCAACCTAGCAGGCCCGCTTTTGCGTCGGCCAGACTTGGACGTGCATGCGATCACTGTGCTAGCGGGATCCCCGATTATCCATAGTTTACTCATGAGTATGCTAAGGGTGAGGACTTCACTGGGAGTACGATAAAGGGTACAAGTGGGATGGCGAATATTGGCGGCATGGGAAGGGAACCAGATTGTGGTGTCGCAGAGTGCGTCATTGCGACAGGCATTGTAGGGGGCGGCACACGACTCGCATTATAGTGATCATATTGGCAACAATAAGACCTTTTAGATGCTTGCGCACCAACATTTATGGGCAAGAATAGAAGGAGATTGTAAGGAGTGCATGATCAGCTGTGACACATGCCAAAGAAATCAAGTCTTTGGAGGGCACATGCGCCAGAAGAGCTCCAGCCGCTACGGGTGCTTGAGCGCCCTTGGACGGACATCTTACCAGACTTTGTAAGGGGTCTTCCACAAGGCGCAATGAGTGGTGCTGGTGGTGGTGGACCGATTCAGCAAGGTGGCACACTTCATTCCATGCACGAAAAAGGTCATGGCAACGGAGACTGCTCAAATCCTCTTGTAACATGTCATCAAACTTCACGGAGTGCCAAAGTGTATGGTCTCAAACCGCGACCCGTGCTTCACCTCCCGGTTTTGAGAGGAACTCTTCAAGCAGCTGGATACTCGTGTGGCTCTTTCGTTAGCCTGACATCCCTAAACGAATGGCCAAACTGAGCACACCAATCAAACCATGGAGCAATTTTTGCGAGGATTCTTGGAGCCGGATGGTGATGGATGGGAAGACAAGCCCCCGGTGACTGATTTTGCCTATAGCTCAGTGGTGTATGCCTTGATAGGGAGGTCCTCCTTTGAGGTAGTGTATGGGGTGTAGCATGCATGTCCCGGGACATGACAACATGATCGGATCTACCCACGGTGGAGCAATTTACAAGTGGCTTCACAGAGGTGTGGTAGAGAGTATGTGATACAATTCACAAGGCATAGCAGCAGATGAAGCGGCAAGTGGATAAGCACCAGGCAGCCCAGAACTTCTTGGTGGGATAAAAGGTGTTGTTGAGCTAGCGAAACCTGCAGCTAGCAGGGGTGGCCAGCGACAAGCTCAAGCCAAGGTGGGTGGACCTTTTTCTGGTCAATAAGAAGTGGTCAGTGGTCAGCTATGAATTAGAGCTGCCAGACCACAACGGGATTCATCTGCTCCCTGTTCCATGCTTTTCTCCTCAAGGCTTACAAGAAGCCGGATGTGTAGTTTGTGGTGCGTGGACAGGCTCCTCCTCCACCGGTCTTGGTGGAGGGGAAGGAGGAGGATGTGGTGGAGACGATTATTAGGCACCGTCAGCACGGCAACGGGTGGCAATACCTAGTGAAATGGCTTGGCTATGGGCCTGAGCACAACGCTCAATTCCACAGGGGCGGTGCGGTTAACATGATCCTCTGAGCGTACTAGCAGCGCACCAGGACGGTATGCTCTCCGAGGGGGGGGAGGGGTGATGTTATAGGAGCCACCAGTCAAGGGGGTGATTACGTCATCATGATGACTTCAGATGCATGTTTTTGTGTAGTAATTGTAATCTACATACAAAACTGTGCAAATTGGACCCAAGAACCGGGTTATTCAGTGCAATAACAAGAAACATACAGCCATGCAAAGGTGGAAGGTGCATCTCTAGAAAATAGGAGACATGCCGGTTCAACTCCGAGCACGGTACAACGACTTTCTTGCCCACTGTGGCCAAAGATCCCCTGGATGGAAGCTTAGCCAATGAGGCAAGATTCATTGGGGTCCACGGGCGCTTTCGGATGGCGGCTGGAGGGGCATTCACAGGCAAGGGCGCTTCGGGGGGGCGTGACCCCCGCTGGCGGTGCTGCCAGTGGTAGTCACGTGTGGAGCACTCAAGCGGCCATAGCTCAGTCGTTTCTCCATGGATTGAGAATTTCTTTGGTGCATTGGAAAGCTCGTGGTGCTGACTACATGATTCATCTGTTATTTGCAAACTTGCACCTTTTTAGAGGACTTTGGAGCATTGAGGGGCTCTCAGATGGCTCATAAGGGCTGGTACATGAGGACGCCTAGGGGTTGTTCTAGGCATGCCAATCTGACCTAAGACTCTGTACATTGCCTTGTAATGGTCTATCAAGTCTAAGAATTCATTCCTTGTCCAGAACTCCTTGTACTTAAAAAATTGCATTGCATATAGTCATGTGATCCTACAAGCATTCTACAGTGCACCTTGGTACAAACACCACCAAGAGAGTCGTACGGCGGGGACCTTGGTCACTAGCAACCGCCTTGCTACTAAGAGAGGACCGTGTGGCATCTCAAAGGTTGGTCAACACACCAAGGGATCAAGTGTAAGGAGGTTTATCCCAAGGGGCCACGACAATCGTATCGTCATCCTGAAAGGCACCCATGTAGCCGCTCGCCTCCCCAGACGAGTGCCGCAAGGCCTGCAAGCCGGCCTCCAGGACTAGAAGCAACGCCAAGTCGAACAGCACCGGGTCCATAGGATCACCCTGATGGACACCGCACTGGCTCGCTAGGACTGCGGGGGTGCGGACACCGAAGAAGAGCACCTGAGTAGGAGCCAGGTAGAACTGCCGTAGGAATGGGATCCAGGATGAAAAGCCGCGGTCGCGGACGGCCTCGAAGACTGCCTCGCACTCCACCTCGTTGAAGGCAACCAGTGGGACAGATGCACCTGCAAGACAGCCCAGACGCCCCTGACCAGGAGGGCTGCCCCCTCTAAAACGCCGACTCCAAACTGGAGTGGCCGCAAGGTCGCTGCAATCCTATCCTTGTCACGTGCCAGAAGTACCTGCACTGCAAAGCGGAGCAAAAGCCTCTCCTATCGCTATCAACCGGACCCCGTCCTCCTCCATGGCCCCCTTCAGAAGAGGGATCAGGCAGCTGCGACCGAGCATGAGGGCCAACGTGGATGGTAGCTCGCCTTCAAGAATGAAGACCAGAACCTCCAGCAGCGCATTGGGTCCCATCGCCATGTCCAAGAAAAAATCGCGAAGCATGTCCATCGTGAGACCCTCTAGACCGGCTGCTGAACTCCTGGGGCCATCCCTGAGGCCCTGGAGGAGTAGATCGGCAGTGAGATCCTCCCCCGATGTTGGAGGTGGTGGGATGCACGACTCCATCCACTCCGGTGGCATAAGGGTGGACAGAGGGTGGCGCTCCTCCAATGCCTGCAGCGTGTCCTGGGTGTTCGTTGCCGGGGGATGGGACTCGAACAAGTGCATGGCCCTGGCCTGGTCCCCTTTGTGAATGAGGGTGACTGCATGCTGGCATCCGGCAGCTGTCTCCAGCTTTGACTCTGCTCCCCAACGCCGTGTCAGCCGGTGCATGGTGAGAGAAGTGTGGAGAGCTAGGTGAGTCTCCATAGCCGCCTCCTCTGCAAGGCTGGCCTAGTTGCCGCCCTCAAAATGGCTGTAGGGCTCCAGCAAAACATCGGAGATAGAAGAATTGCGGTGTCGGCGCTAACACTGCCTGTGGGCACGGTGTCCCTGATGCCGCGAGAAAGAAGAGGCGAGTGCGTCCTCCCCGACAAGCTCAACATCCGTGGCCGACCTGCAGTAAAGAAGCTAGAAGTGGAGCAGCAAGAACCATCACTTGCACGCAGAGTTGGGAGAAGAAAGGAGATCCGCGGCCCAACGGCAAAGACGCTCAAAGATGACATCGACACGGCGGCGAGGCTCCCAATACAGATGCGGGTAGATTGCATGCGCAGAGACAAATGCAGATGTGGATGGCTCCTGTGGGATTGGTTGTAGACCACCCAGGCGCTCCCAACAGAAGTCTTCAAGCGAATCCCAGGCCTCCAAAATGAGGAGGTCTGCCGGCAGTGGGTGGGTGGAGGAGGCAGCCAAAAATGCCGTGAGGCCCTGGGAAACGAGGAGGGAGGTATCCAGCAACACTGTAGGCGCAAGGGCGCTGGCAGACAGTAGCAGCCCCTCTGAGATGTCCCTCCGGAAGTCTAAGCGTACAGGACCTCCATGCAAGAGGGCGTCCTCCACCTAGTTGCACGCCCGCAGGAGGCAGTGAAAAGCCATTATGCTGATGGCCATTGCTGCCGCCATGGCGTCTCGACGGCGCAAACGCAGGACGGAGTGGTTGATGCACCACTGTCCACGCATCTGGCAGATGGCCAACTTGAAGTCGCCCAGCGCAATCAGCCGATGTGCCCCTGCCCTGGTTCCGAGATGGAGGCTGAGGTGCAAGGCCAATTACTCCGCCTGGTCGTTGGTCACGGTGTCCTGGAGGCGCTCGACGGCCGAAAGAAGTGTCTCTCCATCCGGGGAGTAGAGGACAGCCCTAGCTCCCCCCCTGAGTCTCCCTGTCGTCTCCGCCGCCCTGTCAAAGAAGATCCAGAAAGGACGGTCTCCATCCCGGTCCTACCCCGGCTTGGGCAGCCGGACTGCTAAGGCAAGGGGAGGAGCAGGAGTGGACTGCCCAACGTCCTCCGACCCCATGGTGCTGTTCAACGCGGCCGCGTCACCACGGCGGTGATACGTCCGCAGAGGCTGCTGGACCTGTACGCTCAACGTGGGAGGCTACTGCAGAGCAGCCCCGCAGCAAAGGAGGACATCCCGTATGCCGCCCTGAAGGCAAGGTTTCATGTACCGGCACAATCCGCAGGGGGACTGGAGTAGCAGATCATTCTGTGTCAGCCTTAGTGAAAAAAATTGACATATGCCTCTGGTCGAGTGGCCCACAACGCAGCGACGGTTATGAGAAGCAACAAAGGTGGAAGCAGCAAAGGAAGTTGTAGCAGTCACAAAATACAAGCCGGTGTCTTTGGACAGGTGATATCTACAATGTGGAGCTCAAGTGTGGCTAGTCCACGTTGAAAACGGAGAAGAAGAAGAAATTGTTGTTGCCGAGAAATCACATCGGCCTTCATACCTGAAACGTTTACACCCGTTCCAGAGGAGTTTAGACCACTCATTGAGGTGTCTAAAGGAGGTTTTCCTGACAAAATGCTTCCAGAGTTGCCTCCGAAACAAAACATTAACCACGAAATAGATCTAAAGCCAAGTAGCAGACTGACCTTAAAGGGAACTTATAGGATGAGCAATCACAAGCCAACCAAACTCAAGAAGAAGCAGGACAAGGTGCTCGGTCAGGCGTTTATGAGACCCTCCACGACACCATATGAGACACTTGTACTTTTCACAAAAAAGAAAACTTGGGAGATGTGGATATGTGTGGACTACCGAGCTTTAGATGAAATCACCATCAAGAACCATTGCCCTCTTCTGTGAGAAAACACAACTTTTAACCAACTCTGTGGGGTCCAAGTTTTCGTCAAAATTGACCTATGCAGTAGATATCATCATCTTCGCGTATCTAATCGAGACGTCAAGAAAATAGAGTTCCACAGAAAACACAAACAGTTTGAGTTCACGGTCATTCTTTTCGGACTAGCAAACGTCCCTGTAGTATTTGTGGTTGCGGTGGACGTCCTTCGCTCATACGTCTGTGATTTTGTCATTGTCTACCTTGACAACATCCTGGTGTACAGTCGTACCTGGAGGAGCACAATGGACATCTCCAAAAAGGGTTTTAAGTTCAAGAAAGAGAGATTTTACACAAAACCTCTGAGAGGACATCTTTGGTAGCCATTCGATCGAGTTTTCATGCCACACCATCAACGATGGACGGATCACCATGGACAAAAAAAGGTAGAAGCAATCGCACATAGGCCAAAGCCTAGCAATGTTTGGAATGTCCAAGTGTTTTCAGACTTCTGAACTGCTACCATCATTGTGTAAAGGACTACACCCAAGTGTTAGAACCTCACTCCGGTATCACTCGTAAAACCATCAAGTAGCATTTGAGAGATAGCAAATAATAAGCATTCAACTCTTCGAAAAACACTCTGACCTGGGCCCCAGTTCTACAATTGGCAGATCCACTGGTGGACTACATCATGGCCATTGACTCGTCTGATTGAGCAATCAAAGCCCTTCTCCTCCAACACAACTGCGATAGAAAACCGGTTACACTCTACAAAAGATACACATTATAGAACTTAAAACATGGCAGTGCTACTTGGAATGCTGACTATGCATCGTCTGTACTGACTATCACGCACTGAAGTATCTCAAGACTTAGCCAAATTTGGACCGTCGACAAACTTGATGGATGGAATTCAAGTCTAACTTTGGCTACAACATGGAGTATCGGCCTAAAGAACGTAATCCAGCTGATCCTCTAAGTCAGCGACTAGATTCGACAGTCAAAATCAACACTTTACTTGTCGAACGAGACTCGTACGAGACTTTTTGCAAAGGATACAAAGAGTTCAACGGGTACGACAAGACTAAGTTCTGGTTCAACTATCTCTATTGTCAATGATGATTTACTCACCAGGTTGTCGTAAAACGAAACGAGGAACTACGGAGAATGCTATTGGAGAAAGGCCATGATACCAGCCCAAGTGGAGACTTCGGCAAGGACAAGACGCTCAAGAAGCTGGCAAACTACTACCATTGAGACAAGATGCAGACCAGCATGGCAGCCTTTTGCAAATCGTGTAACATCTGTCAGCGACAAAAATCTCGTCATACGAGTGCACTTGGTCCACTCCAACCAGTCCCTGTTTCGACAGAGCCGTGGGTCAACAGCAGCATGGACTTCATGACAGGATTGCCTGCCACTCCCAAGGACCATGATGCAATCCTCGTAGTAGTGGAAAGATTCTAAAAAAAAAATCGCTTCATCTCAACAACGACCAACGTCACCGCATATCATATGGCTGCACGGTGTGCCATGTAGCATCATCAATGACACAGACAATCGCTTCACTTGCTAATCTTTTTGCAAATTGATGACGCATTACAGCACTTGGATCCATCCATCAATGAAGTTCCATCCTCAAATCGACCGGAAAATGGAGCTGACCAATCAAATGCTCGAATCACTTCTCCGCACCTTATGCGAGCCATATGAAACCAATTGGAAAGCCGAATTGCCAACCACCAGACTCGCATACAACTCCGCCACTTCCACCGAAATGGAAAAAAAATCCATTCGAAGTGGTCTACAATAAACTTCTAGCCATACCTGTAGCGCTAGAAAGCCATAGAAACATTCCCATGGCAAACATCCACCGTAGGGTTTTCTCTAGTGTTTCAGAGGAAATGCGACAAATTCTTGCAAAGACACAAGCAACTATGAAACAAGCGGCCGACCAACATCATAGCAGTGACACGTTTAGCACTGATAACTGCATACTCCTGGGCTCCACAAACATCAAACTCTAAGGACAGGACTTTGCAAAAGTCAAACCCCTATGGTTGGGATTGTTTGAGATTGTGCAAATGCAAAATCCTCTTGTCGCTCACCTTTGCCTCCCTGACAACATGGCGGTCCACCCTATCTTCAACGTTAGCAAGCTCAAGCATTACTCGGATCCCAACACAGATTCTATTGGTAGAACTATTGCACCTTCACCTCCTATCCAAGTAGACGGGGATACTGAGTACATGATTAAAGACATCCTTGGACATCAATGAGGAGGAAAAACAACTCAGTATCTATTCAATTGTTACAGGTACAATTCCATGCAAAACAGTAGGGAGCTCCACGATAACCTCCGGGACATCGATCATCTGATCTAGTGCTACTACCATCGTCACCGTTCTACGTCCACTTGTACGATAGGGCATCGCGGCTAAAAGGGGAGAGGAGTGTTATGTCCTTGATGTACACAAGTCCCTGAACTTTGTGAGTGGGCATATCTGTTCTTGTATTCCTGGCCAACCTCGCGTCGACCTAATAATTTCTATGCAAATCAACCAAGGGTATTATGGCCACGATCTAAGGTGTTCTGTTCTAGAAGATTCTAACAAATTTGACCACCTTTGAAAATGGATAACGTAAATGACACAAACCATACCAATGTTTTGATGTTGTTCGGTCGACTTCTCGACGGTGCTGGGGTGTTACAAATTTGCACCTCGATGTTCTCGAAGCCCCTTCCGACTTCTTGGTAGAGCGTCTTGAAAGAATCCACTCACGGTACAACATCACATGCATTGCTTGGCTTGAATTCCAAGGACACAACATATTCCTGATTGTGATTCTTGTCATTGTATACATGTGCTCGAATTACTTGACACTTGTCATCAAAGTACAGTTACTTCTTAATGCAAAATATCCATTTCCCCCAATTCCTTGAATCATTTACTACTCCATGCCTCATCCTTGTGAGCCACCTGATGGAATGGAGTAATCCCCTTTAGTGACATATTGTGTGAGAATGTAGGTCGTAAGGGACACAAGGCAATAGAGGGCGCTAAAAATGGTGGAGAGACGGCAAAGATCTGGTTGAAATAATGAAAGGAGTTAGAACAATGAACGAGAGAGAGGGGTATCTCCTCGACCCTCGGTACGGCTGGCATACGTGCAAACTGCGCAATAGCTGGCCTATGGGAAGTCCCAGCAAAATTAGCTACCAGCTCTTAAACATCAACACGATAGAATCTGGTAACATTTTGGCTTACTCGGGTGGCCAAATGAAAAACCAAAGCAAGTAGCACAAGCAGAAAAACACTCTCTACTCAACTAAGTGGACAACAAGCAGAAAAGATGTTGCCAAGGAAGTGAACCTTGGGAACTGGCCACCAATAAAACTCCAATGTGCACATAAGGATGTGCAAGATGAAGCTGAGATCATCAAAGTAGCCGTCGGCTACTGTAGCATATCTGTATACGAGTGGCGTCAAGTCAGAGGTCACCAAGATTGACATAAAAACAACCCCCATGAACCGTAGACGCCAGACGTCATAAGCACACACGAGGCACAGACACACAATAATGAGCCACGACCAGCCTCACGGACGGCAACAAGCCACGAGCAGCCTCAACAGCTCAGACCAGGAGACAAAAAGGCAGAACTAGGGTGCTGGAAGGGAATGTAATGGGGACACGTCAACCAGGATCGGCACGGAGGGACTGAAGACGAACAGCATACACAGCCAGCTTGAACTTCCCACTGTAGAGTGTCTTGGCAAGGAAATCGGCACACTATGGACAGGTGTTCAATCCAATCAGGTGCACATCACAATGCGCGATGCATTCACAAAAATAGTAGCATTCGACGTTGATGTGCTTTGTGCGACTGTGATATATGCCATAGTGCTCAGCAATGCCAAGATTGATGCAACAGATGGGTTGGCATAGCTGCTGCATGAGATGACACAATCAAATTCTCTAACAGAAAACTGCACCCAGAGCGACATACTCAGCCTCAATCAAGCTATGGACAACACAACCTTGCTTTCCACTTGTCCAAGAAACTACAGTGCTGTCAATGAGGAAGATGTAACCTGACCGGCTGCGCGCGTCATGATCTTGGACCTAATCGCTGTCTATGTATCCATCAATGAAGATAAAGGGTTGGGAATAAAAACACAAGCGGA
This sequence comes from Penium margaritaceum, assembly GCA_023375785.1. Lineage (NCBI taxonomy): Eukaryota > Viridiplantae > Streptophyta > Zygnematophyceae > Desmidiales > Peniaceae > Penium > Penium margaritaceum. The sequence continues at coordinate 42,055 of SZWC01000943.1, forward strand.
GACAGGGTGTGGACACAATGTAGTGGACGACACATAACGCTACCTCAAGATGGAGGTTGCGCGGCCACTGGAAGAACTAGGAAAACATCAGCACGTGTGATGGTGCCTAGAAACATTAGAGACCTGATGACCTAGAGGTAGGTCGTGATGTCTACCAGCTCCTCCAACTGCACATGGTCAGCGGTCTTCAAGAGCCTATACCCAGCACGCGTCATAGGCATAGTTACATGGGGAAGAATTAGAAAGGATATTGGCAAACCGCTCCCCGAGATTGCGGACTTATCCGTCCTAATGTACGTTGATCATGCGACACTAACGGTCGTGCTCAATCTCCATGTCCAAGAAGATACGGGCATGGCCTTCATCTTGTACACAGACTGGAGGAAGTCCTTCACAGCATAGAAAGCCTTTCCATCAAGCAAGGCAATAAGGAGATCATCCACATAGACTAAGATTGCAACAAATGGTGTCGTAGGATCACTCACAAAGAGAGTAGGGTCAATTGGACTATGACGGTAGCCATCGCGCTCCAGGGTAAAAGTAATGATGAGCTTCTAACAGCGTGCATAGTGCATTAACCCGTACAATGCCTTGCAAAGGCACCGGACGCGACCAGTACCATCGTCAAAGCCAGGCGACTCAATAAGGTAGATCTCCTTATCAAGGCGACCGTGCAAGAATGCGTTATTGACGTTCATTTGGTGAAGTTCCCGATCATGCTGGGCCACCTCGCTCAGTAGTGCTTTGGAAGTGGTGTCCTTCCCCCAGTAGTAAAAGTGGCATCAAAGTCCACGCCAGGCACTTGGGAGAATCCCTTGGCCGTGCAGCGAGCCTTGTAGCATTCAATTACGCCATCTGGCTTGCGCTTGCACCTATACATCCAACGGGCAGCTATGACCTTGCAACCTGGTCGACGATCCACCATGTCGTAAACACCGTGCTTTGTGATGACTTCAAGCTCCTCACGCATGGCCTGCTCCAAGATGGCTGCATCAGGAGCAGAGCGCACCTGGTGGATTACGTTTGGATCAGGCGGGAGGTCAGTGGTTCCACAAGAGGCCAATGCAGTGGCGATGGAGGCGGTGTGTGTTATAGGACCAGACTCAGAAGCCACATTAACACGAAAGAACTGAGCCACGATCAAAGAGTAGTGGACCAGACAGTTTGGTTGGACCACAGTGGCAGAAAACCCATTGCACCGAGACCAGTGTCAGGAGGAGCAGGCACATGATTTTGTATAGAAGGACTAGTAGGGCGCGATGGGCCAGAGCAATCGACAGAGGGAGCAGCATGAGAGCGCGATTGCAAAGGCCTAAGACGGCCACCAGGAGCTTGACTGAAAGGAGGAGGGTCAGAAGAGGGCAGGGGTGAGACTGGGTCCAAAGACAAGGCAATCGCATAGGATCAGCTGATGGTATAGAAGTGAGAGAAGGTGAGACTGGGAAGGATTCACGTAAAAATGTTGGATAAGATGATGAAAATGGCGCAGGCACGACTCCAGGTAACGTATCAGTGGATGACATTACAGGAGGTGTAGATGACAGGACAGGCAATAAAAAATATGGCGACAGGGGCATAGGTGCCGACGACAACTCACGCAAGGACACAGAAACAGGTACGAGTGGTAGAGAGGATGTAACCCGTAGGACCGGGAGGCTGTGGACAACCGTGCACTCATGGGTGCAAAAGTCGGAGGAGATGGAACACAGGTGGGAGACACAGACAAAGAGGAGAAACTGCCCCCATTCCATTCAGCCCATGAGCATCCCTACAGGCGGAAGGCGAGTGCAAGAGAAGAGAGGTTGTTGACAATGTTGCGACTGAACTTGTGTAGAAAAACAGAGTGTCAGGAGTCTCAATGATGCGCACAGAATCAGCATCTTCAAAATGTCAAGCCTTGGACTACAGAGATGTACTAAGGAACAGACAACTACGGCTGCAACAAGAGAGATTCCTATCACGTTGTTCCTCAGGAAGCAGGACGCATGCGATGCTCCCCTAGACATGAGCAATACGCAGGTCAGCGCGGCAACCATACCAGTGTTTGTACGGTGTGACATGGTGTGGAAGCGGAACATGAGGATTCCTCTTCCACATCCATGCCATGTTCATCATGGCCTCATAAGGAAATGCTTTGGAGAGACCAGACTCAAGCTGCATGGGGAGGACACTGTCAGCCAGGGTGCGGTTCCAACGTTCTCATACAAGGTTTCACTATGGGGTACATGGGACAGAAAACTCAAAGAAGACACCAAGCGATGTAAGAAAGCAAAGATTTGGACCGATGAACTCACCATTATGATCAGAGTAAAAGACCTATAGCTTGTTCTAACATGCACGCTCTACTGGACAAGCCAGGACTCAATTGTAGGCCCAACGTCACTCTTCAAGCTAAGTGAGTAAGTCCATCTGAAAAAAAATCATCATCATTGAGGCAAAGGACGTAATGACCACCGTTGAGAAATTCAACCGGGGATGGTCCCATCACGTCAGTATGCACAAGAGTGAGAGGCTTGTGGTTGCGCGACTCAGACATGGGAAACGGTGTGTGGTGTATCTTGCCTTGTGCACAGTCCAAGCAATGAGTGGTGTAGGGTATAGAAAATGTGGCGGCGTCCAAGCCAGCGGTAGGCTGATGAGGAAGCAAGCTGCATATGGCAGCGGCGTGCACATGGCAGAGGCGTCGATGCGGTAGAAGAGTATTCTTAGGGGAGAGTGAGGGAGAAAAATGGACATGAGTATATGCAACCGCAGTCAGAGTGGGTGCAAACAATGGAACACAATACAATTGGTCACACCGGAGATCACAAAGAACAATGTGTCCATAGGAAGGGAGGATCAGGTGCATGAAGCCTGTGCCATACCCCGAGAGGGAGACGGAAGGAGAGGAAGTGAATGCTTGAGGAGCAGGTGCATGAAGCCACGAAGGTGCTGTGTAGTACAGTGAGGGTGGTCCATATAACGATGAGACCCAGTAGGTTGGTGTCCATGCCACCCCAGGTGGAGGCATGGCCGGCGATGCCACCGTGATAAGAACGGATAGCTTAGAGGAGAAAGAATGAAGGAGTAATGGAAGAACCTGAGAATAGTCTTCAACGATGCCGTGATAAATCCCCAGGTACCTGGGTCTCGGTCGAGAGGGGTAGACTGTGAAAGAGTACAAGAGGAGGATGAAAGAGAATAGAGAGATGATGAAGAGTAAGCCAAAGAACCTGAGAATGGCCTTCCACGATGTCGAGACAAATCACCATGCACCCGCATCTCGACCGAGAGGGTTAGACTGTGAAAGATCACAAGAGGGGGAGAAAAGAGAACAAAGAGACGAGGAAGAGTAAACCAAGGCACGAGAAATGCTCACATATCTGTGCCACAACACGGGATGTACAAAAGGTCTTTTGAGGAATGAGGACACAACCCCGAGTACCCGGGTCTCGATCATGTGAGCAGATTTGAGACCAGAGACTAGAATGAGTATAAAACCCAAAGGAAGAAAAACTTGGCCTATGAGGAGGTTGGAGATCCCTACGTGTCTGAGTTCAATCTCCACGACTGTTTGTCTCCCAAGACTTTGGGACAAGCCCCCAAATTTCCTGGTCTCGACCAAGAGGGGTAGAAGCGAAGTGGAGAGGAATTGAAGGTAAAGGGAAAACAAGGTAAAAAAAAATTGATAAAGCAACAAATTCAAGTCAAGGCTGAAGATCCACAGAGGTGGCCCCCAAGAGGGGCTGCCAAGTAGGTGGGTCCGGGTGCTCCCCGGGCCTCTTTTTTTGCGATTTCTTGCGAGAAGGGAGCTCATCATCCCCGAGAGATCTCCCGGTCAACAAGCTTGTCGGTCGATGACCCGTCAGCAACGGTGAAGTTCTGTGGTAGTGAGAAAGATCATATCTATTAGGAAGCTATACTCACGCTTCCTTAAGGCTATGGAAGTAGCTCTGTTGTGGCGGCTACTAATCCGACAGCCATTGCTGCTGTGGTTCATGCAGAATGCCAAGAGCACTGCTCTTGTAGTGCTACAACTTTGTGCAGAATGCCAAGACGCTACTATTGTGGCACTGTTGCGACAGTTTTTGCTGTTGCTGCTGTTGCCGTTGCTGCTGCTACTGCTGAGATTACGGCAGCTGTTGCTGCAGAGGCTGTGCAGAAGCTGTTGCGATAGAAGTTGCTCCTGCTTGTGTCGGCAGATCTGCAACTTCTACTGCTGCAGTGGTTGCTGCCACCACCAAAAACAATGGTAAAAAGTTGCTCAAAAGTGAATCTTATTGCTTCTCCTGTTGCTGTTGCCAAATGTAGTAGCAATGCATGTGCCGAAGTGCAATCAAGAATGCTGCGAGAGAGTTGGTGGTGCCGTTGTTGTATTACAATAAGGAGAGAATGCAAACTTCCTTTTTTTTTGTTTGAAGGGTAGCGAGATCAGGAAATCCACAATGCACAGTTGCGATTGTCACGGATTACTTGGAATCCGTGTCTGGCAAATGGGCAAAGAGGCCCAAGTCATGCAAAGGGGCAGTTACAACCTGTGGTTGTAATTTGTTCCCACGGCTCAGAGAGCGCCCGACGTGTGTTGGTTGACGCCGACGAGATGATAGCCACAACGAGTGAACTTTGCCAAAAATAATTGGTAGCGTTCTGCCTCCAGCACTGCCGCAGAACTACGTGGTGCAAGTCCTGAGGTCAAGGCCGCCACGATGTCAGGATTTTTTTGCCCCCACCCTACCCAATCCAGCCCATCAAGAAGCTGCTGCTTATGTGTTGTTTGGCAGAATGCGAGGGTGCAGTCTCTTATGTACTCTGATACCATGAGAAAATGGAGTGATCCCTTTTAGCAACGTATTGTGTGAGATTTCAGGTTGTAAGGGACACAAGGCAACAGACAGCTCTAAAAATGGTAGAGAGATGGAAAAGATCTTGTTAAAAGAATAAGAGAAGTTAGAAAAATGAGCAAGAGAGAGGATTATCCCCTCCACCCTCACTACGGCTGGTGTACGTGCAAACAGCGCAACAGCTGGCCTATGGGAAACTCCCATAAAAATTAACTCAAATCTCCCAAACAATGACTGGATAGTACACGACAACAGTAGGGCTCAGTATGGTTTGTCAATCAGCCACCTGGATGGCTGAATGACAAACCGAAAGAAGCAATGGAAGCAAAAAAACACGCTCTACAGAACTAAGTTAACGAAGAGCAGGAGTGGTGTTGCCGAGAAAGCGACCCTTGGTAACTGGCAACCGAGAAAGTTCTTGTATGTACATAGGGATGTGCAAGATGAAGCCAAGATTGTCAAAGCAGCCATCGACCACCAGAGCCTGCCTGCTTGCGAGTGGCATCAAGTCAGAGGTCACCAACACTGACATGAAAACACCATCTATGTTCCGCTCGGCGCAACAAGGAGTGGTGGACAACCAATTCACGAAATACATACTCATGTCAATCCATGGTTTTGTCAAAGCAGGGAGATGCTGGAGTAGTTCTTGTGGCCTCGTGTGATGAGATTTTAATCGTTGACATGTGTTGCATGCCCTGTAGAAGGTTGCCACATCTGTATGCATCTTGTCCTACCTGTAATACTTTGCGAGCTCCTTGAGCATCTTGTCCTCATCTCGGCCATCAAGTTTAAAGCATCTGGTCGCAAATTTAAAGCATTCACTATACTTGCCTTTCCAGGTCCGTACTCAATGCCGTAGTAGTAGTTGGACTCAAGGAACTCCATGCATCGAGTCTATTGTCGACTCCACTCAGATCTGGCGGAGTCTTGGGATATGAGAGCACGTGATGGTCGGTGTGGACAATGCATTGTAGACATTCCAAGAAGCAAGGCCACGTTTTAAACGCATAAATGACGGTGAGCATATCATTCTTGTGTACCGCTTATTTGAGTTCCAGCCCGTGAATTCTCTGTGACATGTATGCGACCGGTTGTTTTCCACCGCCATTGTCTTGGAGGAGAACGAATCTGATTGCTCGATTGGACACATTGGTGGCCATGATGAGTCCTCCGACAAACCAAACCGATGAGGCAGTGGTGGTAATGGGAGAGTTATGGTTAATAACCCCAAATTTGCACACTTCATGATCTATGTATCAAACAAACATGTAAACATTGCAAACAGTGCATGCAAACATTTTTCACAAAACATCCACATGAATGCATGCCAGTTAAGCCCGGATGTAAACTCCTTGTAGATAAAACAGACTATAATGTGCTCTATGTGACATTTAGTATTCTCTGCGAACAGTCCATGTTCACTAGTTTGTTCACTCCCCAAAACACTTGTCAATACACAGTTTCACGGGTGAGGCAATTGGTCATACATGTTATGGGAAACGATAGAGGAAATTGTAGCAGTTGCAAAATGTAAGCCAATGTCTCTAGAGGTGGCCAAAGGAGATCTTTGACGCCGAGCCAACCGTAGCCAGTCCACGTGGAGAGAGGGGAAGCAGAAGAAATCACAGCAGCAGGGCCGACCATACCAGTCTTGACACCTTGAGGTCGTTGTAGTATGTATACAGTTATTGGGGGGCAAGATCACTGCCTGTGACGATTTGGCAGAAATGTTGAGTATACTCTGACATGCTCGATTGGTGACACAGACATGCAAACTTATACCGTGTATCAGACTTCTTATTCATCTTTCCAAAGCGGACGAGGGTTCGTTGGTTCACCTAGAGAGCGCCTTTGTTCACGTGTCGTTGATCCTTCACCACCAGAGTCTTCACTGGTTACTAGTGCTCCTCGCCAGGTGCTCTCTCTCTGTTCCCTATTATTGTTGCAAGGTTTGCAAACTTTTGAATGGTACATATATGTTGAAGACTCGTGTGAGGTTATTGCCTTGAATTTTATGTCTCAGCCTACCTTACAGTGCCGCTCACCTCTTGTACCAAGTGTTCAGCCAAGCAAAAGCTTGGTGGTTCACATGGATGAGGTTCAGAGCAGCAGGCAATTGAAGGAGTTCAGACGAATGAATAAAATGTTTTCAACAGGAAGTGTACTTCAATGATGTGTCTATTAAGTCGAGTGCATGTATACAACAAAGAGAATAGTAATGAGGCATATGTTGGATCTTCGGCGCTTGAGCCAAGCAGTGCATGTGATGTCGCGTTGTGCGTGGTCGCTTCAAGAAACTCCGCTGAGAATTCAGGGGATTCAAGAACTCTGAATGCACAGTTTCACAAAAGTCCATTGCTGTCAAGATGCTAAACAAAAAGTATCTAAAAATGGACATATTTTGCGATTCTTTTGTCGACTATTCTAGAAAGTGGTCGTAGCTCTTAGTTTTACATCCCTCACGTACACAAGTCCCTAAAACTCGCGAGTGGGAAATTTTGTTCTTACATTCATGGCCCACCGTGCAGTGACTTCAAGACTTTTACGTTGTTCGGCCAAGGGCATTTTGGCCAACTGCCCTGACCTCTGGTATTTCATTCGAGAAGTTTCTGAAAACTTCAACCACTTGCCATAATGGTCGACAGAAGTGTTGCAAACCATAGGGATATCTTGACATCACTTGGTCAACTTCTCAACGATGCTCAACTTTTACAAAGAAGCATCACGATACTCTCGAAGCCCCCCAACTTCTCCATGGAGCTTCTCAAATCCACCACTCACAACGTGACTTCGCACGTGTCACTCAACTTGAGCACCGAAGACCCAATCATGCCTCATATTTATCCTCAGCATTGTATACATGAGCTCGACACTCTTGACACTTGTCATCAACGTGGCATGACTCTCTCTCACGCCACCGAAAACGTGGAGCGACATTGCATGTGCTACACTCGCTCACTCTGGGAAGCTGAATGAGAAATCTGCCGTATGGTACAGACTCCAACGTAGACATCAGCAGTCTAGTGTGGCATAATACACTTGGAGTTTTCGTGAATTCATCACCGACAGTGACCTTGCCCTTGACAAACCGTGTTTTTACTTTGACAACGTCCTCAGGCGACATGTTTGGTGAGAAATCACCATTTGTGTCATTCAAGACAACCTTCCACGAATGATCGCAGCAGCTGACTGCATCGACAGTGCCAACTACAACATTTGGATGTAGGAATCCAACGACTAGCGACCTCAGAGCCACAATCCTTATTGTGGCAGAGGGAAGTCACGGTTGGAAAAAACCTCATCTCCGATGGAAATTGACGCCGTCAATCAACCCAATCAACGGGTCTACTAGACTTGCGGAAAACCAGGTCATATCTCATGCAAGTGTCAAAAGCGACAACAACAAGCCAAAAGGGGGGAGGAGTAGAAAAAGAGTGAGGAATCGGGAAATGGCAAAGGACAGGATTAGACGGCAAGGCTCCTATCCGGTCGGAAAATCTGCGCCGAGTGATCGCCCATCTAAACGGCTCACATTGCTTCAGAAGAGGGTTCCCAAGATTGCAAAGTTCGACGATGAGTACAAGGACGACCAATCTGCGATACTTCTACGAGTGCAACCGAGGGGTGTTTAAGGTCGCAGAAAGGTACTGGCACTACTAGATGGAGGATCTCCTTATAGTTTTGTCAGAAATGACATGGTTCAGAAGCTGGGCTTACAAACCTCACCAGGAGTGTTTGAAGGAAAGACTATTGATGGAAGACTGTAGATCCGTCGACTTCGTGAACCAATCCAACTGCAAATTGGGGATCCACACAACAAAATGGTCTTGAGGACTTGTCCAATGAGCGACCACAAAATTGTCCTAGGGTGATTTTTCCTATACCGGCACAATCCGCAAGTCAATTAGAGCAGTGGAGCAGTCTACGTCAGCATGAATGGCAGAAAGTGACACCTGCCTCTGGTCGAGCAACCCATGAGGCAACGGTTGTTACAAAGGCAGCAGAGGTGGAAGTTGTAAAGGAAGTTGCGACAGCCATAAAATGCCAAGCAATATCTCTAAACGTGGCCAGGCGATACCTGAATTGCAGAGCTCAAGTGCGGCTAGTCCACGTGGTAGCAGGGAAAGCAGATGAAATCAAAGTTGCCGAAGAGCCAATGGCATCAACACCCGAGAAGTTTGTAGCAGTGCCAAAAGATTTTACAGAGCTCATCTAGGATTTTGAAGGCGTTTTTCCCGATGAACTATCCTGAGAATTAAAACTACAACGCAACATAGACCATCAAATAGACGTGAAGCCGGGCAGCGGTCCAACAGTGAAGGGGACCTATTAGATGAGCGATTACGAGAACTCAAGAAGCATCTGGATGAGATGCTTGGGCAGGGGTTCATCCAACAATGCAAGTCATCCTACGCAGCACCAGCGCTTTTCACAAAAGGAAAACAGGTGAGATGAAAATGTGCGTGGACTACCAAGCGTTGGACGACATCACCATCAAGAACCGCTATCCCGTCGTGTGAGCAAATGATATGTTTGACCAACTCTGTGGGGTCCGAATTTTCAGTAGAATCGACCTACGTAGCGGCTATCATCAGTCCCGCATATCTTGTAAGGACTTTGAGAAGACAGCATTCCGCACCAGATACGGGCACTTCAACTTCACGAGCATGCCGTTTGGACTCACGAACGTCCCTATGAAATTTATGGCAGCAATGAACAACATTTTTTGCCTGTACCTTGACGACTTTGTCGTCGTGTATCTCAACGACATCCTGGTGTACATCCGCACCCTAGAGGAATACAATGGACATCTATGATAAGTTATTGAAGTGCGATTCTGGTCGCCATTCGATCGAGTTTTTGGGCCCCACCGTCGGCGGCACACCAGTCACCATGGACCGGGAAAAGGTGGAGGCGGTCACTGATTGGCCGACGCCTACAAATGATTGGGCCGTCCAGGTATTTCTGGGCTTCTGTAACTACTATAGCTTATTCGTAAAGGACTATGCCTGGGTGTCAGCGCCTCTTTTTGACCTCAACCGGAAGACCACCAAGTGGAATTGGGAGGACAGCGAACAAGAAGCATTTAACTCTTCGAGAAACACTGTGACCTTAGTGCTAGCCTTGCGATTGGAAGTTTTTACGATGGACTACAGCATGGTCACCGATGTGTCCAATTGAGCCATCGGGAAATTCTCCTCCGAAGTGACTACGATGGAGAACAACCAGCTGCGTACATGTGAAGAAAACTACGCGGGCTTGAACTCGACTACGCGTTGCACAAGAAGGAAATGCTTGCAGTCGTGCATGCGTTCAAAACAAGGCAATGCTGCTTAGAATGCGAGTGATGCACCATCCGCACCGATCGTCATGCCCTGAAATATCTCAAGACCCAGCCGAATTTAAGCTGTCAACAAACTCGATAGATGAAGTTCCTTGAGCGCAACTTTGACTACGGCATTGAGTACCAGCCTAGAGAAACAAATCCGACAGATGCTGTCAGTCAAAAACCAGATCTAATCACCGAGATCAGTACGTTGCTCGTCAAATAAGGCCTGTACCTTTTGTGAGTAAGGCTGCTCACGAAAGGTTACAAGGAGTTCGGCGGGTATGACAAAACCAAGTTTTGGTTCGACGACCCCTACTGGCGACGGTGATTCACTCGCCAGGTTTTTGTGCCTCCAAACGAAGAACTGCGACAGATGTTATTGGAGGAGTGCCATGGCATCGGTCTAGGTGGACAATCCGGCAAGGAAAAGATGCTCAAGAAGCTAGAAAAATGCTACTGGTGGAATAAGATGCAGATCAGTGCGGCGGCCTTCTGTAAATCATACAACATGTGTGAAAGACAAAAATGTCGTCACACGCGGCCACCTGGTCTACTTCAACCCCTACCCGTTCTGACAGAACTGTGGGCCGACATTAGCATGGACCTCATAGCGGGACTGCCCGCCAATCCCGAGGGGTATGGCGCCATCCTCATCGTGTTGGAAAGATTTTCTAAAGCATCACACTTCATCCCGACAACAACCACCGTAAACATGGAAGGAACAGTGTGGTTGTTGCTAAATCGGATCGTGCGGCTAAACGGAGTGTTGCATACCATCATCAGTGACAGAGATGGCCATTTCACCAGCAGTTTTTGGCGCGAACTGATGAGCTAGGGTAGTCAAATCCAACTATCTACGGCATTCCATCCCCAGATCGACGGGCAAACCGAGCAAACCAACCAGACGCTCGAACAACTTCTCCAAAATTTATGCGAGCAGCACCAATTGGACAGTAAAAGTGCTGACCGTCCAACTTGCATACAACTCCACCACTTCCATCGAAACTGGTAAAATACATTTCGAGGTGGTGTACGGCAAACATCCTACCACACCTGCTGGTTTGCAAAGGGAGAGTAACTTTTTTGTGGTTGATATTCACCGCCGGGACTTCACGAGCATTTGGGAGGAAACACAGTAAATCCTCGCAAAAATGCAAGCACCTATGAAGCGGGCAGCCGACCGACATCGAAGTGATGACGTGTTTAGCGCTCGTAATTGCATCCTCCTCAGCTCCGCACACATCAAACTTCGAGGGCACGACTTTGCAAGGCTTAAATCCCGATGGTTGGGCCCATCTGAGATTGAGCAAATGCAAACCCCAGTCGTCACTCCACTTCTTCTCCTTGACAGCATGTCAATCCACCCTATCTTTCACATCAGGAAGCTCAAACACTACCAGGACCCCAGTTAGAACTTCCCTGGCAGAGATGTCGTACCTCCACCTCCTGTACAAGTGGAAGGAGAAGCGGAGTACGTGATTGAAGATATCTTCAAACATCAATGCCGTAGAAAAACAACCAAGATTCTAGTCAAGTGGCATGGCTACAACTCCACGCATAATCATTGGGATTTCTACGACAACCTTGGGGTCATTGATCATTTGATCGACGGCTACTTTTGCCGTCTTCAAACTATGTCTGCTAGCATGCCGGGACGTCGCGGCTAAAAGGGGAGGAAGTTTTACGTCCCTGACATACTCGAGTAGCAAGTGGACATTTCTGTTCTTCCATTCATGACCCAGCACACGAAGACTTCAGGATTTATACACCATTCGGTTGAGGACATTTTTCCCAGTTGCACCGACCTTTGGTGTTTCATTCCAGAAGTTTCTGACAACTTTGACCACTTTCCAGAATTTTCAACAGAAGTGTCGCGAACCATGTTGATGTTTCGATATCGTTGATTCAACTTCTCAACAAAGTTAAACTTTTGTAAAGAAGCGTTGCGATGTTCTCGAAGCCCCCTGACTTTTCGGCACAGTTTCTCAAATCCACCACTCACAACATTGGTTCGTACGCGTCTCTTAGCTAGAGCACCAAATACCCGACTTATTCCTCATTCTCTGTTACGTACCAGACTTACACGAGTCCCTAATCTGTGCAAGTGGGCAATTTTGTCATTACACAAATAGCCCACCGCACGATGAGACCTCAATTTCTGCTCCGACGGTCGAGGGCAATTTTGGCCAACTGTCCTTGCCCTCTGACGAACCTTCTCGTATCTTTTGACAGCTTCGACCACTTTTGAGAATCCACAACAGAAGTGTCATGAGCTTTTGGTTGACTTCTTGACGCATCAAGACATGTCTAGATTTATAAAGACGCATCTCGCATCTTTGCCGTCGATCCTTGAAGCCCCTTGATTTCTTGGCGGAGATTCTTGAACCCGACTACTCGCGACACGACTCTACACGCGTCGCTTGATGATCGACCATACGACCCCGAGTACGCCTCATTCGTAACTCGACACTTGTATATATGTGTTCGATCATTTTGACACTTGTCATCAAAGTACACTTACAGCTAATTATAGATTGCTCAAGTGTCCCAAATTCTCAATCATATTCGGCCTCGCAACTTCTACCTGTTCACCATCTATGCTCCGTTTGGCATAAGACTTGGTATCATAGCACAGAGGTGCTGGAGAGATATCCGACTAGTTTATCCATCCGGAGGACTACCTCGCACAAGACGTCAACACATCTCGCACCTCAAGGATTTAAAGACCTTGCGACTGTGACGTGAAGTGAGCGAGCGCATCCAACGACCAGCATCGGGTCTACGGCGACAACTTTGGCAATGGAGGCGCAGAACGTGCCTTTGCACGCTAACCCTCAAGCGACAACGAACACTGGTATGGCAGGTTATGCGGCAGCTGGATCAACCCCTACGGCTTCGACGACCAACCCAGTCGCGGATCCAATGACGGTAAACCAGCCACCCCTACTAACAGCCTTCACGACAATAACAGGAATGACAGGTGCCACCGAACGACAGGCGCGGATCAATGAGGAACTGGCAAACCGTATCTCCGCGCTTAAGGGGATCAACATCCATCTGCTCCAGTAACTCAGTTTTGCAATGGAGGCTCTTCGCAATGCAAGTGCACGGGAAGCGGTGCTCGTGGAGAGAAACACCCAAGTCTCGAGAGAGCCCAAGATTCGGCTGGCCCTTCTTGAACCGTTCAATCCTGTAAACTCCAAGGGACCAACGGTTCGGATGTGGCTTATGAGTTTGGAGGTGTACTTCACCACTGTTGGGGACAACGACGATCAAAAGAAGATTGACCTCGTGGCCCCGCTCTTGCGTGGCACGACTCTAAGATGGTGGTCTGATCTCAAGGCCATCCAACAGTAGCAAGAGACCAGCTCGACCTCATCAACGACCAACGGCGCCTGTCTCATATCACCAACTGCAGGTGTTCCACCCTTGGAGCTGATCAATCCGCAATGGCAAGATGCACTCACGCCACCAACTGACTCGAAATTGCGCACGTAATGCTCGCATGATTTGGATGACTGAAAAAGAAGTCTGACACTTGGTACAAGCTCCAGCGTCTCCGTTAGCAGTCCACCGTGGCAGAGTACACGTAGAGATTCCACTAGATCATCGCTGGTGTAGACATCACCCCCGACAAGCTTTGTTCTTACTACAATGGCCTCAAACAAGACATTTGACGAGTGATTGTCATTTTGTCATCCAAAACGACTTACCGCAGCTGATCGTAGCAATAGAAAGGATTGAAAGCACCGACTTCAATGCTCGGATCAAGGAACCCTACAGCTGGCAACCTCCCAACCACAATTATCGTGGGAACAAGAAAAGCCAGTCGAAGGACTCCTCGACTCTGATGGAAGCAGACGTCGTCGACCAGAGAGATACGCGCACGTGCTACAACTGCAGAAAACTCGGGCACATTGCTTGCAACTGCTGAAGCAAGAAGCAGGCCAGAAAAGGGGGCAAGTTGCGGAAAAATGAGTCAGGACTCTCCAAGGGATAGGAGTGAAAGGCGCGACTCTTGTCCGCGAGGAGCCACCTGCGCCGAACAATCACCCACGTACTTACACATTCTTAGGTGTACTTACACATGCTTGAATGCACTCACAGGTACGTGCACATGTTTACATGTAATTACATGTACTCGCATATACATCCGCATACTGACACGTACTTACACATTCTTGCACGTACTCACACGTACTTACACGTACTTACACATAGTTACGCATACTTACATGTACTTACACGTACTTACATGGACTTACAGGTACTTACACATACTTACGCGTACTTACACATACTAACACCTACTTACAGGTTTACGACACCGCATGGGATCTCTGAGATCACAGATTTTGACGAATGGTACAAGGATGACCAACCAGCAATACTGCTAAAAGGACAACCCCGAGGTTGCAAAAGTCGTAGCACAGTACGGGCACTGTTGGATTGAGGAGCTTCTCACAGTTTTCTAAGCAGTGACATGGTTTGAAAACTGGGTCTACAGACCAAACCGGGGAAATTTGAATGAAAAACCATCAATTGGAGATTGCCAATACGGAGACTACCAGATCCACTACGACTACAAGTGGGAAATTTGTGGGATGTAACAATCTGGAGGTCCTGTCCAATGGGTGACCACAAAATCATTCTCGGACGAGATTTCCTGTATCAACACAATCCGCAGGTTGTCTGGAACAGCAACAACATCTAGAAGGAAGTCAATGGCACCAAGCCACAACTTTCGCGTGTTGAACAGAAGACAACAGTGGAAGCAACAGAGGTTGAAGCAGCAAAGGAAGCCGTGGTAACCGAAAAGTGACAACTTGTGCAGCCGACACCGCTCAACGTGGCCAAATGTTTCATGCGGTAAGGAGCTCGTGTGTGGCTCGTACATCTCAAGATAATGGAGGAAATGGAAGTGGCAGCAACTGAATCATCATCCTCATGGGCCTCATAGGCATCAACAATGTTTGCGATGGACCCAAAGAGTTCGCACCACTCATCTGAGAGTTTTCGGACATCTTCCCCGATGAACTCCCAAAAACCCTACCACCTCAACGTGACATGGACCAACGCATCAAGGTGAAACCGAACAGCCAACCCATAGCTTGAGCGGCCTATCGGATAAGTGATCACAAGCTGACCGAGCTGAAAAAGCAGCTCTACAAAATGCTTGGTCAGGGGTTGAGCCGTGCATCCACGTCACCATATGCCGCACCCGTACTGTTTCTAAAAACAATAACTGGCGAGATGTGGATGTGCGTGGACTACCGGGTGTTGAATGACGCTACCATAAAAATCTGCTACCCTCTTTCTCGAGTCGAATTTTTTTGGACAAACTTCGAGGGGCTCAAATATTCATTAAAATTGATACATGTAGCGGTTATCACCAGATCCGTGTGGCAAATGCCGTTCGATCGAGTTTTTGGGTCACATCATCAACGCCGGATGGATCACCATGGATCCGAAAGAGGTTTTAGCAGTCACTAATTGGCCGACACCAACCAACATTCAAGACATCCAAGTTTTTCTCAGCTTCTGAAGTTACTACCGGTGCTTCGTACGTGATTACGCCCGAGTGTCTACACCTCTCTCCGACTTCATTCCAAAAGAAAATAAGTGGTGGTTGGGAGAAAGCAAACAAGAAGCGTTCACTGCTTTGCAAAGTGCTATGACCTCTTTGCCAGCCCTACGATTAGCCGATCCAACGGTCGACTACGTCTTGGTTACAGACGTCTCAAATTCATCCATCGGTGCAGTCCTCCTACAAAACCAGAGCAACAGAGAACAGCCGGTTGCATACATGTTGTGGAAACTACGAGGACCGGAACTAAACTACGTTGTACACGAGAAGGAGATGCTGGTGGTCGTACATGCATTTAAGACATGGCGATGCTATCTTGATTTTTGCTGGTGCATCGTACGCACCACCATGCACTGAAATACTTGAAGATGCACCCAAACCTCAATCAACATCAAACCCAATGGATGGAGTTCCTCGAATTCGGGATAGAGCATGATATTGAGTACCGGCCAAGCAGAACCAAGCCCGCAGACATGCTCAGCCGCTGACCAGATCTGATGGCTCAAGAAGCAATATCACAACTGCAACGAGATCCGTATCCTGAGCAGTTGTTCACACGAGGCTACGACTAGCATGGCGGATACGACGAGGCAAAGTTCTGGTATGACACACCCTATTGGCGGCAGCAATTCACTCGCCAGGTGGTCATGCCCCTGAGGGATGAACTCCGCTGCATGCTGCTCAAAGAATACCACAACACCGGTCCAGGTGGGCACTTCGGAGAAGACAAGTTGCTGAAGAAGCTGGCAATGCACAACGGGTGGGACAAGACGCAATCTGACATGGCCAAATTCTGCAAATCCTACGACATGTGTCAGCGACAAAAATCCCGTGCACACGCGGCTACCCGGACTTCTGTAGCCGCTCCCCATTCTGACGGAACTGTGGACTGACATCTCCATGCACTTTGTCACATGATTACCAGTCATACCCGAGGGATATGACGCAATCCTTGTGGTTGTCAACAGGTTTTCCAAAATGTCTCATTTCATTCCAAAGACGACCACTGTCACCGCCAAAGGAACAGCACAGCTGTTTCTGAATAACATTGTATGGCTACACGGCGTGTCGAGAACCATCACGAGCAACCGGGATGGCTGATTCACTAGCCAAAATCTGACACGAACTAATGACTCGCTACGACAGTCGAATCCAGCTTTCAACGGTGTTCCATCCTCAAACCAACGGCCAGACCGAGCGGATCAATCAGACGCTCAAACAACTTCTCCAAAGAATATGCAGACCTCATTGGACAAAATGGGTTTAAAAACGCATGACCGCCGAAATCGCATACAACTCGACGATTCCACCGCAACGGGAAAAACTCCGTTTGAAGTGGTTTATGGCAAACTTCCCGCCACAGCAGGCAGGCTACACAACCAGAGTAACATTCCCGCCGTTGACGTCCAACGCCAAAACTTCTCCACTATCTGGGATGAAACATAGTAGAAACTCGCGAAGACACAAGCGGGGATGAAACGAGCAGCTGACCGACATCACAGCGATGATGTGTTTGTCGCTGGCAACAAAGTTCTTCTCAGTTTGACCAAGACTAAGCTTTACGGAGCCGACTCTTTGAAGCCCAAACCTCGCTTGTTGGGACCGTTTGAGATTGAGCGCATGCAAACCCCCGTGGTTGCACGAATCAAACTCTCCAAAACTATGCAAGTTCATTCGGCGTTCCATATCAGCAGACTCAAGCCCTACCGAGACCCTGAGAGAACTTCTCGATCAGGGATATACCTCCCCTTCTACATGTACAAGTGGACAAGGATACAGAGTACGTCATCAAGAACATCCTTAGCCATTGAAGACACGAAAAAACAGCAAAACATCTTGTTAAGTGGCACGATTACGACGCCACGCATAAATGCAGGAAACCCTGCGACAACCTCCGAGACATCTATCACCTCATTGATGGTTTCTACCGCTGTCACCGGGCCACATCTCTACGTGCACCGGGACGTCACTGCTTAAAAGAGGGAAAGTGTAACGTACCAGACGTACACGAGTCCCTAATCAGTGGGCATTTCTTTCGTTATACACATAGCCCACCGTGCACCAAGACCTCGACTATCACTCTGACAGTCAAGGAAAACTCGGCGAGCTGCCTGTTAGATTCTGGTTGGTAACTCACATCTCTATTCCCTCTTGTCTCACTCCTCATGGCACACACACACATGTACAAATTGATAGACCATGGCCATACCTGGAGAGACGTCACACAAGCGTGGCCTGGCTGCTGGTCCTAGCCTCATCAAGCAGCCGACGATCTACCCAGTATTGCCCTCTAGCACAAGATTGGTCCGTGTTTGACTATCTTGTCTTGATGTGGTTGGTGCTAGGGAACGTATATTCTGACTGCCGTCCCTTGCATCATTTTGACTTGCGTTGGGTGTTTTGGGGGAGCTACATGATTTAGCTGGGTGTTGATCCTTAGCGGGCCGCCATGTCAGTCTCTGGCTGTGCACTTGTGAGAAGCCACTCTTGGTTAATTTCGAGAGGGTGGGCTCAAACCCCAGGTGGCAGTGTACATTGGCTTTAGCGTCAGCTCGGTGCCAGCGTGAACACACTGGGCTTACACTTGTGCTCTCCTCTATTTCTATCTCTCTCTCTTCTCTCTTTTGATAATACCAATGAGTCATAACATCTTTTCACATCCATGGCGTCCAACACTCTCTAGCTCTCACCTACACATGTTGTGTTTCTACTCGGGAATTTTCCCAACAATTACTGGTATCAGAGCAACATGAGCAATCCCATATCCTCAGTTGGTTTGTGACCTGTGAACAATGCAACTGATGGTACTCTCGCTGCTGCGACTTGCCCAGAACACCCTTGCAGCCCACTCTCTCGAAGTTTTGAACCATCGCAGCCCACAGTTGCCTCTACCTGCCAGCCCTTTGTCAGCTACAGTTCATAGCTTGCGGCTCTTGGTGCCCCACAACCATTGGCGGCCTCAGACTTCTACTGCCATGCAGTACCGCAATCTGCTCTCTGCAGTTCCCCGGCAGCCCCGCTGCCTGACTCTACTGTCTTGCACTTCTCCTGCCACTCAGCAGCGCTGCTCTCATCTGCCCCACTCTTGGCTGTCCCTCATCAATCGGTGGTCTCAATCTACAGCAACCTCACAAGCATGAGGGCAGGCAGCAACAACATCAACAGAACTTGGTAACAGCCAAGGCAGTACCGTCTCTTTGCTGCGTCTCCTATGCTGAATTCACCACACCTCAACGGTCCCCCTGATAACGAGTTGGACTCTCCGCGCGCGGCAAGTCGCTGCACTGAGCAGGCTAGGTGGGAGCACCCGCGGGTGCTTGGCGAGGCCTCTTTGGGGTAGCGTACCACTATGGTTTTGCATCCTAGATAGTTCTTACTGGCGTGAGGACCTCGCCGCTGCAGCTCAAGCGGCTGAACTTGATAATGAGTACTAGGTTTACACGGAGAACGATCTCCCACCGTCACCACCTTGTCCCTCAAGCATGCAATCTTCCTAGGAAACCCCTATCTCCACTCCTACATCGGCCTCCACGCCCACTCCAAACCCTACTACAACTGACATTGTTGAGCCATCCTGAACACATCAGGTACCCGACGTGGTTCTTGCTCCCCCCATCCACACCGACTACATCAGTTTGGCCGGTGCCATTCTTGACGTCACAGCAGGTGTCGCCTTCACCATCTCAACCATGGCACATGCTTGCAGAGCGCCAACACAGACCGCGATGGGCAGCGCTGTTGAGGCCTATGTACATGCAACATCGTCCCTCACTCTACTTGCTGCCAACGCCGCCAACATTGCCACGCAGATCAAAGCAACAGCTCCTGCTGTTGCCACAACTACATCCTCCGCAGCTGATGCAACTAAAAGCACCGTTGGCTCCATTCGGGCATCCACAAAAGTAGTAGTCTTCACCCCTACGGGGGCCCCCTGTGATCTCACGCACCATGTCACAATATGTGTGTTGGTTACGTCTGCATAAGCAGCAGTTGTAGGAGTATATTCACAGGCCTTCTTTGCCTGACGATGGCTGTTGCCGCATGGGTGGCTGTTCTATTCTGCTCTGGAGCCGAGATGGTGCTGCCCCTCTTTGTACTGCTCCCACGTTGCTAACATGGTAATCATGTTCCTCTCATCTCTCCCTCCACTCTCTTTTCCTCCCACTCCACTCCATCATGCCAAGATGAGAAGAGACTATAGAGGCTTTACAAGCTGCTCTTAGCGAGGCAGAATCAACTCGTCGCAAAGTAGAATAAAAGCCGCAACATGGACTAGATGTGCAGCAAGAACTGGCTACAACTGTGGCAAACCTAGTCATATACCGTTTGTGAGCCATGCCTGCTATTGAGGTTGTCGTACCTGCTGAAACGTATTCTATTATTTGTCCTACTGCACCTCCCAACTCCACCTCATCCGCTTTGTCAGCAGCTGCACTTGCCTAGGTGCTCCTTTCGGCCCAGCAGAAAGACTTTAAGAGTGTATCACCTCAGTTCACCTCTAAGATAACCTTCTCCTTGTGGGAAACCCGCTTGAGCGCATGGACACAGGGTGAGCAGCTATGGGATTACTACTCCCTGGCCAAGCCGCCCTTTGTTCCTCAACCTGTTGAGGTTGTTCGTGCTCTACTGGTTCTCATCAATTCCAGGCCTGAAGGCCTTCTCGACGACATTGGTATGTACAATGTTGGCCCAGCACGAGGAACCTGTGCTGATCCTGTTGGTGCCTATGCACTATTTTGTTGCCGCAAAATTGTCACTAGACAAGCCGCCCAAAGTTCTCTCACTGTGCAGTTCAAAACCCTCCACATGCGGGCGGATGAAACCGCGGATGAGTATTGGGCATGTAGCCTGCGTCTCCTGCACGACCTTGGTACTACAACCCCAAGTCCTCTCTTTTCTTGTCTTTCCATTGTAGCTGGTCTTATCCTTGAGCTCTCTGACCTCTACCTGCGTGTCTGTTATGCTGAGCTTCAGTGCCTCGCTGCTGCCCCTGTCCTTGCCAATTCACCGACTGGTGGAGCAACCTACAGATCAAGCGTCTACATCGTGCAGCTCTTGTTACAGTCACAACGGCCTCATCCTCCTCCTTTGCAGCTGGTGCCTCCACCCCCTATTCTTTTTCCACCGCACCTGCTCACGCCACTCACGCTGCTTCTCGTGGCAGGGGTGGAGGGTCTAACCGTGGGGGTGGCCGTGCTGGCAAGGGCCATGGACGCGATGGTAGGTCCTTCGCTGCGTCTACACCTCCTCCGGAGGTTACCTGTAAGATCTGCGAAGCCGCTGGTCATTCTGCTCCCATGTGCTCAGTGCCTCGTGATGATGTTTGTCTAGCTTCTGCCATGGAAGCTCACTGGGCCCAGAATGGTGTTGCCTCCTCTACTACCACAACTATTGTGACATCTGCATCACCCTCCTCTGCCCTATTCTCTGCCTCTGCTCTCACCGTCACTCTTGCCCCTCCCCAACCTCCAGTGCCTCACTCTAGTCCATGGGGCTGGATATCGCCTCCCTCTTGGCCTCCCTACTGTGGCCCTCCCTCGGTTCACTACTCCGTCCCCTCCTGGCCCGCAAATGATGGTCACTTCTCCAATGCACGCTCCTCTGACCATTCTTTTGACTGTCGTGGCGAGAAGCGTGCCCTCGAGCACCGTCTTAAAGAGCTTCTCCAAGTCCTTCTCAAGGAGGTGAGAGTGTGGGTGGCCGGTCACGTGTGTCTGTCTATGAGTCGGATGCCACCCTTTGTGGTGCATCCTCTGGATGTGTGAAGGGGGCCTTGACTGATGATCGTTCGTGGATTGAGGATTGGCAGTCTCACGCATTCTCCACTCGTCTTGGTAGCATGTCTCACCACTCTTTTCCTATGAAAGTTGTTATCTGCCTTGTCCTCCTGTCCACTCATGTTTTGTCTGGCTTTTGGATCATTGATTATGGCGCCACTCTTCACATGACCTCCTCTTGTTCGTCTTTTGTCTCTCTCGGTCCAGTTCGTGCCATTCATTTTGTCCGCAGCGGGTCTGATCAGTTACTGCCGGTCGAAGGTGTCGGTGTTGTTCGTTTTGTGGGACCGGGTAGGACTATGTTCCTTTGTGATGTGCTGTATGTTCCTGACCTCAAGGTCAGTCTCCTCTCTGTGACCACTCTTGACAATCAGGGCATGGACTTCTTGTACAGCCGTGGCCTTGGCACTGTCGCCCCCTGCTCTTGTGACTGTGTTGTCCTTCGTGGTGTGCATTGTGATCACCTCTTCCGTGTTCCTCTTTCCTTCCCCACGTCTTCCACTACCGTTGCTCTTGTGCACGTCGCACCTTCCTTGTCTCCCACGCATGCGGACCTCTTGCACCATCGCCTTTGTCACATTCACACAGCTACCTTTCTGTGGCTCTTGCACCTTCACAGCGCTGTCAGCCTTGACCCTGCCACGTTTGTGCATCTGTGTTCCTCTACCTACCTCAACTATGCCAATGGCAAGATGCACCATTCTCCTTTTAAAGCGACTGAGTCATCTACCTCTCATCCCCTTGATCTCGTGCATGGTGATGTCATGGGTCCTTAATCCGGTGACTTCCTTGGTGGCCTCAGTCATTACGTCCTTTGCTTGACTAATGACTTCTTGCGCTACCACTGGATCTTTGCCCTTTGCCATGAGGCTAATGTCACTGATGTCCTTGAGCACGGGCTTCCTCAGGCTAAACGCGCATATCTTCATTGTTTGCGTATCTTTTGTAGCGATCGGGCTGATAAGTTCTTTGGTCCCACCCCTTGTTTTCTAGAGTCTCAGGGCGTTCGTTTTGAGTCCACTACACCCTACACACCTCAACAAAATGGCATCTCCAAACGCTGGAACCTACCCTGACAAATAAGGTGTGCTCCCTTCTCTCCTCCTCCAGTATTTCCCCTCTATTTGCCTTTGAGGCCATGTCCTACATGAAGTGGGTGTGGAATCGCATCCCTCACCGTTCCCTCCCTCACATAGTCACCTCGTTTGAACACTAGACGAGCCGTCGTATCAATATCTATCTTGCTCGTGTGTGTGGATCGCTTGCCTTCGTCTGGCTCACTGTCGACCACCAGGACATGAAGCTCTCCTTCTGTGGTTGTTTTTGTATTTTCCTCAGTGTCTCGCCTTTCTCCAAAGCCTAGCGCTTCTAGGATACCATCCGGTGTTGTGTCATTGAGTCTCGTGATGCTCTCTTCTTTGAACACTTTTTTGAGCGTTACATTTCTCGCTTCTCCGTGGGTTCTCTCTCTCCGTCGCCTCAGGATGGGGGTGGTACATCTCCCTCTTGGACCTCTAGTCTTCCCTCGGTGTATCTGTCCCTCATCTCCAAGCCTTCTGCCTCATCTAAGCCCTCTGCCTCCTTTGAGCCCCCGGTCTCCTCTGAGCCTCCCATATCCTCTACGCCTACTACCTTGTCTGAGCCTTCTGGTCCTCCTGTCGCACCACCGCGCTCTGACCTCCCTCTCTCTCACCATGTGAGGTCTCTTTTCTCCATGTCTACTGTGGTGCTTGAGCCCCCCTCTCACCCCCACAACTCCTCTGTTCCTCCTATATCACCCTACACGCGCTGTGGTTGTCTCAGGATACTCCTGTTGTACTCTTGTCCTGTTGTCTCTGGTGATCCTGGCCTGCTTGCCCTTAGCCTAGTGACCCCCTCCTTACCCGCTGCCGCGTCCGTTGTGCACCCCAGTACCGCACCTGGCTAATCCCTCATTGAGTAGGAGTTTTGTCTAGCCCTTGTTTTGTCCGTCACTGGATACATTGCCTCGTGTTTTTCTACTACTGGTTTGTCCCCTCTTCCACCTGAACCTCTCAATGTGGAGGTTGTGCACACGACGTTTGACTCCTCCCTGTGGGAGTAAGCCACGAAAGCAAAGCTTAACGCTCTTTCTTGGCATGGTGTGTATGAGCTTGTTGCTCTTCTACCAATGCATAAAGTAGTGGCCACCAAATGGGTGTATCGGCGGAAATTGAACCCTGACAACACAATTGAGCAGTACAAGGCGCGGCTCATAGCAAAGGGCTTCTCTCAAGTCCTTGGAATCGACTTCGATGAGACATTCGCTCCAGTGGGTCGCTACACCATTGCCAGGGCACTACTCAGCCTTGTGGCTCAGCACGACTGGGAGCTAGAACAGATGGATGTCAACAATGCCTTTCTCCATGGCAAACTTGACAAGGAAATATACGTGGTGTAATCACCCGGCTTTGTAGATGCCACAAATCGAGTGTGGCGCCTACGCAAGACCCTCGTTGGGCTCAAGTAGTCTCAATGGTGCTGGAACCAAGAGATTACAATGACTCTCGAAAAAGGGGGTTACAAGAGAAGCACTATAGATCCCTTCCTGTTCCCCAGTGCTCCCATCGGGCCACTTGTTATCCATATCTATGTTGATGACCTCCTGATTGCCTCTCCAGACGTAGCATCTATCAAGGCTGTGAATTCTCTCTTGCAGTCAACCTACAAGATGAAGGACCTTGGTCCAGCTCGTGTCTTCCTTTGTATGGAGCTGGAGCGCTCGCTCATGCCGCACCTTGCATGTCCATGAGGCTGCTTATGTCCCTAGCCTGGGGGAGCGGTTTGGACCGCTCCTCACTACTGTCCCTACAGCGTCTACACCCATGATTCTAGCGGGACAATTCTTGGTGAAGTCCTCAGATCCATCAAAACGGTAGGAGATGATGGACGTGGCAGACTACCTCAGAGTCATTGGCTCCCCTATGTACATTGCTACCACCACTTGTGTTGATGTGGATTTTTCTACGATCTTCCTCTCTCAATTCTCCTTGTATCCCAGAGAGCGCCATCTTGAGGTGGCATTGCGAGTGGTACATTATGCACTCTCCACAACTCAAACTGGGATGTACTTTAGCACACAACCCTCGATGCTTGTTGACGGCTTCACTGACAATGACTGGGCACATGACTTTGATGTGTGCAGTACAACAGGGTAAATTTTCATGATTGGTAGGACAACAGTCACAAGGAAAAGTGGGAAACAAGGTTGTGTTGCCCGTAGTACAGCTAAAACTGAGTATGTGGCTCTTGACGCAGGTACGTGTGAAGTTGTTTGGCTTTTTTGTCCACTGCAACAGTTGTGTGTCCCCAACCGCTACATCACTCTACACCGCGAAAATCAAAGCATAAAAGCCATTGCCAAAAACAACGGCATGCATCACTCACGCACCAAGCACATCAACATGGAGCACCGCTTTTTTTGTGAGTGTGTTACTACTGGCATTATCCGTGTTGTTTAGATGGACACACAGTCGCAGAGAGCTTACTTTCTCACTAAGGCTCTCAGCCGCAACGTCTTCAAATGTACTGTCCATGACGTTGGTCTCACATGTTCCCATGAGCCAGGATGAAGTGCTTCATGTATTCGTGTCTCATTGTACCTCTTGCCCTAACAGACCTGTGTGTGCCATACTTCATCATGTATGGGCTGTCTACCCGTGGGTCATGGGGGAGTGTTGGAGTCTTGTTGGCCACTCACATCTCTATTACCTCTTATCTCACTCCTTATGGCACATACACACATGCACAGATTGACTGACCATGGCCATACCTGGCGTCACATGAGCGTGCCCTGGCTGCTCTTTCTAGCCTCATCAAGTAGCCAACAATCTACGTAGGAGTGCCCTCTAACACAAGATTGGCCCATGTTTGACTATCTTGTCTTGATGTGGTTGATTGTAGGACACATGCATTTTGACTGACGTCCCCTGCATCATCTTGACTTGCGTTGGGTGTTTTGGGGGAGCTACATGTTTTACCCAGGTACTGATCCTTAGGAGGCCACCGTGTCTGTCTCTGGTTGTGCACTGGTGAGAAGCCATCCTTAGTTAATTCCAAGAGGTGGGCTCAACCCCCGGGTGGTGGTGTACATTGACTTGAGCGTCTTCTCAGTGCCGACGTGCACTCACCGGGCTTACATTATTGCTCACCTCTATTGCTCTCTCTTGTGTTAATTCCAACGAGTCCTAACATCTTTTCACATCGATGGCATCCGATGCTCTCTAGCTCTCACCTACACATTCTATGTTTCTAGCTGGGATGTTTCCCAAAAGTTACGATGTTCTCCCCTTCCAATGAACCTTCTCACAACTTCAGATAACTTCAACAACTTTCGAGAATCCACAACAGAAGTGTCACGACCTTTTGCTCGAATTCTCAATGCATCGAGACATCTAGATTTACAAAGATGCATCTAGCACCTTTGCCGTCGATCCTCAAAGATCCCGGATTTCTCAAAGGAGCTTCTCAAATCCGACCACTCATGATGCAACTCCACACGAATCGCTCGACGATCAACCCAATGACCGCGATTATGCCTCACTCATAATGCAACCCTTGTATCTACACTTGACACTTGTCATTGAAGTACACCTATCGCTTTTTATAAAATTGCTCAAGTATCCCACATTCTCAATCGTGTTCTGCCTCACAACTTGTACCTGTTCACCATCTACGCTCCGTTCGGCATAACATTCTCATTCTTGGCTTTCTACATGTTCTCGACACTTGTCATCAAAGTACACGTGCTACTTAATGCCCTACTTGTAACAAACGGATGGGAAGCTTGGCCCACTGGGCCAAAACCGCGGTAGTTGAGGGTCTCCGACGCTCAACTTATCCCATCCATCGCCCACAGGCCAGGACCCACATTCAAGCCACGTGGCACACCTCGCGTTGCATTCCTCCCAGAGCGGAATGAACCCACCCTCGATGTCCACAATGGGTGTCGAACCCCGGCGCTCAGATACCAAATGTAACAAACGGATGGGAAGCTTGGCCCACTGGGCCAAAACTGCGGTAGTTGAGGGTCTCCGACCCTCAACTCATCCCATCCGTCGCCCACATGCCAGGACCCACGTTCGAGCCATGTGGCACACCTCACGCTACACTACTGATCTTTAATTTCATTTATAATTATGTCTAGGCTGAACGAAGTTGAACAAAAAAGTTATGAGGCAAATTGCTTAAGTACACCCTACATAATTCATTCTAGACTTGTGTTTTCACATTTCGTTCAAAAACCGGGTTCATGTCTACTTGGAGTTCTATTTGAACCTGGTGCTTCTCTCAAAATATCTCAGTTCACTCACTATCCAAAAGGACAGGCGACAACCTCTTCACTCACTGTGAGATATGCATAAAAGAGTCTAAATGTGACCATACGAAGACAGTCTGACATGCCAATCCGATGCTGCGACAGTTACGCGCTTCGGCCTCACGTGTTGGACTGCGGACAAAACTACACTTGCGAAGTCCGAAAGCGCACAAAATGCTCGATCAGCCATTCCGGAGGTACACGTAGTCAGTCATGAACGAATTCAAGGATCAGGCTTTTCGTTCAACGAGTGCATAAGTACTACCAAAATAATATCCAGGACCGAATCCGTGAAGGAAATAAAGGATTCTCTAAATTACAAATCTTAAAAAGAACAAAATCAAATATCAGTACGGTACAAATTTTCCATTTGTCCCAAACACCCTAATCGTCTTTTGTCCCGTACCTAATCCCTGTGAACTGCTGTTACGCACCAGACGTACACGAGTCCCAAATCTTTCCGGGTGGGCATTTCTGTTATTACACAAAAAGCCCATCGCGTCGCAAAACTGCAATATTAACTCCGGCTGTAAAGGGAAAACCGGCCAACTGCCCCCAGCTCCAGTGAATCTTCCCCAACCTTTTCACCACCGCGACCACTCTTGCAAAACTACAATAGAAGTATCACGGCCTTTAGGACAACTTCTTGATACATCGAGAAGAATCTAGATGTATAACCATGCATCTAACGTCCTCACCGTCGGTTCTCGAAGGGACCCGATTCTTGGCGGACCTTCTCGAATCGGACCACTCACGACGCGACTTTGCACGTGACGCTCGACAATCGACCCAATGACCTCGACGACGTCTCATTCATAACTTGACATTTATATATATATATATATATATGTGTGTATATATATGTATATATATATATATGTATATGTTCGATCATTTTGACACTTTTCATCGAATTACACTTACCGCTACTTAGAAATTGCTCAAGTATCCCGAATTCTGAATTGTGTTTTGCCTCGCAACTTCTACCTATTCACCATCTACTCTCCGTTCGTCATACAACTTGGTATCAAAGCGCTGCGGTGTTGGAGAGGTATACGTCTCCTTTACCCATTCGGAGAACTACCTCATACAAGCTGTCAGCGCATCTCGCACGTCAAGACTTCGCAGACCTCACGACTATGACATAAGGCAAGCGAGCACAACCGACGACCAGCAGCGGGTCTTAGGCGAAAACTTTGGCAATGGAGGAGCACAACATGCCTATGCACATGAACCATGAAGTGGCAACATATGTTGGCATGGCAGGATATGCAGTAGCTCGATCAACCCCTACGGCTTCGACGACCAACCCGGTCGCGGACCCAACGGCGGTAAACCAGCCGCCCTTATCGACAACCTTGACGATGACAGCAAGAATGACAGATGGCAAGGGACGAAAGGCACGGATGAACTAGGAACGGGCAAAAAAAATCTCTCTGCTCAAGGGGATAAACAGTCATCTTCTCCAAGAGCTCAACGTTGCAATGGAGGCTCTTCGCATCGCAAGCGCACGAGAGGCGGTGCTTGTCGAGAGAAACTCCCAACTCTCCAGCAAACGCAATATTTGTCCGGCTCCGCCAGATCTGTTTGATCCTACATATTCAAAAGGACTGATGGTTTGGATGTGGCTGACAAGTTTGAAGGTGTACATCACCGCTGCTAAGGTCAGCGACGATCAAAAGAAACTTGACCTCGTGGCCGCGCTTTTGTGTGGCACTGCGCTAAGTTGGTGGTTTGATCTAATGACCATCCAACGGCAGCAAAAAACCGATGGGGTGTTATCAACACACAATGATACCCATCTCATATTGCCAACCGTAGGCGTTCTACCATTGGAGAAGATCAACCCACAGTGGCAAGACGTGCTGACAACACCAACCGACTGGAAAGAATTCTCATGCACGTTGCTTACACATTTTGGACATCTGAACGAAAAGTCCGACACACGGTACAAACTCCAACGTCTCCGTCAGCAGTCCAACATGGCAGAGTACACGCGGAGATACTGCAAAATCATCAGTGGAGCAGACATCACCCCTGACAAACTCTGTTTTCACTACAACAACGGCCTCAAGCGAGATATCCGGCGAGCCATTGCCATTTTTGGCATCCAGAATGAATTACCGCGGATGATTGCAGCAGCAAAAAGGAGTGACTACAACACTCAGATCCAGGAATCCTACGGCTGGCGACCTCCCAACCACAATAATCATGGAGACGGAAAAAACCAGTTGGCGGACCCCTCCACTCCGTCGGAAGTGGACGCCGTCGACCAGAGAGATATGCGCACCTGGTACAACTGCAAAAAGGCCGGGCACATCACTCGCAACTGTCGGAGCAAGCAGCAGGCCAAAAAGTAGAATTCGCAGAAAAATGACTTGAGAAACAACAAAGGACACGAGTGAAAGGTGCACCTCTTGTACGCACGGAATGATCCATGCCAAACGATCGCCCATTTGAACAGCCTACATTGCCACAGAGGGGTTTTAAGATCGCAAAGTTTGGCGAGGGGTACGAGGACGATCAACCGGCGATACTTTTAATAGTCCAACGTGAAGGATGCAAAATTCGTAAAACGGCACCGGCACTATTGGATGGAGGAGCTTCTCATCATGTCTTAAGTAAGGACATGGTTCGCAAACTGGGTTTGTAAACCAAACCAAGGGTATTTGAAGGGAAAACCGTTGATAGGAGATTGCAAATACGGAGACTCCAAGAACCACTATAACTACAAGTGGAAGATCTGCGGGATGTAACGATATGGAGGTCATGTCCATGGAGTGATCACAAAATCATCCTCGAACAAGACATCCTGTACCGACACAATCCGCAGGTCAACTGGAACAGCGGTGACGTCTACGTCGAAACTGACGGAGCCACGACAACTTCCACCCGTGGAATGGAAGCCAACATCGGAAGCAGCAGAGGTGGAAGTAGAAGAGGAAGTTACGATGGCTGAGAAACGACAACATGTGCAGCCAATACTCAACATGTCCAACTAGTATATACGACAAGGAGCTCGTGCATGGCTCCTAAATTGCAAGGCAATGGAAGAATGGGAAGTGGTAGCAGCTGACTCATCATAAGCCTCATCAGCCTCATTGACATCAACAAATATTGCGATGGTACATGGAGAGTTCGCACCACTCATCCAAGATTTTGCGGACATCTTCCCTGATGAGCTCCCGAGAACCCTTCCTCCTCAACGAGACATCGACCATCTCATCAAACTAAAGCCGAGCAGCACACCAATAGTTCAAGGGGCCTATAGCATAAGCGATCACAAACAGACCGAGCTGAAAAACACAGTTCGACGAGATGCTTGGTCAAGGATTCATCCGCCCATCCACGTCACCATACACTCCACCAGTTTGTCAAAAAGAAAACTGGTGAGATGGAAATGTACGTTGACTATCGGGCGTTTAATGACGCTATGATCAAGAACTGGTGTCCTCTTTCCCGAGCTGACAAAATATTCGACCAACTCCGAGGGGCTCGAATTTTCAGTAAAATCGACTTGTGTAACGGTTGTCACTAGATACGCCCAGCAGATACCGACATCAAGAAGACGGCGTTCCAAACTTGCTACGAGCACTTTGAGTTCAATCTCATGTCATTTGGACTCACAAATGCTCCAGTAACGTTCATGGCAGCAATGAACAACATTTACAACCATACCTCGACAGTTTTGTCACTGTACCTTGACGACATTCTGGTGTACAGCCGCACCACGAAGGAGCACGATCGACATCTTCGAAAAGTTCTTAAAGTTTTACAAAGAGAGATCTTTTTCGGAAAAACTCTTGAACTGTAACTTTGGTTGCTATTTGATCGAGTTTTTGGGCCACATCATCAATGGCAGACGGATTGCCATCGATTAAAGAAAAACGTGGCAGCAGTCACTGATTGGCCGACGTCGACCAACGTTTAAGCTGTTCAAGTTTTCCTCAGCTTCTACAATTACTACTGGCGTTTTGTCCAGGATTACGGTCAAGTGTCAGCGCCTCTCTCGGACCTTACGAAAAAAGAAAACGTGTAGCAATGGGGAGACAATGAACAAGAAGCGTTCACTGCTTTGCGGAAAGCTCTGACCTCGGTGCCAACCCTACGATTACCCGATCCAGCGGTTGACTATGTCATGGCTACAGACTCGTGAGACCGAGCCATCGGCGCAGTCCTCCTGTAAGAGCGTGGCAATGGCGAGCAACCACTCGCCTAATTGTGTCGAAAAATGCATAGACCGAAACTCATCTATGCCGTACACGAGAAAGAAATGCTGGCGGTTGTACATGCATTCGAGACATGGCGGTGTTACCTGGAGTGCCACCGATGCATCATGCGCACTGATCACCATGCCAAAAAAAAATCAAGACATAGATGAACCTCAATCGATGTCAAACCCAATGGACGGAGTTCCTTGAATCCACGTTTGACTACGGTATCGAGTATCGTCCAGGAAAAATCGATCCGGCTGACGCACTCCGTTGCCGACCAGATTTAATGGCTGAGGTGGCAACGCTACAGCTGTAGCAAAACCCCTCTCTCGAGTGACTATTCACACGAGGCTACGACCAACACAACGGACACGACAATGCAAAATTCTGTTACGACACACCCTATTGGGGACGGGGATTCACTTGCTAGGTGGTCGTTCCCCCAAACGAAAAACTTCACCGTATGCTACTCAAAGAATGCCAAGACACCGGTCCATGTGGTCTGTTCCGAGAGGACACGACACTATAAAAGCTGGCGAAAAGCTACTGGTGGGAGAAAGTGCAATCCGACATGGCCAACTTTTGCAAATCTTATGACACATGTCAGCGACAAAAATCTCGTCGCACGCAGCCACCCGGACTCCTGCAATCGCTCCCCATTCCGACGAAACCATCGGCTGACATCTCCATGGACTTCGTCGCAGAACTACCGGTCATACCCGAGGGATATGATGCAATCCTCGTGGTTGTCGACACATTTTCCAAGATGTCCCTTTGTATCCCGACGACGACCACCGTCACCGCCCAGGGGACACCACGACTGTTCTTAAAAAAACATCGTACGACTACATGGTGTGTGGAGAACCATTACGAGCGACAGAGACAGTCGATTCACCAGCCTTTTTTTGCACAAACTGATGACTCGCTACGGAATTCCAATTCAACTTCGGACGGCGTTTCACCCGCAAATCAACAACTAGACAGAGAAAACCAATGAGACGCTTGAACAGCTTCTCCGAACACTATGAAAACCTCACGAGATGGATTGGGCACAAAAACTCTCGACCGCCGAAACTGCATATAGCCCGGCAGTTTCCACCGCAAAAGGTAATACTCCACTTGAAGTGGTTTATGGCAAACTTCCCGCTACACCAGCAGGGCTACAAAGTCGTATTAGCATTTGTGTGCAATGCCGCGACTTCACCACTATCTACAAGGAAACACGACAGACACTCGCAAAGACACAAACATCGATGAAGCAAGCAACTGACCGACATGGTGACGACGTTGTCACGATGTCGGTCAGTTGCTTGCTTCATCGATGTTTGCGTCTTGGGCGACAAATTCCTCCTCTCCGCATCCAACATCAAACTTCGCGGAGTCGAATCTTCAAAGCTCAAACCCCGATGGTTGGGACTGTTGTTATGTGTGTCGTACACAGCTTACGGTGACCCCTCAGCTCATGTCCATTCACGTGCAGATCCCTGAGACTGGCGACGGTGGCAGAAGACCGGCGGCCGGCAGCAACTTGCGCCCAGAAGACTCTCGTACTTGTTGAATTCGTGCTGTGGGACAGCACATAGGCGTGTAGCCTATCAGGACGTAGATTTTGTTGCCCCGGCCGTTCTAGTTCAAACGGCTTGTCGTTCTGACGTGTCTACAGGGAGTTATGGTCAAAACTGTGTTTTTGCCACTATTGTCCTACTAGAAAATAGCGCCCTTGTGCACCGCGTGTGTGCACATCCACTAGGGTTGTGACACTATTTAGGCTGTTCTGGCCTCAGTTGTCATTTCTCTCTGCAAATTTCAACATTTGCAGCTTCTGACACTTGTACTTGTGTCCCTAGCTTACCCCTTGCTGTTCTCACCTCCACTTGTGTGTGCTATTGAGTTAGTTGGTCAGCTTGTACTGCCACGCCAGCGTCAGCGGTGCTAGGAAGCTGTCTTTCATGGTATCAGAGTGGAGAGCCAGTGCTCGCATAGCTGCGTAGCAGAGACGCAGCAACCGCAGTGCCAGTGAGCGACTGCAGCCGTTGCCTTGAGGAGCAGCAGCAGCAACGCCCCCTGTCTCGGCGAGAGGTCCTGGGAGGACTCACCACCGTTCCCACTATTTTCTTAATACATCCGCGACAGTTCCGCGGCCGTTCCGTGGTAGCACCAGCTGTTCCGCGGAAACTCCACTGTGCTCTGCGGCGACGGAGTCTCCGCAGTTGATGCTACAGCTCCGCGACCGCAACGGAACCTGCCGATGGTGCCGCAGATCTACCGCGGTTGCACACGGTGTTCCAAAGCCATCACCCCGCGGTGACGGTACAGCGACAGTTTCGCGTTGTTCCGTGGATCCATTGCGTTCCGCCGCAGTAGCTCCGCGACGGTCCTGGAACACCGCCGGCGGTGCTCCACTGTGCTGGGCGGTCACGAGTCCGCGGTAGTTCCGCAGCGACTCAACAGTCGCAAGTCACGGCAGCCCCGCGGTGGTCGCGGAACGCACTGACGGGGTGCCCCGACAGTTTGCGGTACTCCACCGCGTTGCGCACCAGCGCGACCGCGGTGACTGTTCGCGGCACCCCGCCGTGCTCCACGTTGACGCGACCGCGTTCAACCCGAGCGGATCCGCGGCAGTCCGCGGTGAATGTCCGCGGTGAAGTGTACCGCGGAGGGGGTCCGCGGAGGCATTCCGGGGAGGCGTTTTGCAGAGGTGAGGTTCCGCGGAGGTGAGGTTCCGCGGTGAGGTGTTCTGCAACAACAACAAAAAAAGGGGGGGGGGGGGG
>SZWC01000943.1:75968-96492 GCA_023375785.1 Penium margaritaceum
GGGGGGGGGGGGGAAGGAGGGAACCGGCCGCCATGCCGAAGCTCACCCCCTCCAGCGCCGCTACCGACGCAGCTGCCGAGGACAGCACCGTCAACAGCCAATGTCGGCTGCCGCCATCATCACCACAGCGGCATCAGCAGCAGCAGCAGCAGTCCCTGCTACAGCAGCAATAGCAGCAGTGACAGCAGCAGCCGCCGCTACAGCAGCAGCAGCGGCGGCCGCCAAGCCCAACGACATTGGCGCGCCAAGTGCGCGCACTGGCTGACCTATAGGTCGAGAGCCGCAACACTTTGACGAAGCAGGTCGTTGAGCTATAGGACCTGATCAGGGGCTTACTACCTCAGCAGTAGTAGACCCACCAGCAACAGCAGCACCCGTCCCCTGACCCGAGCAAGGACCACCTCGCTCACGGCGGCAATGCAGATGAGGTTGCGGTGGCCCTCTCCGACTCTGGCGAGGAGGGCGAGGAGGAGCTGCTGCGAGCACGCCACATCCGCCTGGAGGCACGCTGGAGAGCGCATGAGGCCAATACCGCCCTCCTAGGTACGAGCTCCAGCACTGACGCCGGCTTGAGCTCATCTCGCCGCCCTCTCAGCTTTGAGGAGCTAGCTCTGCGGGCCCGCCTGGGTAAGGGGGTTACCTCCTCTGTGCCCGGTCCCACAGTGGCCTCAGCCGTCGCTCTACCAACGGTCAAGCCACCCAAGTGGTTTGAGTCGGACTCGCCCATCTTCCGGACTGGGAACGACTTCAAGACTTGGCAGCCACACTTTCGCATGTGGGCCATGAGCGAGGGAGTTCTCGCCTACTACCTCACCCCCTACCAGGCGTCAGACCCCACCCAGACGCAGATGGTGGTCCGCGCCGCCTCCGGTCTGATGAAAGCCGCCCCAGACTTCACCAAAGACTTCAGTCGATTCCTCAGCGATCAACTGACGGGATCAGGAGCTGACCCTTGCGAGGCGTGGGCACTGGCCGTCACTCTGTTTGAGGGCGCCACCTTGGCCCTGACATTCCAGCGCCTTGCGGACTTCAACACCCTCTGTCAGACTGCTCAGGAGTCTGCAGCTGACCACTGGCGCCGGGCGATTCAGCTGTACGAGGAGCTAGGAGACGATGCCCCTGCGCAGTACTCCGCCGTCCAGATCATCCTATACGGCATCCACCCCGACTACGCGCGTGTCTTCAGCAACTTCAACCAGACTCTGCTTCGCGACTTGGCAAGCGATGTGACCCTGCAATGTTGGGCCACCCTCCATTTCCTAGAAGTCGCCTGCTTGGACGCCGCGAACCGCGCTTGCCGCAGCACCGCTTTAGTTGTAGTTGCCGCTGCATCCTCCTCTACGCCTTCTACAGCAACACCGGCTCTAGCACAAGGAAAGAAGGGCTGCAAATCGTAAGGTGGTGGCTCCATTGGTGATACCAGCAGTGGCACCAGCACCAGCAGTGTCAGCCGCAGCAGCAGCAGCAGCAAGAGTAGCAGCCACAGTGGTGGCAGCTGCAGCAGCAGTGGTAGCAGCAGCCCCGGCAACACGACGGGCCGCCGGCTCGTGTGCTTCAACTGCGGGGGTGACCATCATTACCCCGACTGCACTCGCCTGACAGGACGCCCATTGGACTGGGCCAAGGTCACCCATGGACTGCAGCAGACGCATGAGGCGCGCATGCGCCAGAGGTCCGGTGCCACCGCCCGCTCGGCCGCCACTGCCGCAGCCGTCCCAGAGGAGCCCGTCGCCACTGCAGGCCCCTCCGTGGATCCTTGCGACCAGGCGCTCTCCGAACGCGACAGAACGATTGCCGAGCTGCACCAGCTTCTCGCCTTACGCTCATCTCAGGGAGGTGCGAGTGAGCTGACTGGGTCGAGGGGTCCTACTGCTTGTGGACTGTCTGTGTCATTGCATGATGATGCCTATGGTGGTCCCCATGCCCAGCCATGTGCGCGTGACGGACCTGATAATGTGTCTTGGCTGCATGCTGCTCATGTGCATTCCGCTGGTCGCCTTGTTATGTCCCCCGCTGAGCGTCCTGCCGCCGCACCTTGTTCCGTCGCCGAGTGCCACGTTACCCCTTGTACGCGTGTCACCGACACCACCTGGGTCGTTGATTCTGGTGCTACCCACCACATGACGTGTCGTCGTGACGCCTTCGTGGTCCTGCATCCTGTTGGCGCTGTTCGCTCTGTTCGCACTGTAGCTGGCCATGAGGTCCCTGTCCAGGATGTTGGGGTTGTGTAGTTCACCGGGCCCGTTGGTCCCGTATACATCTCCGACGTCCTCTTTGTCCCTGATCTGGAACTCAGTCTGCTGTCTGTCCGTGCTTGCACCAAGATGGGCCTGGGTGTCACGCACACAGCTACCGATGCTTGCATCTTTGTGCGTGACACTGAGGAGACCGTCCTCAGTGGAACGGTTGTCGATGATCTGTATCACATCTCTGGTCTTGTGCGAGTGCACCCCCCTTGCCTCCACCTCCCACTGCTCGTGTTTTCGTCGCTGGTACTCTATCCCCCGAGCACCACCGTCTCCTTCATCGACGCCTCTGCCATGTGCACCTGGGGGCCTGTCGACAGGCTAGTCCGCACTCAGCCTGCTCTCGGTCTTGATGCGGCATCCTTCGAGGCGCCGCCCATGACCGATTGCCTGGCCTGTGCTGAAGGCAAAATGCACCAATCCATCTATCCTACATCTGTCTCCAGGGCTCGTCGGCCCTTGGAACTTGTCCACTCCGACCTCATGGGTCCGCTCCCTGTCGAGTTTCAGGAGGACCGCGGTCGTTACGTCCTGACGTTGACTGATGACTTCACGCGCATGCGCTGGGTCTACAGTCTGCGTCACAAGAGCGATGCCGCCATCGTAGTCCGCATTTGTCTGGTTATGGCCGAGCGCCAGTCTCCCCACTGCCTTCAGACCTTTCGCTCGGACCACGGCGGCGAGTACCTCGGTGACATGGCCCGCTCCTTCACCGAACTTGGTGTCTTCCACAATCTCTTCGCTCCCGCCACGTCGCAACAGAACGGTGTCTCAAAGCGCTGGAACCGCACCATGGAGGATGCGGTCCGCGCCATGCGCTCTGACAGCGCCATGCCTGAGGCTTTTGCCTTCGAGGGCATGGCGTACATGACCTGGGTCTGGAACCGCATTCCCCACGGCCCTCTCCCCGGTCACCACACGCCTTACGAGCTCCGGTACGGGCGTTGCGCGGATCTGCGCCTGGCCCGTGTCTGGGGCTCCCTTGCCTGCGTCTGGTTCACACCGGAGCAGCAGGGGAGCAAGCTCTCTCCGCGGGGCCGCATCTGCGCCTTTGTTGGCGTCGCCCCGCGGTCGAAAGCCTAGCGGTTCTGGGATCCTGAGCGATGCCGCATCATGGAGTCCCGTGACGCTCTCTTCTTTGAGCATCTCGCCTTCCGTGACCTTGCTCGCATCCACCCTCTACGTACTGCTCATGCCCCTGGGTGTGCCGGACCCCGTAGTGTGGAGGAGGTCCCTGGTACGGTAGGCACAGTGCCTCCGTCCAGTGCGGTCACTCCGTTGCCGACACCCCAAGGACTGTCCCCAGAGGCTGTGCCCACTGGCACCCCCAACATCGTCCCATCTACGGCTCGCTCCTCTGCCCCCAACTCTCCGCTCTCGCCCGTGCCGGAGTCTGCATCCGAGTCTGCGTCCGAGTCTGCCTCCGCGTCTGAGGATCTGCCTGATCATGCGCCTACTTCCGTAGCTGAGTCTTTGCCAGATCCTACGTCCGCGTGTGTGTCTGACTCTGAGCCGCCCCTGCCTCCGGCCGCGGACATGCCTACGTCTGCCGTGGGCCCGTCCGTAGCTGTTGCGACCACACCAACCCTGAGTGGCGCGCCAGCCGTGCAGTCCACACCGGCATGTGAGTTATCAGCGCCCACTGCTCCTGCCACGTCGGATCCTTACACACGGGCACCCGGTGGACGTCTCCGCCCACGCCCCACGCGTAGCGTCGTCAGTGGTGACCCGGGCACGAAGGCCCTCGGCTTGAGTGCTCGCGGCCTCGTTGAGGTTCACCTTGGCTATGCCACCAGTATAGCGGTACTTTCTCATGAGCGCTGCTTCACTCGTGACACCGCTGAGTCCATGGTGTCGGTTGACCCTCCCTCTACGGCGTACGCCTTAGCTATACGCAGTTCACCAGTACTATCTCCCGACCCCACCAGTCTGCCTGAGGCCTTGTCTGCCCCCAACGCTGAGCAATGGCGCACTGCCTGCCAAGCTGAGCTTGATGCCATCCAAGAGCATGGCGTCTTTGAGCTGGTGGACTTGCCGAAGAACCGCAAGGCCATCAAGGCCAAGTGGGTTCTCCGCAAGAAGCTAAAACCAGACGGCACTGTGGAGCGCTACAATGCGTGCCTAACAGCAAAGGGCTTCTCTCAGGTTCCGGGTATAGATTACACCGAGACCTTTGGCCCTGTTGGCCGGATGACGACCACGCTCACGCTAGTGAGCCATGCGGCACAACACGACTGGGAACTCCATCAGATGGATGTCAACAACGCGATCCTGAACGGGGAGCTTGAGGAGGAGATCTACATGGTCTAGCCACCCGGCTTTGAGGATGGTACCGGTCGAGTGTACCGACTGCGGAAGGCCTTGTACGGCTTGAAACAGTCACGTCGATGCTGGAATCAGGAGATCACCAGCAAGTTGAGACGCACTTGGTACGTTCAGAGTGATGCAGACCCATCCTTGTTCCTCTCACAGTCCCCAGCACCGCTCGCTGCCATCCTCGTCTACGTGGACGATCTTCTGATTGCCTCACCAGACCTAGGAGCAATGAACGCTGCCAAGGCCATTCTCACCTCGGCCTACAAGATGAAAGATCTCGGTGAGGCCTCTATCTTTTTGGGGATGGAGATCGTGCACGATCGTATCTGCCGCACACTCCGCGTCCATCAGGGACGCTATGCAGAGACTGTGGGGGAGCGCTTTGCCAACCTCCTCGTTGCCGTCCACACGACCTCCACACCCATGACCCCTGAGGGGCAGGCCGCCCTAAAGGTGGGTGACCCAGCTGACCTGGGGGAGTCAGTCGATGTGACCTTGTACTTGCGAGTCATCGGCTCGCTCATGTACTTGGCCACCACGACACGGCCCGACATTGCCTTCACAGTCAACCTGCTCGCCCAGTTCTCACAGGTTCCACACCAGCGAACACTGGAGGCCGCAATCTGGTGTGTGCGCTACATCCTGTCTAATGCACGCTTCAGCCTGTGCTTTCGCGAGCACGTATCCGTTGTGCTCGACGGGTACAAAGACAGCGACTGGGCATGGATTCCAGATCGCAAGAGCCGCACCGGCTACATCTTTCTCATTGGAGGCACTGTAGTGTCCTGGCGAAGCGAGAAGCAGGGCTACATCACACGCAGCACTACTGAGGCAGAGTATGTTGCTCTAGGTGCCGATGCAGCAGAATGTGTCTGGCTCGTCCGTCTGTTGCGTGAACTACGTCAGTCCATTCCCCTTGTGGTTCTCCAATGTGACAACATGAGCGCGAAGGCCATCGCCAAGAACTCAGGTGTGTTCCATGCGCGCACAAAGCACATCAATGTCGAGCACCACTTCGTGGTGATGTGGTTGATTGTGGTGAGATCCGAGTCATCCATGTAGGCACTGACAGGCAGTGCACGGATTTTCTGACCAAGGCTCTGAGTCGTTCGAAGTTTCATGCGGCCACTCGTTCCGTGGGACTATGCCCCATCCCTGCTGCAGGTTGATTCCTCATGTGCCACCTTGCGTGTGATGTGCTTGCTACCTGCAGCGGCAGGCTCTGTACAACATCAGCTTCTGTATGTGCATGGAAGTGTTTTGCCCTCCGGTCATGGGGGAGTGTTGTTTTGTGTGTCGTACATGGCTTACGGTGACCCCTCGGCTCATGTCCATTCACGTGCAGATCCCTGAGACTGGCGACGGTGGCAGAAGACCGGCGGCCGGCAGCGACTGGCGCCCAGAAGACTCTCGTACTTGTTAGATTCATGCTGTGGGACAGCACATACGCGTGCAGCCTATCAGGACATTTTGTTGCCCCGGCCGCTCTGGTTCAAAAGGCTCGTTGTTCTGACGTGTCTACAGGGAGTTATGGTCAAAACTGTGTTTTTGCCAATACATTGTCCTGCTAGAAAATAGCGCCCTTGTGCGCCGCGTGTGTGCACATCCACTAGGGCTGTGACACTATTTAGGTTGTTCTAGCCTTAGTTGTCATTTCTCTCTGCGCAATTCAACATTTGCAGCTTCTGACACTTGTACTCGTGTCCCAAGCCTACCCCTTGCTGTTCTCACCTCCACCTTTGCGTGCTAGTGAGTTAGCTGGTCGGCTTGTACTGCCACGCCAGCGTCAGCAGTGCTAGGAACTTGTCTTTGAGGGACCGTTTGAGATTGAGCGCATGCAAACCCCTTTGGTTGCACGCCTCAAACTCCCTGACACTATGCAAGTTCATCCGGTGTTCCATGTCAGGGGACTCAAGCACTACCGAGACCCCGAAGCAAGCTTCTTCGGCAGGGATGTCCCTCCCCATCCTCAAATTCAAGTGGACGAGGACGGAGAGTATGTCATTGAGGACATCTTCAGCCATCGACGACGTGGCAAAACAATAGA
This sequence comes from Penium margaritaceum, assembly GCA_023375785.1. Lineage (NCBI taxonomy): Eukaryota > Viridiplantae > Streptophyta > Zygnematophyceae > Desmidiales > Peniaceae > Penium > Penium margaritaceum. Next base: position 82,578 of record SZWC01000943.1, read on the forward strand.
ATATCTTGTCAAGTGGCACAGCCACGATGCCACACATAAGAGCTGGGAACCTTACGACAATCTCCAAGACGTCGATCACCTCATCGACGGCTACTACTTCTGTCACTTGGCCACAATGGTATGCGGGCCGAGACGTCGCGACTACAAGGAGGACAAGTGTGACGTACCAGTTGTACACGAGTCCCTTATCTTTCTGAGTAGGGATTTCTGCTACTAGAAAAACATCCCATTGCGTCGCGAAACCGCGATATTCATGAGAGAATGCGTGGAAGCTTCCTAGCAACGCAGCCGCTGACTAGGCGTCAGTGCCTGATCAGACGGTGACGACAGTCACAGGTCGTACACACTACGGCTCGGGTTTGGCTAGGAGACACAAGGCAAAGTGTCAGAATGCTTCAGTATAGCATATGCAGAGAGAGATAACAAATGACAGGTCCAAGGCATAAATACCTGCCGCGGCACACAGCGGGTGTCGCACGCGGCAGTCCAAGAGCTGTCCTAAAACTGGCCCAAAACCATTGTTTCGGCCGTAACTCTGCGCACACATGTCAGAATGCTACGCCGTCTGAACCTGGACGTGCAGAATCAAACGACAGACGCTACGACTGGTCACATGCATGCATCCATCGACAGACAGTGAACATACAATGCAAAAACATGCAAATAGGCCTCATGGCCAGTACGCCGAAAGACACCTACAAGATGTAGAAGACACAGCAGAGAGTCCCGGTGGCATCTGGGGCTCTAGTACAGAGCTGGACTACTCCCAGCTGGTAGTCCGCCACTTGTCGTCGCGCCGGTGCCACCAGGGCCGCCCGCCTCAATGATCTGCACGATTATGGACACAACCGAGTGGTCACAGTAAACTGTACAGGAACGGCACAAAGCACAACACTCCCCCATGACCCGATGGTACGCATGTCCATACGCCTGCAGCACGGGTACGAACACAATAGTGAGTGACACAAACAAATGAGACGCAGACGCACATCCCGCACTCAACCACTCGCACACACGGGGCAAAGCCCAACAGAACGAATGGCCACCATGAACTTTCCGTGAGCAAGTGAATTCGTCAAGAAATCAGCACGCTGCATGTCAGTACCAACCCACATGATAGAGATCACGCGTCGCTCCACCAGATCACAAACGAAGTGATGCTCAACCGCAATGTGCTTTGTGCGAGCATGAAAAACAGCAGAGTTCTCCGCAATGGCAAGAGCACTCTGGTTGTCGCAACGTAGCACAATGGCGGGTACTGATTGCCCAAGCTCAAGAAACAAGCGTTGCAGCCATACTGCCTCAGCAGCCCCTGTGCCCAAAGCAACATACTCTGCCTCTGACGAGCTACGTGCAATGCATCCCTACTTCCTGCTTCGCCAAGACAAAGCGGTACCACCGAGCACAAACACGTAGCCAGTACGACTGCGCCCATCAGGGCTCCAAGCCCAGTCGCTATCAGTGTAGCCGTCAAGGACCACCGAACAATGCCGACGAAAGCAGAGTCCGAGGTACGACGTGGAGACCACGTACCGTACATCTCGCATAGCCGCGTGAAGGGCTCTCGCACGTGGAGCGTGCGAGAACTAAGCAAGGAGGTTGACAGCGAACGCGATGTCAGGACACGTGGTGGTGGCCAGGTACATCAGAGATCCGATGAGACGGAGGTACAAGGTCACGTCCACTGTCTCCCCCAGCTGTGTAGGATCATCCACCTTCCGGGCATCCTGCCCATCGGGTGTAAGAGGTGTGGAAGCGGATGGCACTGCACTAAGGAGATCGCTGAAGCGCATCCCCACGACTCGTGCGTATCGGGCCTGATGCAGCAACAGTGTCCGATGTCTGTGATCTCGCACGATCTCCATACCAAGAAACACCGATCCAGGACCGAGGTCCTTCATCCTGTAGGCAGTCTGTACGATAGCCTTGGCCTCCTTCACAGCCTCCAGGGACGGAGACGCAATCAGGAGGTCATCAACATAGACCAGGATGGCGGTGAACCACTCCGGTGTCGGTAGGATGAAGAGCGAGAGGTCTGCCTCGCTCTGTACGTATCCTGCGCGAAACAAAGTGCCAGTGATCTCCCGGTTCCCACACCGTGGAGACTGCTTGAGGCAGTACAAGGACTTGCGCAAGTGCCAGACCTTGTCACCGTCCTCAAAACCTGGTGGCTGAGCCACGTAAATCTCCTCATCCAGAGAGCCATGGAGGAACGCATTGTTCACATCCATCTGGTGCAGTTCCCAGTCATGCTGAGCCACTACACCAAACAGAGCTCGAGCAGAGGTCATGCGGCCGACAGGGGCAAAGGTGTCAGTGTAATCGACTCCCTCAATCTGAGAGTACCCCTTGACGACCAAGCGGGCCTTGTAGCNAGCCACGTAAATCTCCTCATCCAGAGAGCCATGGAGGAACGCATTGTTCACATCCATCTGGTGCAGTTCCCAGTCATGCTGAGCCACTACACCGAACAGAGCTCGAGCTGAGGTCATGCGGCCGACAGGGGCAAAGGTGTCAGTGTAATCGACTCCCTCAATCTGAGAGTACCCCTTGACGACCAAGCGGGCCTTGTAGCATTCCAGTGAGCCATCCGGCTTCACCTTCTTGCGAAAGACCCACTTGACCTGAATCGCCTTCCTCCCAAGGGGAAGGTCGACAAGCTCATAGACTTTGTGCTCTCGGATAGCGCAAAGCTCATCCTCGCAAGCAGCTCGCCAGGCATCGGCATCCTCCGATGAGAGAGCCTCCCTCAATGTGCCAAGGTCAGGCGCCATAGAGTGGGAATTCTGCGTGGCGAGTGCACACGCCTCAGTGTCGGGCCTGACGGCCACGAGATCAGCTGCTGCGTCACAGGCGATATGGAACTCGCGAGTGACCAGGTCGTGCCCTACAGGGCACGCTGGATGTACCTCTAAAAGCTCGGTGCGGGCACTCAGGGCTAAGGCCTTTGTGCCTGGATCACCGCTCGCGATGTTGCGAGTGGAACGCCTGGGTCCGGGACCCGACGCTCGCTGAGCTCCGGAGTCTAGTGGTCGAAGTCGGCCACTGGGCTCACGGGAGTAACCGGAGGTCGAGGGGCGCACCTCAGGCTCAGGGAAAGGTACGACCACAGGAACAGGTACGACCACAGCTGGTGAGGGCTGAGACGAGGCAGCCGGAGATGCGGAGCGAGGAGATGAGTGTGTGGGAGACACGGGGTTGGGTGTGTCAGGTGGTCCAGACACTGAGGCAGGAGTGTCAACGCACGTAGGAATGGAAGTGGGCATGACTGGGTCAGACGCAGGAGCAGGGGTGCCGGCAGACACAGGTGATGGTGCAGGAGGAGGCGTGAGAGAAGAGGTACCTGTGGGGTGGGAAATAGGTTGTACAGGCGAGATCTGTGGACCGACGGCAATGATAGCCAGATCATGAAGGGCTGGAGATCGAGAGGGGGCTCGAGCGGACACATCAGCCGGACGAGGGATGGTCGTTGGCGTAGAAGTCTCCCCCATCCGCCGAGGACCCTCACAGGAAGGGACATGGGCTGCGGAGAGGGCTCTGATCGAAGTCAGGTCACGGTATGTGAGTGACTCAAAAAACAGCGCGCCACGGGACTCAATGACGCGACGGCGAGTGGGGTCCCAAAAGCGCCAGGCCTTCGACCGCGGGGAGATGCCAATGAAGGCACACAAGCGACCCCGAGGGGAGACCTTGGACGCCTGCTGGTACTCGGTGTACCACACGGAGGCCAGGGATCCCCAGATGCGAGCGAGACGAAGGTCAGCACGGTGGCCAAACCAGAGCTCGTACGGTGAAACATGGTCCGGAAGTGGACCATGCGGGAGGCGGTTCCAGACCCAAGTCATGTAGGCAAAGCCCTCGAAGGCGAAAGACTCCGGGAGACCGCACTCAGCCCGCATGGCGCGAACCGCATCCTCCATGGTGCAGTTCCAGCGCTCAGATACACCGTTCTGTTGTGGAGTAGCAGGAGCGGAGACCTGGTGAAAAATCCCGTGCTCAGCAAAGAAGGAGTCCATCTCACCAAGGAACTCGCCGCCGCGATCTGAGCGAAAAGAATGTAGCGTGTGGTCAGACTGACGCTCAGCCATCACGAGCCAGAGCCAAACCGCAAGGGCGGCCTCACTCTTCTGACGAAGACTCTAGACCCACCGCATGCGGGTGAAGTCATCAGTCAGCGTCAGAACATACCGGCCCCTCTCGGACAGGGACTGGACCGGGAGAGGACCAAGAAGGTCCGAGTGGACCAACTCGAGAAGTCTAAGCGCTCGGGAACGCAAGTCAGGGTAAGTGCACCGGTGCATCTTCCCCTGTGCGCAGAAAAGACAGTCGGTCTTGGGTGGCTTCTCAAAGGAAGCCACGTCAAGACCAAGAGCAGGTTGTGTCCGAATGAGCTTCGACACAATGTCGGAGCCCACGTGACACAGACGACGATGAAGCAACCGCTGGTGTTCCGGGGATAGAACACCAGTGACAAACACGCGACCGGATGAGGAGAGAGAGCAAGGGGAGGAGGGCCGAGCGATACGATACAAATCATCTATGACTGAAGTATGCAGGATAATGTTACGGGTGTCCGTAGCAGTCACAGTCGCTGAATCAGCGGTATGCTCCACAGAGAGACCCATCAGAGTGCAGGCATGCACAGAATGCAGGCTGAGCTCAAGATCAGGCACAAACAACACGTCAGAAAGATACAAGGGGCCAGACGGACCGTCGAAACACACAACCCCCACACCGTGAACTGGCAAGGACTTACCAGAGCCTGTACGAACAGAACGGATAGTCGTGACATGACCGAGTACGACAAAGTCACTGCGACAACACGTCATGTGATGGGTGGCCCCAGAATCGATGATCCAAGTGCCACCGGAGTCACGACTGGTGGACATCACTGTACAACGAGAAATGGAACACTCAACATCAGAGGGACGCTGAGCCGTCAGTGGGGAGGAACGACGTACATCACGAAGATGAGATTCATGAATCCAGTCAGTGCAGTCAGGCCCATCATCATCACATGCTAACTGTGCTCCCCCACACGTGTCATCACAAGCCACGGGAACGGCCAAACAAGCAGTCTGTGAACCACCCAACGATGTTAACACACTCGCACCTCCCTGAAAATGAAGCGCCAGAAGATGACGAAGCTCGGCGATGGTGCGGTCGCGTGGATCCGGATCGCTCCTGCTCGCCGGTGAGGACGCAGGAACAGCTGCAGTCGTGGCCGCCGCACTTCCCGAGGAGGATGTGGGTGACGCGCCGGACGTGGAACGAAGAGCATGAGCAGCCTGAAGCCCACGGGTGATCCTTGCCCAGTCAAGCGGCTGCTGGCACTCGGTGTGACGATGGGCGCCTCCACAATTATAGCAGTGCACAGAACGGCCACTGCTACCACTGGATGACGATTGTTGCTGACCTGATCCACGCTTCCTATTCTTCTTCTTCCCCTGGGCGGCTGCTGCAACGCCCTGTGTCTACGTGGGTGTAGACGGGGTCGAAGAGGAGGAGGAAGATGAGGTAGTCATGGTGGACGTGGATGAGGGTGACTGCAGGAGGGAAGATGGTGGTGATGCGCCGACTGCTTCAGCGAGGGAGGTCTCCTCATGAGCTACTGCTGCCTCACGGGCTGAAGTCACCTGGAGGAAAAGTTGATGCGCCCAAGGGTGCAGCTGTAGAGTGGCTGAGAAAGGCTCGAGGAAAGTGTCGCTGTACCGTGTGAAGATGTCGGTGTACTCAAGGCAAACTCCGAGCATAATCGTCCGAAGCGCCCACAGCTGTGTGCCTCATGAGGTCCCCAGACGCATGTGGATACGCATGCCGCGTCGCCAGTAATTTGCTGCAGACTCCGCAGGCCCCTGACGAAGCAAATGGAAAGCACGAATGTGTGACGCATGAGTGGCGTGCGTCTCTGCGGCCAGCAAGGATAACGCCACATCCCAGCCTCCACGAGGATCGGCGCCGGTGCCTGTGCCAGCCTCGCCAAGTAAGGGGCAGAAGTCGACGACAGTCTCGCGTGGCATGGCATAGAGAAGTCCGTGCATGGCCCGGGCTGCTGTCAGTGCCTGTGCTGGGTCTGTAGACTGGTACAGGCTGTGGTAGTAAGGCCACACTCCCTCAGATGTCACCCACACCTGAAACAAGATCTCCCAGCAGTCAAAACCATCCTCGCTGATGTACCTTGGAGGTGGTGCCTCAAAGTCCTTAGGTTGCCACTCCGTGGGGAGAGCAACCGCAGGCTGAGGAGGACGAGACACGGGAAAAACTCCTGGGAGAGGGTGATCGCCAGGGTAGTCAGGTGATGATCGTATCGGGGAAACCGGTGGAGGTCAAGTACCCGTCTGCAACTGACGGAGGTGCTCCTGGAGAACTCGAATCTCCTGCTCCTGGGAGTCATCAGTGATGCCTGGCATGAATGGCTCATCGTGTAGTGGCTCATCATCAAGGAGGTAAGCAGTGTTGGTGTGTGGGCTTTGGCCTGACACCCCTGTGAGGACAACGTGTTTTTTGTTTTGAATCTGGCACGGTGGTTTCGGTCGAGGTTGTGCTGGTCGAGACCCGTGCACCTGGTGTGGTGCACCGGTGTGATGTGGAGACCCAGAGCCTTGAACCCGTGTGTGCGTGAGCTCGTGACGTGTTGCCCGGTGCCTTGGCCAGGGACCTTGCTCTCCGGTGCTTCATCTTGTACCTTGCTCGTCGGTCGAGACCCGGGCACCCGGAGACGTGTTCCGGTGCCACGAGGAGACTTGCCTTGCATGAAACGGACGCGTCCGCCTTGTCGCGCTGGTCATTCTGGTTCAAACGGCGCGTCGTTCTGACGCCTGTGCAGAAAGTTACAGCCGGGTGAGTGTTTTCAACCTCGGCGGGCCATGCTGGCATTTTGCGCAGATTTGTGCAAGATGTGCCTAGGATGCAGCCAAACGCGCCCCTGGATGCGCTGACTGCGCACCAGGCCGCCCTAGCTATATAGGTGATTTTGGCTCATTGTTGTAACCAACTCTGCAATTACATTCAGATTCCAGCACTTGTGGTTCACTCCAACTGTGTTCCAACCCTACCCACTACATGCCCTGCCTTGTGACTCGCGCGTCAGCTGGCCAGGCCAGTGCCTCGTCAGTGAACAGCAACTAGGCTAGCAAGCTACGTGGTGTGGGAAGTGTTCAGGAATCTTGGCATGGTATCAGAGCGGCGAGCCAGTGCTCGCACGGCTGCGTAGCAGAGGCGCAACAACCGTGACACCAGTGAGCGACCGCAGCCGTCGCCTTGAACATCAGCAGTAGCAGCGCCCACCGTCACGGCAAGAGGTCCTGGGAGGACCCACCACATTTCCGACCGTTGTCTTAAAACTTCCGCGGCTGTTCCGCGCCCGATCCGCGACAATTCCGCGGCCGATCCGCGACAGTAGACGTCAGTCCGCGAAAAACTTCCAAGTGCTCCGCGGTGACCGTTTTCTTAAGATCCGTGACATTTGTCGCGGCCGTTCCGCGGTAGCAGCAGCTGATCCGCGGAAACTCCGTGGCGACGAGACCTCCACGGCAGACGCGCCAACTGTGCGCCTGCAGCGGAACACGCCGACTGTGCTGCGGACGCTCGCGGCGTTCCGAAGGCGTCAACCCGCGGTGACGGTCCCGCGACAGATCCGCGGTGTTCCGCGGATCCGCGGAGCTCCGTCGCAGCAACTCCGCGGTGGGTCTAGAACACGCCGACGGCGCTCCACGGAACTCCGCGGTCACAAGTTCGTAGCAGTTCCGCGGTGGTTCCGCGGTCTCCAATCGCGGCAGCCCTGCGGTGGTCGCGGAACGCACCGACGGAAGTGCCCCTGCAGTTCGTGGCACCCCGCCGTGTTCCGCGACGGTGCATCCGCGATGGCTGTCTGCGGCACCCCGCCGATCTTTTTGCATCGGCGCGACCGCGTCCGCGGAAGTTCCGCGTCCAGCACAAAATTGATCCGCGGCAGTTCGCGGACATTCGGTGGTGAAGATATACCGCGGAGGAGTTTCGCGGAGGTGACCCGCGGAGCCATTCGGCGGAGTTGAGGTTCCGCGGCGGTGTTCCGCGGTGAGGGATTCCGCCAAGGTGCTCCGCGGCAGGCCGTGGAAGATTCCGCCATGACAACACGCGGTGACGGCTCCGCGGTGACAGCTCCGCGGTGACAGTCCGCGGTGACAGCTCCGCGGTGGACGTCTCCGCGACAGGAAATATCACGGGGTTTATCCCACTGAGAGTGTTCCTTGGCGACCATTCCGCGCCAGAGTCGAGGAAGGGGGGAAAGGGGGAACGCAGCAGCTACCCCTACAACAGCAGCAACAGAGGTGGCCTCAGGCCACAGCCATCGGTTGACGACGGCGATCGGAGCTGAAGCAGCCGTGGCAACAATAGCCCCAGAGGCAGCATTGCTGGTACCACTCTTGTGGTCTTTTCCTCTGTTTTTTCTTTCTCGTGTGGCTTGAGGCCACCACCGTCGGTTGACGACGGGAACCGCTGCAGCAGCATCTGCCGCAAGAGTTGTAGCAGTAGCAGCAGCAGCGAAGGTGGCTTGAGGCCACAGCCGTCGGCTGATGACGGCACCCGGTGCAGCATCAGCACCGAAGGCGACTTGAAGTCGCACACTTGAGTCGCACAGCAGCGCACCACTAGCGCGGTGGTGGCCGCCCTGGTGACGGCGTCGCAACACGTCTGAGAGATCGTGCTTCGATCGCTCACCTCTCCTGTGGCCTTCTGCCAGCGGGAGCAAGTGCCGTGTGCACTCACCCACGCCGATCTCTGGCAATGAGCAAATTGGCGTGGCAGGGAAAGCAGCCGGCGCCATGGTTGGCCCCGGCTCTACATACGTCGCAGGCACCGCGTCCACAGTGGCAGTGTCAGTCGTGGCATACGCCTCAGGCGTCCTACGGCTTCGCCTGCTACTACTGTGGGGATCGACACCATGGATGGCGCCAGTGTCGCCAGCGCCCTGCCGGGTGGCGACCGCCCTGGATGCAGTCCCGCCCCTCTTCTCCTCCACCCGTTCCGGAGATGTTGCCGGCCGATGCCGTAGCGCCCCTTAGCAGAGCGGTGGCAGTTCATACGCGGAGCTTCAGGGGTTAAAGCGCATGGTCTAGCAGCTCACAGACTATGTGGTCACTGAGCGGCCTATCACCAACATGCCGCTGCCGACTCCTCCCTCATCGGCCTCGTCCTCGCCCCCGTCTGAGACGTCACCTGACGATACCGTGGCGGCCGACCTCCAGTCTACGTCTGACACCCTCCGCTCTGTCCTGGAGTCAGTCGGAGTCCTTCCCACCTCTGACTCCTCCGCTTCTGCGGGTGTCCCTTCGACTCGCGCCACTCGCGCCCGCGCTCGCCGCGCACGACAGCGGATGGCACGTTTGGCTAGACGTGCCCAGACAGCAGCGGCAGCCGCACCAGTGGCAGATGTCCTCACGGAGCCGACACTCTTGTCCCCGGTCACGGGGTTGGTGCGTCGCCCCCTCTCAGCTTCTGCCGGTGTGTCGGCCGTGGGGGGGATGGAGTGTCTACCGACGACCACCAGAGAGCTCAGGAGAGATGCGACGTGTGGTGCTGCACACCGGGGCATCCTCTGTGAGGAGGACGAGTCATCCGAGGAGTGGTCCGACGCGGAGTCGGAGACAGACGCGTGGTCTGATGCGGAGTCAGAGCCAGCCGTTCTCGCGGAGCCGACTCTCGGAGCCGACTCGTCCCCGGTCGCAGAGGTGGTGTGTCACCCCCTCTCAGATTCTGCCGGTGTATCGGTCGTGGGGGGGATGGAGTATTCGCCGACGACCACCAGAGAGCGCAGGAGCGATGTGACGGCTGGCGCTACAGGACGGGGCGCCCTCTGTGCAGAGGAGGAGTTTGAGGCGGACGAGTGGTCCGCTGCGGAGTCCGAGTCAGGCGCGGAGATGGAGATGGAGTTAGCGACTACAGCTGACGTTGTAGCAGTGGAGGTGCCAGCTGACCCCCTTGGAGGAGACGTCCGGGCAGTGAGCGTGTCGGCAGCCACCGACGTCGTGACAGTAGCAGCGATGGCAGCTGCAGCGACAGACGGGATGCCGGCAGCGGATGCCCCCGATGGTGCAACCACCACGCTGGTCGGACGTCTAGCTGGTACGTCCGATGCGACCAGGGCCACTGGCCCAGCAATCACGGAGGATGCTGAGCGAGCTGTGGACCTACGGCTTGTAGCTGCTCTGACTGGCATTGCTGACACCATGGCGGTTCCAACCGACAACCCAGCTACACTCCTCCAGGCTGCGGGTCCCGCCCCTGAGCGCCTGCGCCTCGCGGTCGACGAGCGGGAGGCAGTCGTGGCTCGAGCGGAGGCACACATGCGGGGTCTCACAGCTGAGCTCCTGGAGGCCAGCAGCCGTTGTTACACTGCAGATGTTCGAGCACGGTGGGCTACTGAGGAGTGCATAGAGGATGTGCACACACGTCTTGAGGCTGCGGACTGGTCTCTACAGGATGCACGTCGGCGACGGGCGGACGCTCAGCAGCAGATGGACGATTGGTTGCGGGCCAGCGGCTCAGCGGAGCCCCAGGGCGTCCGGGCTCCCAGTGACAGCGATGGCGCTGCAGAGGCAGAGACATCGACGGATGCCGACGTCCGGCCAGCCGACGCCCGAGTGCCCGGTGTGTCCGCAACAGGCGGTGCCTCGGTAGCAGCACCCTCTGCCGGTGCAGATGCTGCAGGTACAGACACGCTGAGTGGTACCGATCCCCTGCCAACAGCTGGTGGCCAGACGGCAGCAGAGGCAACAGTTGACAAGGAGAGATTCCTGCGCGACGAGGAGGCGAGGATGCAGGAGGCAGTGGCTCATGCCGACGCGCACTTGACGGCGGTCCACCGTCAGGTTCATTCCGCGACTGACCACCTGCACGCCGCACATGCAGCTGGCCGGCCCGCTGCCGCAGCAGAGCTCGACGTACTGCACTCGCGTCTCGACGATAAGCTGTCCGTGTGGCAGCATGCGACCCAGCAGCTGGCATGCATACGGGAGGCGATGCAGTTGGAGGAGGCCCTCCGCTCTTCCCTTGTCGCAACACCAGGTGATGACACCAGCGTCGACTACAGTGACGATGACGACGATAGCAGTGACGACGATGTGGGGTGAGGCCACGTGCGCACACTTGCCCTTCCTGGTGTGTGGGCCTTGGCCTGACGCCTCCCTCTGCACAGCATTGCTGCTCGGTGGTTGACAGGGATCACAGTGGTGAGGGTCGAGACCCGCATACTTGGTGGGACCCACCATTATGACGAGGAGACCTACCCCTGAGACCGCCATCTCCCTGTGGTGCAGGTGTAGATGTAGGTATCGCGTTGTCAGGCTCTGCAGCCCAGGGGGGGTGTTGGTGTGTGGGCTTTGGCCTGACACCCCTGTGAGGACAGCGTGTTTTTTGTTTTGAATCTGGCACGGTGGTTTCGGTCGAGGTTGTGCTGGTCGAGACCCGTGCACCTGGTGTGTCGCACCGGTGTGACGTGGAGACCCAGAGCCTTGAACCCGTGTGTGCGTGAGCTCGTGACGTGCTGCCCGGTACCTTGGCCAGGGACCTTGCTCTCCGGTGCTTCGTCCTGTACCTTGCTCGTCGGTCAAGACCCGGGCACCCGGAGACGTGTTCCGGTGCCACGAGGAGACTTGCCTTGCATGAAACGGACGTGTCCGCCTCGTCGCGCTGGTCATTCTGGTTCAAACGGCGCGTCGTTCTGACGCCTGTGCAGAAAGTTACAGCCGGGTGAGTGTTTTCAACCTCGGCGGGCCATGCTGGCATTTTGCACAGATTTGTGCAAGATGTGCCTAGGATGCAGCCAAACGCGCCCCTGGATGCGCTGACTGCGCACCAGGCCGCCCCAGCTATTTCGGTGATTTTGGCTCATTGTTGTAACCAACTCTGCAATTGCTTTCAGATTCCAGCACTTATGGTTCACTCCAACTGTGTTCCAACCCTACCCACTACATGCCCTGCCTTGTGACTCGCGCGTCAGCTGGCCAGGCCAGTGCCTCGTCAGTGAACAGCAAATAGGCTAGCAAGCTACGTGGCGTGGGAAGTGTTCAGGAATCTTGGCAAGCAGGTGGTGGGTCAGGTGGAGCGCCTGTCACGGGCGCCTGGACCGAATGCCGGGTAGAGACCGCAACTCCGGCAGCTTCCTCAGAAATCCGCGGAGGAGCCGTGGACTGAGCGCGCAGAAGCTCAGTCAGCGTGCGGATAGCGTCAGTCTACTCTCTCTGGAGACGACGCATCTCATTCTGCTGGCTGCGCAGGTCCTCAATGGCCTGCGAGCGTGGACTCAGTACGCCAGACGAGGAGGAGGAGGGATCGCCTGGTCCCTTCTCCTTGCTGTCGGACAGGCTGATGTCGCCATTCAGTATGGGGCGACGGATGAAGTTTGTCGGATTTTAAAAGCGTCAGCGTTTCTCGAGGATTTGAAACGCTCGCAACTTTTGACTGTCCGGCCAAAAATTTGACTAAGTATGGTGCTGACGTCAGCAGGTGGTTGCTGACGTCAGCACGCCTGATGACGTCAGCAAGCAAAAATTGCTGACGTCGGCTTGTCTCCTTTTTCGTTCTTTTTTTTTCTCGCGAATCTGCGCGCGCGTGCAGCCGCTCCGCGGTGGCCGCGCGGACGTTGTGCGGAAGCTGCGCAGCACCTTCCGCCCAGCTGCTGCTGCAGCTGCGCTGTCAGCTGCAGCAGCAGCTGTGTAGCTGCGGATGCAGTGGTGGCAGCAGCGGCTGCGCTGCTGTTCCTGCTGCTGCTGCGTGCTGCGGCTACTGCTCGCTGCCGCCGCCGCGCGCTGCTGCTGCCGCTGCCGCGCTGCTGCTGCTGCTACTGCTGCTCTGCTGTTGCCACCGCGGCTGCCGCTGCTGCCGCTGCGTTGCTGTTGCAGCCGCTGCTGCTGCGCTGCTGCTGCCACTGCTGCTGCTGCGCTGCTGCTGCCGCCACTGCTGCTGCGGCCGCTGCTGCTACGCTGCTGTTGCCGCCGCCTCTGCTGCTACTGCTCTGCTGCTGCGGCTGTGGGAGGGGCGGCTGCACTCACTGCAGCCGCCACGCACCTCGCGTGGCGGTGCATAACGCTGCTGCTGCCTCTGGTGGTGCGATCTCACGTGGTGGGTGGGGATGCGTAGATGGCGACCGGCTGTCTCCGACAGGCCTCAAGAACTCTACTGAGCGGTGACTCTCACTGTTGCTGCTCTGCTGCGTCTCTGCTGCGCAACTCAGTGAGAACTGTCTCACTGCTCTGATACCATGAGAGAATGCATGGAAGCTTCCTAGCAACGCAGCCGCTGACTAGGCATTAGTGCCTGATCAGACGGTGACGACAGTCACAGGTCGTACACACTACGGCACGGGTTTGGCTAGGAGACACAAGGCAAAGTGTCAGAATGCTTCAATATAGCATATGCAGAGAGAGAGATAACAAATGACAGGTCCAAGGCATAAATACCTGTCGCGACACACAGCGGGTGTCAGCAGGAAACTATGCAGCGTGTTGGGGCAGCAGCGTTGTTGATGCAGCGTGCGGGCTTCCACGCTCGTTGCTTAGGTCAGCTGCCCCCTCAGTCTGCTGCTCTAGAGTCTAAGTCTGGAAGCTCTGGGTTTTGTTACTCAGAAACGCGCGCGCCAGAGTTAGCGCCAGAAAGCAGCTGAAAACTGACAATGACTGATTAGGAATCAAGAATGAACAATGGGAGACCCCTCCAAGTTCTAGGCCCCCCCCAGCTCTGTAGAGCTTGTTACTCAGTTCAACAGCCAATCAGAAAATAGCTCAGTTCAGGCTGGCAGGTTTTCTCGGTGAGGCCTGCCAGGCAGCCGACAGCCCAAAACCCGGGCGTCGTCCGTTTTGCCTGAAAACTGGACCATACCATAATACCGCCGCTGCGAACGCAGCCGTGCGGTCAGAATCTGCTAGAAAAATAGTAG
>SZWC01000943.1:229105-313323 GCA_023375785.1 Penium margaritaceum
AACACTTGATCAAGGCTCACAAGCAGTGGCATTTTATAGCCACTGATCTAAGCTTTCCAGAACACCAAAGCATGCCAGATTTGGAGCTTCCTAGCAGATTCTATGGCTTCTAGAGTGCTCCTTGGTAGGCTGTCCTTTTCCCACCTAGGAAGGCATCCCTTCCCTCCTCTAGAAGCTTCTGCCCCTTCCTAGATTCCTCAGCTTGCTTCTAGTAGGAGGGAAGGTGTCCAGAAGACCAAGACACCTCTAGATGCCTTGTAGGACAAGTCACCCCTTCTAGAAGGTGTGCCACCTTCCTGGACCCTCACCTAGCCTTCTAGAATCTTAAAGAGGAACTCTAGAGGTTGAGCTAGCTTCCTGGCATCTATTTTCCACCTCCCTTGAGGCAGGGCAGAATTTCATCTTGTGGGACTTGAACCCGGGCCCCTGCCTATAGAGGTGGACACCTTTAACCACTAAGCCACTAAGGCTTGTCTTTTTTGGTGTTCCTTTTTGGAGTCACTCCTGCCATGGTGAGGAGCATCATTCCAACAATGTACATGTAGATGTAGATGTAGATGTAGATGTAGATGTAATGTAGATGTAGATGTAGATGTAGATGTAGATGTAGATGTAGATATAGATGCAGATGTAGATGTAGATGTAGATGTAGATGTAGATGTAGATATAGATATAGATATAGATATAGATATAGATATCGATTTTGATATAGATATAGATATGGGTATTGATACAGATACAAATACAGATAAAGATATAGATATAGATGTAGATACAGATACAGATACAGATACAGATACAGATACAGATGCAGATGCAGATGTAGATACAGATGCAGATGCAGATGCAGATGCAGATGCAGATGCAGACGCAGATGCAGATGCAGATGCAGATGCAGATGCAGATACAGATACAGATACAGATACAGATACAGATACAGACATAGACATAGATATAGATATAGATATAGAGATAGATAAAGATATGGATATGGATATAGATATAGATATAGATATAGATATAGATATAGATATAGATATAGATATAGATATAGATATAGATATAGATATAGATATAAATAGAGATAGAGATATAGATATAGATATAGATATAGATATAGATATAGATATAGATGTAGATGTAGATGTAGATATAGATATAGATATAGATATAGATAAAGATATAGATATAGATATATATAGATATTGATATAGATATAGGTATCAATATCATTCAATGAAACGTGAATGGTACATATGCGCAAGGTTCTCCACATACGTTGATCCATCAGAGCAAAAGGCCACCAGAGCCACAATCAAACGGCGATATGCCTACATCAGTGACAGTGTAAATAGTCTCCAGTCTCAGATCATCCTAACCATATAGCCCCTTTCCACATAGCATAAATCAGCCACCGATGGTCCCATGTCTATCCTGCTCAAGACTCTTTCAGCTCTGGCAATATCCTGATCTAGTGAGCCATCAGTTACACGCTCAGCCACCCTCTGTCGTAGGTGTTGTGCCTGAGCACGCTGAAGTGCTATTGACATACACTGGTTGAATAGGGCGCGCAATGGGATAGATACCCCTGCTGTACCCCCTAGCTAGGCCAACCTCTGTTCTGTAGCCTCTGATGATGTACGAAGCACCCTGCCAAGGCCTCGCGAGAAGGCCCCCAATGTCTCCATGGCGGGGAATATGAAGTCCATCCGATCGCGCTCCGCCTGTCTCTGCCATTGCCCGTACTTCCTCTCCTTTGTCCTCACCGCCTCCTCCAACGCCACCCCTGTCCTCTCCACTGATGCTCTCCGCAAGCTCGGTCGCTGTTGATCTGCAATGACCACGTCCATCACTAACATATGACTAGTGGCCGGGTCGAAGCACGTGATGTCCGGCCGTTCCCCCGGCAACAGGCCCACATGCTCCACTGTAACCGCCCCCATCCTGCTCTCTCGTACCACGGCCGCCAACTCTCGCATCACTACATCGTGTACCACCTTGGTGCCCCCCCCTTGGACGCACCAAAGTGCGTGTTGTGGAGCGCATGGGTGGATAGGGCTCCTCTCTCTACATGTACATGTTGGCGTGTGGCGCAAGTGTGCAATCGGCAATCCCAACCAAAAGCGGCAAGCAACCCTCCAGTCCTCTGGTGCCATGTACAGCCTGTCTGTAACAGACCGGGGGTGAGCAAGCAACCAGTCTCCACTATGATCCCCCTGTACTGCCATCAGCCGCTGTAACTGTGGGAGTGCCTCCTCCTCACCCAAGTCCATCGCCACTGTCTTCCGCAACTCCCCAAGTTGCCACTCCTGGACTGCCTCACTCAAGTCCTGGAACAAGCGCTTGGGGCTCCCCTGCTCACACTCCCCCAGTCCTGGGACCCTTTCTTGTATCGCTCTAGGATACCCTTGTAGAGCGCGCTCTCGTAGCTCTGTAAAGTTCCCTCTCATCCATGCTCTCCTCCCAGCATGCTCTCCGTCTCCCACCTCCCTAGCGCCTCGCGGATGAATGAGACGTCTCACCGCATGCCACGACTGAAGTCGCTGCACACGAAGGAGAGGGGGGCTAGGTCCTCCACTGCTGCCAAACCCAATCCACCCAGCCTGATCGGGAGTCATGCCTGTCGCTCTGCGTGTACCACTGCCCGCCTCTCTCTCGTCCCCTGCACTTCGTCCAGTTGCAGTAATCTCCGAAGACACAACCCCACCTTCTCATCAAACCTCTGCAGCCGACTCGTCCACCAATCCGACGGCGGGGTCAACCGGGTGAGATGCTACAGTCTGCGGGTGGTACACTCTCAAAGGATACTAAAGGCTGCCTGAGCATCTGGCATCTCCACCAAAACCTCTAGAGTCTCCTCCACCGCATGCACCGCCTTGTCCAATCGCGCCCGACAGAACTCCTCCGTCCCAATCGGACTCCCCAACACCATCATCCCGTCCTCCACCCGAGGGACCCCCATAATGCCCACTGGCACCTCCTCCGTGCTAACCGGTAAATACAACTGGCATTTGTGAGGCTGGACCTCCATCCCCACCGTTGCAAAGCCTGCCTTAAGTGCAAAAAATGCCGCCTCCAACTCTCGTGCCGGGCCCAATAAGTACGTATCGTCCAAGTATGCTAGCACTTGTCCCGACCCTGCCATGGCCGTCTGTGCAGCCTCGAGTGCATCCTGCTGAGCAAGCGCATAGAGGAATGGGCTAATGGGGTCTCCCTGCCGCACCCCTCTCTCCGACTGAATGACACACGGCTGGACTCCTCCCTGGTAGTAAAGGTCTGAGGGCTGGTCGTAGAAGAGTGCCAACGCTGGAATGAGCCGCTCAAATCCTCTGGCTCGCACCGCTTCGAAGATCGCCGCCCGCTCGACTGAGTTGTACGCATTCTTCACATCGATGCTCATGAGCCCCCACTCCTCCTGATGGTCAAGCTGCTCCATGATGGTATGGACCACCGTATCTCCTCCTGCCGCCACCCCCACTGCCTGCTGCAATGGTGCTAGAGCCATCTCCATCTCACTCCTCCCCATACTAGCCATCCACCTCCACAATAGCCGAGGGATTGCCTCACCCACCGCTATCGGCCGCACCCCCCCATCAGGCTTGGCCAACGCGATGAGTCTGCTAGCTGCCAAGAACTGTCGGGCTGTGGGATGAAGGCGTCCTCGGCATAGGGAAGCTAGCAACTGTGCAAGTAATCGTGTGAGCCGCTCCTCTCCCACCACCACCTGCCGCAGGTGATCCAATGTGAGCCCTGACGGTCCAACTGCTGTACCCCTGCTGCTATCCATCAATGCCTTCCGTACTCCATCCCCATCCGGAAATCCTGCTGGGGCTCGTCGGGCCATCTCAGCTACCCACGTTGGTGTATGCCGCCCTGCCTGTGGGTGCTTTGTTTGTAGCTGCTCCAACATCTCCGGTCCCGGCGGTGCCAATGAGGACGTGTCCAAGGCGTCGCATGCCTTGGACGTGTTCCCTCGATGGAACTTGGTCACTGCCCTCTGTAGTCGCTGCTCCTTCGCCTCCTCCTCTCTATGACGAAGGCGTCGTGGCGGTGGTGGTCGTCCTGCTGGGCGAGTGTGGGCGACTGCCTCCCTCCATAACTCCTCCCACTCCCCTTTTAAGAACCGGGTAGCCAACAATCTCACCCAGTCTGCATCTGATCCCCGTTGATGCTGTGGTCGCGTCCTCAGGATGAGGCTCGGCATCGCCTGCAAGAATAAGGGGCCTGCTGCGTCCATGGGATGGGATGTGCACCGTACCAGAGGTACTGCTACCGCAGCCCGGACTGCATCCAGTGCGCCTGCCGGGACTCGTGAGTAGACAGACGGTGGCATGACCTCCACCCCGTAAAGTCGGCCCCACTCCCGCCCCTCTGCCCAGCGCCAAAGCCGCTCCCACCGCTGAGCACCACTCCCTCCTCCCTCCTCGTTCTCTGTCTGGCGTTCCTGTTGCTGTCCCCTCCTACCCCCTTCCTGTCTCTCGTATGTCTGTCTCTGCTATACATGCCCGCGTCCCTCTGTCGTCGAGGGTGGAACTCCTCTCTTCTCTGCGCCTCGTTGCTTTGTCGCATCAGGCCCCCCACTATCTGTCTCCCTCGTTGTTTGCCCCTCCTGTCTATGATTGCTTCTCTCTCCTGTCCTCATCCTCTCTCGCGCCACCGCTGCACCCCCACCTCCTATCCCTGGTCCAACCACCTCACGCTGTCGCTGCTGTCCTCCCTCTTCCGCGTGCTGCCTGTGGTGATTCCTCCTGTTGCCCACCTGCCTCTCCTCCCTCCCTCCCTCCGGCTCCTCTCCTCGTCTCGTTGTTGTGCCTCTCGGTACTTCACACTCTCCTCCATCTCTTCCCTGTGCTCTGTCTCCACTCTCTTGGCCACCCCCTACCATCCTCCTTTCCCTCTGACTGTGCTCCATCCTTTGCCCTCCACTCCCCCGTCCTCTTGCCCCTGCTGCTCCCCCTCCCCCTATCTTGGGCCCGCCGATCTCCCACTCACGTCGCTGTCCTCTCCCCCTGTCGGCCCTCCCATCTTGTCCGTACCCTGTACCTCGTCCCGCCCCTCCAACTGTCCGCCCCTCAGGTGGCGTCAAGGGAAACATCTGGCGTAGGAATCGTTTTGCCTCTGTCTCTACCGTATGATCGTCTATGGTCTGAGACCCTCGTCCCACATCGGGAATTCCATCAGTCTGCTGCTCCGGCGAGTCCTCTCTCACCTCCACTGGATGTCTACTCCCACCTGTCGTCTCTCCATCATGTAAATCTCTAGGCTCGTCCCCTTGACGAGTAACCTCTCTCTCCAATCTGCGCTGTCTCTCCAGCCTCTCTCTCTCTCTCTCCCGCCTGGCCTGTTGAGCTCGCGCTCGACAAGACTGGCGCGCCTCTCTCTGTGACGTTCGGTGCTCCCGTATCCGATGCCTTTCGGCCTGCCACCCCTCCACCCCAAGGACCTGCTTTGGGTCTGCCAAGCCTGCTCCCAGTGCACGTCGTCCTGCCAACCATTCCTCCCGCTCGGGCGTATCGTCGCTCTCGTCTCTTGCCTCTGCATGGCTCCCACCAGATCGCGTCCCCTCCATCTCTTCCCGTGTGTTCTCTTGTGTCCTTCGCTGAACCCCCTGCAATGCCGCTGTCATACACCATCCTGCCGATGAACCCACAGCCCATCCACGGGCATCACCACGGGAGCCCCCAGCGCTGTGCACCCCCCTTCTTCCCACCGTCCGGCGCTCTCTCAGTCGCATTGTTGGTGGTTCTTCTCTCGTCTGGTCTCTCCCCCTCTTTCCCTACCGTATCGTGTCCCCCTCCCGCATCCTCCTTGTCGCTACTCTCCTCCGTCTTTCCTCTCCTCGGTGTTTCTTGAGCTATGCATATCCAAGGGAACGGTCGTGGACACCTCATCTTCACCCTCCCTCTATTGTACATCGCTGGGGGGGTACATTGGTGTGGTCCTCTGGTTGGGTCCCGTGTCACTACCTCCCCTGGCTTTGCTTTTCCCTCGGCGCCTCCCGTCCCTTCCGCCTCCTTCCTTTGCACCTCATGCTCTTCGCCCCCCGTCTCCTCCTCTGTCTCCTCCCCAGCCTCCTCCTCCTCATGCCTTCCTTTCTCGTTCCTCCCCTCGTCCCCTCCGCCGCCATCCCCTCCCGCACCTCCCGCTCCCCCTCCCGGACTCCCTCCCCTCCCATCCCCCGTTTCCTCCTCCTCCCTATCGGCCGTCCCCTGTCCCTCGTCTCCTCTCCCATCCCTCTGCCTAGTGTCAGCTGCCTCTTCGTTCCCTCTCCCCCCTGTCTTCCCACTTGCTCCAGGCGGTGGACTGCTCGTCTCTCGTCTCCTGTATACATCGCTCTTTCCCTGTTTGCCCTCCTTCACCTCAAACTTTGCGAGGAGTGCCTCTCGGCGAATCCTCTCCCGCACGCGTTTGGGAGGACATGGCTGTCTCCTCCTCCTCCTCCCCGTCTTGGTCCCTATCTGGGAGCCCTGTTCCCCCGCTAGGGTCCCCGTCTCCCCCTCTCTCCCCGCCCTCCATGGCGTCAGCGTCCACTCAACGGTGTCGTGGCTTCCCGCTGTCCCCTCTACCCGAAGTGTATCTTCTACGGCGTGCCCTCCTCCCGGTATGTCGCTCTCCCGCTGCGCCCTGCCTCTAAACTCTATTGCCCCCTCCTTTCCCATCATATCTCCACCACTTCTCCCCCCTCTTTCCCCTGCCTGTTCTGTCCCTCCATCAGCCGCACCCCCCCTCGGTGGCTCCTCGCTCTCTGCGTCCATGTCCTCTGGTCCCGTAGTCAGGGCCTCTTCCTGTCGCTGTCCCACTCTACCCTCCAGTCTTCCCACTCTCTCTTCCACCCAGCTCACCAGCTGTCGGTCTCTCTCCGCCGTCCATCCTTGGACTGCCACCGTCTCTACGGTCTTGTTCAGTCCTCTGATCTGCTGCTCCATCGCGTCCATCACTGCCGCACACATCGCCCCACACCCCCTAGTCACCTCTTGGCGTGCCAAGTCATCTGTGCGTCGCTCGCGTTCTCTCTCCCCTGCTTGTGATGTGAGTGCTCCAGTTATGTCTCGCGTTGCCTCATACAGCTGCTGGACCCGGGACTCCGATATGGACTGCGCTGCCTGGACTTGCTCCATCGTGACTCGTAATACGTTGGTCTGGTTCTGAAGCGTTGCGAGATGGCCTCCCACCGCCTCGTCATATCGCAGAAACAGTCCTCAGATCCTCTCTCTTGTGTCGCTCTGCATCACACCACACGTTGCCACCACTTGCTCTTGCATCGTCCGGAACAAATCTGTCCAAGTGTATTGGTCAGCGATCCGCTCCGTGCATGTCGGACCCCCTCCCTCGACGCTAATCTTCTCTGTCTTCTCTTCCTCTGCCACTCCCTGACCCCCCCTCCTCGCTTCTTGTTGGCTTGCAGTGGCCTCTCCCTTACTTGGTGTGTGCTCCTCCCCTCGCGACCTTGTTGCATCGAGGAGCTCCACTTCCATCTCCTCCGCCATTTATCCCGTCTCATCTGCGCCGCCTACAGTGCGGGCTTTCTCACCTTGCCTCTCGTTCTCTCTTTCCCTCACCCTGCTTCCTCCCTCTCCTTCCTCGGAGTGGTGTTCTCCCGTGTTGCTCTTGTCATTTTTTTCCTGGCCTGTAATGCCCACTCGTTCTCCCTCTTCCCGCTCTCGCCTCTCCCTTCCTGTTTTTTCTCGGTCCACCTCCCTACTTGCCAACACCGTAGCTCGCTCCTCTGCGCTCCCCTGCTTCGGCCCCTGCTTCCCTTCTACGCCTTTCGACGACCCTTGTTGTCGCACCATGTTCACCGCTCGCCGTCTCGCCCTTTCCTGTTCTTTTACCCGGATCGCCGCCTGTTGCTTTCGCCAGCTCTGTGGTCCCTTCCCAATTGTCTTGTATCTTTTCTGGGGTGTCGATGGTGTTGTGTCAGGGTTGCGGACATGTTTGAACTCGATTGGTGGGTCCTGTGTCGAGTTTGGCATTGTCGTCGGAGTGATGGTTGGGATGGTTGAAAAAGGGTTAACCTGCTTCGGGAGATGGTGTGGAATGTTTTAAGTGAAAATTGGGGGCGTTGGGGTTGTTGATTGGGGTTGTGGTCCTTCGCTCGGGCCGTCTGTGGTTGGGTATTTCAGAAAAACCCCTCCAAGGGGTCCTGGGTCGACACCTCCAACCATTTGGGAGGCGGGTGGGGTGTTCGCCCCCTTTTGAGGGCTTCGCGAGGAACTCCACGCGAGTGCCTCGCTCCCCCCTCCTCGTCCTCGTCGGCCATCAATCCGCCCGATCGATGGCCCAGAGCTTCGCCGCCCTGAGCCGTCGATCAGGGCGATCGGCGGCTTTGAGGCGAGGAGGGATCCTCTCGCCGTCGCCTGTCGCTTCAGCGCCGGCGGGGTGGGATCGTCGCACCCCCCGGCCCACTGCCGCCGTCGTCCGCCCATGAGTCCCCCGTCGGCCGTCCCCCCTGAGCGTCCACCGGTGGTCCCCCCCACCGGCTTCACCATCCGCCCGTCCGACCCCTCATCCCCCGACCTCCCGATCACCGACGCCTGAGGGAATGGGGGGGCGGGCAAAGTGAGGGGGGACGACGGCGGACCCCCCACGGCTGCCCTGTGCTGCCCGTCGACGACAGCCGAACGGGTGTCGAGGCCCGACCCGGCCTCAAAGGGCTGCTGACGTATAGGGCCGCCCCACAAACCCAAGCTTTTCTCCCTCCCCTCGCCATGTGGCAGGGTGGGAGTAGGCTTATTGGATAGCTCTGCTCCAGAGCTATCCAACGGGCCCACTTGCGCCACAAACCGTTGACCATGGAGGCAGACCGGGCCCTCCATGCCCCGCGGGATTGCTGACGTCAGCAATCCGCCGATGTCTTTTGCTGTTTTCTCCTTCTGTCTGCCACGTGGCACCACCGGAGTGGTGTCGACGTGTAGCCCTTGCCAAGGGCTACCCGTTGCTACCTCCTGTGTGGCGAATGGTTGCCTGTGCTCTGTGAATGGAGTGGGTAACGTCGACGGGTTCCCACGTGGCGTTTGCAGCCGCTGAGGCACGCCACGTGGCGAAACTTGGTTCGCTGGGACCGCGGAGGCGTGCTGATGTGGCAGACACCCTCTGACGTGGACCCGTGGGACAGGCTGTCCGGGACCACCCCCTTTGGAGGCTCCTTGAGAGCCCCCTACGACACCGCCTCCTGCAGCTCTGTTGGATATAGATATAGATATAGATATAGATATAGATATAGATATAGATATAGATATAGATATAGATATAGATATAGATATAGATATAGATATAGATATAGATATAGATATAGGTATAGGTATAGGTATAGGTATCGGTATAGGTATAGGCATAGGTATCGGTATAGGTATAGGCATAGGTATCGGTATAGGTATAGGCATAGGTATCGGTATAGGTATAGGCATAGGTATCGGTATAGGTATAGGCATAGGTATCGGTATAGGTATAGGCATAGGTATCGGTATAGGTATAGGCATAGGTATCGGTATAGGTATAGGCATAGGTATCGGTATAGGTATAGGCATAGGTATCGGTATAGGTATAGGCATAGGTATCGGTATAGGTATAGGTATAGATATAGATATAGACATAGACATAGACATAGACATAGACATAGACATAGACATAGACATAGACATAGACATAGACATAGACATAGACATAGATATACATATAGATATAGATATAGATATAGATATAGATATGGATATGGATATGGATATAGATATGGATATAGATATGGATATGGATATGGATATGGATATAGATATAGATATGGATATGGATATGGATATGGATATGGATATAGATATAGATATAGATATGGATGTAGATGTAGATATAGATTTAGATATGTATATGGAAAATACCTTCGTTATTTGTGTTTTCATCCCGCATTTTCTAAATGTTCAATGTCATCATCTTGATTTCAACATTTCTACAATTCTATTTTTTTTATAACATTTTCAACTGATTTCATGAATTAAGTTCTGATGTTGTACACTAAGAATTAAAATAAAATTTATAAAAAAAGTGAATGATGATTACATTATTCGGTACACGTTGTTATGCATGAAATAATTACAAGTATCGTAGGTATCTTTAGTTATAGTCAAAGATACCGTGGTTTGGAAACAATGCACACAATGGGTATAGAAATCAAAAGATTGCATGTACCTTTTCTCTTAGTCCAATTCATGTTTCTGCTTGTTTTCCAATATGGTTGCTTCAGATTTACATCTGTGTTTTGCTAAATTTCTTTTGTCGAGTCGTTTTTGGAAAGGTTATTCTGGACTGTAGTTGTAAGGCCGCCTGGCGCGGCTTCTTCGGTTTCTTTCTGACCGTTGAACGGCGGTGCGTTGTTCTTTTCTTCTGTTTGTAAAGGGTATTCTTTGCGGCAAGGAATCTATTGCTAACTGTCAGGTTTTCAAATTCAACTCTCCATGTTATTTATTCTATTACTCTCCGGGTTTGCGGAGTTGGATTTCTCCAGCAAAATTTCCTATCCACGTCTCCGAGGACTTGGCCGTGAGCCCATTCCGACTGGTGACGCGGCTTAAGTCGCCATAGTTAGAAGACGCGTTTCTACACTTGGTCGCGGTGCCTTGACGTGGATTAAGACTTCACTGCGGTTCTTGGGTCAATTTCGCACGCTTTTTCACATAAAATACAATGGGAGCATCAAAACGTGAATCTGAGCCCAACATGATGATGTTATCACCCCCCGACCGGCGGCTCCCATAACATCATCCCCCCTCCGAGGGCGCACCGTCCCGGTGCGCTCCTGATACGCTCCGAGGACCGTGTTGACAGCACCGCCCCTGTGGAAATCGGATTCAGGGATCCAGCAGTTGTGTTCAGGCCCATAGCCGAGCCATTGCACCAGGTACTGCCACCCGTTACCGCGTCGACGGTGCCCGAGAATCTTCTCCACCACATACTCCTCTTCACCCTCCACCAAGACCGGTGGAGGAGGAGCCTGTCCCCACGTGGCGAACTGCGCATCCGGCTCCTTGTAGGTCTTGAGAAGAGAAGCGTGGAACACGGGATGGATCCCATAGTGGTCCGGCAGCTCCAACTCGTAGCTCACCGCGGACCGCTTCTCCTTGACCGGAAAAGGGCCCACCCACCGTGGCTTGAGATTGTCGCTGCCCACCCCCGCCACCTGAAGGTTCCGCAAGCTCAGCAACACCTGTTGTCCCACCGAGAACTCCTCGGCTGTCTGGTGCTTGTCCACTTGCCGCTTCATCTACTGATGTACCTTGTGTAGCGCCTCGCGTACACCGCGCCACACCTCTGTGAAGTCACTTGTAAATTGCTGCACCGTGGATAGGTCGGACCCCGTTGCCATGTCTGAGGGACATGCAGGCTGCACCCCATACACTACCTCAAAGGGAGACCGCCCCGTAGAGGCATGCACTGCTTAGTTGTAGGCAAACTCAGCCACCGGGAGCTTGCATTCCCATCCCTCGCCATCCGGCTCCAAGATCCCCCGCAGTAGCTGCTCCATGGTCTGATTGGTGTGCTCAGTTTGGCTATGCGTTTGGGGATGGTAGGCCGATGAAAGAGCCACACGGGTGCCCAGCTTCTTGAAGAGTTCCTCCCAAAACCGAGAGGTGAAGCGCGGGTCGCGGTCCGAGACCATGCACTTTGGCACCCCGTGAAGTTTGATGACATAGGAGTTGAGCCGTTTCTGCTTCCGTGACCTTCTCCGCACATGGAATAAAGTGCGCCATCTTCCTGAACCGGTCCACCACCACCAGCACCATGGTGTTGCCCGTCGCATTCCGTGGAAGACCCCCCACAAAATCAAGTGAGATGTCCGTCCACGGACGTCCCGGCACCGGTAGCGGCTGCAGCTCCCCTCCGTGACTTGATTCTTTGGCATGTTTCACAGCTGCTCACATACTCCTTACAATCTGCTCCCATCGTCGCCCACCAATATTGGCGCGCAAGCGTCTTGAAGGTCTTGTCGTGGCCAAAATGACCACTATAGTGCGAGTCGTGCACCTCCTCCAGCAAAGCCTGTCGCAAAGGCGCATTCCCCGGCACCACAATCTGGTTCCCCTTCTCACGCCACCAATACTGGCCATCCCATTTGCACCCCTTCACCGTGCTTCTGGCAAAGTTCTCGTCCTCCGCATACCCGTGTGCAAACAGGCTGCGAATGATTGGAGATCCCGCCAGCACCGTGATCGCATGCACGCCCAAGTCCGGGCGACGCGAAAGCGGATCCGCTGGGTTGATCCTTCCTGATTTGTACTGGATCTCGTAGTCAAAACTGCCCTCCAGCAGCTCCATCCACTGTGCTTGACAACGACTCAGGTTCGGCTGCAACTTAAGGTACTTGAGCGCGTAGTGGTCCGTGCGCACCACACACCGTCGCGCCTCAAGGTAGCACCTCCATTGCTTGAAGGCCTGGACCACCGTGAGCATCTCCTTCTCGTGGATCGGGTAGTTTAGCATAGCCCCTTTCAGCTTCTTGGAGTAGTATGCAATGGGCTGCAACCCCTTCCCTTGGTCCTACATCAGCACCCCGCCAATCGCATAGTCGCTTGCGTCCGTCGCCAACACGTACTCCTTGCTTGTGTCTGGATGCACCAACATCGGAGCTTGACACATGGCAGCCTTCATTGCACCAAAGGATTGCTCCTCTTTCACACCCCACTCCCATTGGCGCCCCTTCTTCAGCAAGTCTGTCAAGGGTGCTCCCAGTGCCGCGTGCCCCCGGACAAACCTCCGGAAGTAGTTCGAAAAACCCAGAAAAACCTGGATATCACGCACGCACGCGGGCTCTGGCCACTCCTTCACTGCTTCCACCTTTTTTGGGTCCATGCGGATTCCCCTCCCGCTGACAATGTGCCCGAGGAACTCCACCTCCTGCTTGGCAAATTCAAACTTGCTGAGCTTGGCAAACAGCCCCTCCTTTCTCAGCACATCCATCACCATCCGCAGGTGCTCTTGGTGCTCCTCCATCGTTTACGAGTAGACAAGGATGTCGTCGAGGAAGACGACCATGAACTGGTCCAAGTAGGGGTGGAACACCCGGTTCATCAACGCCATGAACCGGTATGTCTACAGTTTTCTGGAGGTGCGCCTCCCAACTTTGCACGGCCGTAGCTTTCTCGTCCTTGCACCGAATGACCCAGTTCTTGGGTCAATTTCACACGGTTTTTCACGTAAAATACAATGGGAGTATTAAGACATGTATCTGACCTGAGCAAGATGATGCAATCACCACCATGACTGGCGGCTCCCATAACATCACCCCCCCCCTTCCGAGGGCGCACCGTCCCGGTGCGCTCCTGGTACGCTCGGAGGACCGTGTTGACAGCACCGCCCCTGTGGAAATCGGCTTTGGGAATCCAGCAGTTTTGCTCAGTCCCATAGCCAAGCCATTGCACGAGGTACTGCCACCTGTTACCGCGCCGACGGTGCCAGAGAATCTTCTCCACCACATACTCCTCTTCACCCTCCACCAAGACCGGTGGAGGAGGAGCCTGTCCCCACGCCGTGAAATGTGCATCCGGCTCCTTGTAGGCCTTGAGAAGAGAAGCGTGGAAAAGTGATGGATCTCATAGTGGTCCGGCAGCTCCAACTCGTAGCTCACCGCGGACCGCTTTCCCTTGACCTGAAAGGGACCCACCCACCGAGGCTTGAGCTTGTCACTGCCCACCCTGGTCAGCTGCAGGGTCCGCGAGCTCAACAACACCTTTTGTCCCACCGAGAACTCCTCGGCTGTCCGATGCTTGTCCTCTTTCCGCTTCATTTGCTGCTGCGCCTTGTGTAGCGCCTCGCGTACGCCGCGCCACACCTCTGTGAAGTCACTTGTAAATTGTTGCACTGCGGGTAGGTCCGATCCCGTTGCCATGTCTGAGGGACATGCAGGCTGCACCCCATACACTACCTCAAAGGGAGACCTACTTTTAGAGGCATGCACTGCTGAGTTGTAGGCAAATTCAGCCACTGGGAGCTTGCATTCCCATCCCTCGTCATCCGGCTCCAAGATCCCCCGCAGTAGCTGCTCCATGGTCTGATTGGTACGCTCAGTCTGGCCATCAGTTTGGGGATGGTAGGCCGATGAGAGCCACACGGGTGCCCAGCTTCTTGAAGAGTTCCTCCCAAAACCGGGAGGTCAAGCGCAGGTCGCGGTCCGAGACCATGCACTTTGGCACCCCGTGTAGTTTGATGATGTGTTGCAAGAGGTGTTGAGCCGTCTCTGCTGTCGTGACCTTCTCCGCACATGGAATAAAGTGCGCCATTTTGCTGAACCAGTCCACCACCACCAGCACCATGGTGTTGCCTGTTGCATTTCGTGGAAGACCCCCCACAAAATCAAGTGAGATGTCCGTCCACGGACGTTCCGGCACTGGTAGCGGCTGCAGCTCCGCTGGCGCCCGCGCCCTCCGTGAATTAATTTGTTGGCACGTGTCACAGCTGCTCACGTACTGCTTGTAATCTGCTCCCATTGTCGCCCACCAATATTGGCGCGCGAGCGTCTTGAAGGTCTTGTCGTGGCCGAGACGACCACTGTAGTGCGAGTCATGCGCCTCTTCCAATAGCGTTTGCCGCAACGACGCACTCCGCGGCACCACAATCTGATTCCCCTTCTCACACCGCCAATACTGGCCGTCCCACTTGTACCCCTTCACCGTATTTTCAGCAAAGTCCTCGTCCTCCGCATACCCGTGTTCAAACAGGCTACGGATGATTGGAGATCCCACCAATACCGTGATCGCATGCACGCCCAAGTCCGGGCGACGCAAAAGCGGGTCCGCCGGGTCCTCCCTGATTTGTACTAGATCTTGTAGTCAAAGCCGCCCTCCAGCAGCTCCATCCACCGTGCTTGACGATGACTCAGGTTTGGCTGTGACTTGAGGTACTTGAGCGTGTAGTGGTCCGTGTGTACCACACACCGTCGCGCCTCAAGGTAGTACCTCCATTGCTTGAAGGCCTGGACCACCACGAGCATCTCCTTCTCGTGGATCGGGTAGTTGAGTTCAGCCCCTTTCAGCTTCTTGGAGTAGTACGCAATGGGCTGCAACCCCTTCCCTTGGTCCTACATCAGCACACCGCCAATCGCATAGTCACTTGCGACCGTCGCCAACATGTACTCCTTGCTCGTGTCTGGATGCACCAACACCGGGGCCTGACACATGGCAGCCTTCATTGCACCGAAGGCTTGCCCCTCCTTTGTACCCCACTCCCATTGGCGCCCCTTCTTGAGCAAGTCTCTCAATGGTGCTCCCATTGCCGCGTGCCCCCGGATAAACCTCTGGTAGTAGTTTCTAAAACCCTGGATGTCACGCACGCACGCCGGCTCAAGCCACTCCTTCACCGCTTCCACCTTTTTTGGGTCCATGCGGATCCCCCTCCCACTGACAATGTGCCCGAGGAACTCCACCTCCTGCTTGGTGAATTCACAATTGCTGAGCTTCGCAAATAGCCGCTCCTTTCTCAGCACTTCCATCACCATCTGTAGGTGTCCTTGGTGCTCCTCCATCGTCAGCGAGTAGACAAGGATGTCATCGAGGAAGACGACCACGAACTAGTCCAAGTAGGGATGGAATACCCGGTTCATTAGTGTCATGAACGTAGCTGGAGCATTCCTTAGCCCAAAAGGCATCACGAGATACTCAAGGTGTCCATAGCACGTCCAAAACGCGGTTTTTTCCACATCCTCCTCCGCAATGCGGATTTGGTGGTACCCCGACCTGAGGTCCAATTTGCTAAAGACGCGTGCGTCTCGTAGCTGGTCGAACAACTCCTCGGCCCGCGGCAACGGGTAGCGGTTCTTCACCGTGATGTTGTTGAGCACCCGGTAGTCCACGCACATCCGCAGCTCTCCTGATTTCTTCTTGACGAACAGCACTGGTGCCGCGTACGGGGACACCGACGGCCGAATGAAGCCTTGTTCCACCAACTCCCCCAACTGCTTCTTGAGCTCTGCAAGCTCCGCGTCGCTCATGCGGTTGTAAGACCACACCGTTGGTGATGACCCTGGCACCACCTCGATTTTATGGTCGATGTTGCGTTGTGGCGGCAGCCCCTTCGGCAACTCCTCCGGAAAAACGTCCCCGAACTCCTTGAGCACCTCCCCAACACCGGGAGGCAACTCTGGAGGTCCTGTGCCTTCCCCCGGCTGCCCCTCCGCTGCTTCGACCGCTGCAATCTGCTGCGCTGCTGCTTGTTGTGGACGCACCCATGCCAAGTAAACCTGGCCACCCTTGCGCTCGCACCGCTTTAGCTACTGCAAGTTGATGACAAGCAGCTGTCTCCCCGCTTCCGCCACTTCCGACTCCTTCCCCTCACCCCGCCACAAAGGCAAAGTGAGGTTTTTTCCGTCCGCCTTCACGACCACCCGGTTGCACCTCCAATCCACCTCCGGATTCCAGGTGTGCAACCAATCCCGGCCGATCAAGCAATCGTAATCATCCATAGGGCAAGTGTGGAACTCCATGTTGCACACCAGCTCACCCATATGGACCTTGTGCTTGACGAGAGGCCAGCCATACTCGACCACTCCGGACACCTGCCGCGCCTTGGCCGACGTCCCCGGCTGCCGTGGGAGCTCCAACCTCGTCCCCAACCTGTTGTTGAAGAAGCTAGAACTTGCGCCGCCGTCTAGCAGCCCACGTAGCTTCCTTCGACCCTTAAAACTCCCCTCTAGAATCTCAAGAACCAGCTCCAGGATGATCCTTGGAAACTGCCGGGTCTCACCTTCATTCCGCAACAACACTTGAGGCAGCTCCTTAATCGGCAAAAGCCTTTTCAGGGCTGGTGCTGTCCCTTGCGGACGAAAGACTTGTAGCAATAGGTCGTCCCCTCCTCACTGCTGCTGCCCGTTTCCCTGCTGTGCCTTGCGCTTGGGGCAATCCCGCTTGCGATGACCCTCCTCACCACAAGCCCAGCACTTGCCTCTCGGTCCTTGCTGTCCGCCAGCGCCCCGCTGCCCGGCTTGCATTGCATCCACCTCCATGGGCACAGCTTGACCTGGCTGCTCCACCCGTGGTTGTGTTGCATAGCTGGTCCAGCGCGCATTGTAGCTTACCGCGTCGATGCGCTCCGCCGCCGAGACCAACTCCGCAAAGGTCCGCAACCCAAGCACCGCGAGTTTGCATTGGACGTGCGGCTTCAGGCCGTCGTGGTAGCAGTCGTATGCCTCCGCGTCCGAGAGTTCGTCAATCTGCGCGGCCAAGGCCATGAAGCGTGTAGTGTAGTCCTGGACCGATCCGCCTTGCATGACGTGCTTGATCTTGTCACGTGCGACTCGGCTGCCGTTGAGGAGGTCGAAACGCATCTGGAGCATCGTCTCAAATTGCTCCCACGTCTCTGGCTACTCCGTCAACGCCCGTGCCCCGAGCTGCACTTCCCGCCCCAGCGGTAGACTCAATAGTGGCTGAAGCCATGCCCCGGCCCCTAGCCCGTCCGGCAACCCTGCGGCGTTCCGCCGGCACAACGCCGACCACCACTGTAGCGCCATTCCCCGGAGTAGCGTAGGCGCATACTCTAGTCTTGTGGCATCTCCTCCCACGGGAACGCCCAACGCCGTGAAGTACTGGTTCATCGTGAGGAGCCACTCACGCGCACTGCCCTTGCAAGTGTAGAACTCCGGCTCCTTTGGCTTGGGCCACCGAAAGGCAGGTGCGGATGCCAATGCAACACCCCCCAACGCACTGCTCCCTTGGCCGACGTACCTCGCCTCAACCTCCACGCTCAGCTGCTGGTTCTCTCGACGCAACTCGTCAAGAGCATGCCGGATCTCCTCCATGAGGAAAGCCTGGTCAAACGCCGCTGCCGCCATGGTTCTGGTTGTGATGAAAACGAACTTCTGGCCAAACGAAGTTGTGGCAGATCTGCTGCCTCCCTTGGGTCCGTGCAAAGACCGAGCGAACGTCCACGTGCTCTGATACGAAATGTGAACCGAGGGGCGCCCGGCGTGACGGTCACATGCCGAGCCCTTGGGATAAACCTCCCACCCTCGACCCCTTGGTGCGTGGGCCAACCCTTGAGATGTCGCACGACCCTCTCCTAGCAGCAAGACCGCTGCTAGTGACCGAGGTACCCGTCGTGCAACTCTCCCGGCGGTGTTTGCACCAAGGTGCGCTGCGGAAGACTTGTAGGATCGAATGGACGTGTGCGAGGTGATACTTGGAGAAAAAGGAAGTTGAGCAAGGAATGAATCCTTTATAATTGATAGATCAGTACAAGGTAATGTACAGAGTCTCTGGGTAAGATTGGCATGCGTAGAACAACCCCTAGGCTTCCTTATGTACCAGCCCCTATGAGCCAGCCGAAAGCTACGTAGCATCCCAAAGCCTTCTATCGAGGAGCACTCATGAAAAAAAAACATGCATCATGTTGTACGCACCACGAGCTTTCCAACGCACCAAAGAACGCCTCAATCCGTGAAGAAACGGCTAGGTTATGGCCGTTTGAGTGCTCCACGCGTGACGGCCGCTGGCAGCACCGCCAGCGGGGGTCACGGCCACCCGAAGCGCCTTTGCTTGCGAATGCAGCTCCAGCCGCCATCCCAAAGCGCCCATGGACCCCAATGAACCTTGCCTCATTGGCTAAGCGTCCATCCAGGGGCGCTTCGGCTGCAGTGGGCGAGGTCGCTCCGCCGTGCTCGGGGTCGAACCGGTACGTCTCCTGTTTTCTGGAGGTGCGCCTCCCACCTTTGCACAACTTTAATTTTCTCGTCCCTGCACTGAATGACCCGGTTCTTGGGTCGATTTCGCACGCCTTTTCACGTAGAATACAATGGGAGCATGAAAACGTGAATCTGAGCCCAACATGATGACGCAATCACTCCGCGACCGGCGGCTCCCATAATAGCTCCGTAGGAAGAGCAACCACAGGATGGGAAAGACGAGGGATGGGGAAGACATCGGGATGAGAAAATTCGCCAAGGTAGGTCTCAGGTGAAGATCGGATCGCTGGGAACGGGACACCGGAACGCGTTTGCAACTGGTGAAGACGCTCCTGAAGTACGCGAATCTCCCTCTCGAGAGTGTCATCGTCCATACCTGGCATATCAGGGTCCTCCTCCAAAGGATCAAGAAGTGGTGGGTCCTGTCCTGCCGCTCTCCCCGGTGTAGATGCTGACTGCTGTGCAGAAGGTGTGACACCGCCGAATCCCCCGGAGGTGTGCTGTGGGCTGACTCTGAAGAAGATCAGTGAGCGTGCGGATGGCGTCGGTCTGCTACTGCTGTAGGCGACGTATCTCATCCTGCTGACTCCGTACGTCCGCAATGGCCTGCGAGCGTGGGCTCATGACCCCGGAGGAGGAGGAAGAAGGATCTGGCGGTCCTTTGTCTTTGTCACCGGTCGGAGCCATGTCAGCGCTCAGTATGGGGCCGAACGTAAAAATGCTCCGAACGCGAAACCAACAGCGTTTCTCGAGGAGTTGAAACATTGAAAAAAATTGACGTTTTGACCCCAAATCTGCTGATGTCAGCAAAGCCAATGATGACGTCAGCATTTCTTATGCAAGCGAAAAAACGCTAACGTTTTTTTGCTAGCGTTTATACGCCGGCGGTTTTTCTTTTGGACGGTCACTCGAACTCCGCGTGACCGGTGGGGGTGACCTCGTCACCCCCTGCTCGTGGCTAAGCAAGGGCTGCGCTGGCCAACGTAGTTCCACGCAAGCCTGTGTAGTGCTGTGCAGTTTCTGCGCAGCAGCTGCAATGCTGTTGTTGCGCTGCTGCAATGCTGCTGCTGCGCAGCTCCTGCTTCCGTTGCTGCTGCTTTGCTGCTGCTGCGATGTAGTTGCTGCAGCAGCTGCAATGTTGCTTGCTGCGCTGCTGGTGCTTTCGCTTCTGCTGCTGTACTGCTGTTGCTGCTCGCTGCTGCTGATGCCGCCGCTGCTGCAAGCTGCTACCGCCGGTGCGCGCTGTCAGTGCTCGCAGCCGCCGCAAGCTGCAGCTGCAAAATGCTACTCCTTTTTTCTTTTGTACAGGCTGGCAGCCAGACACGGCTGCTGCTGCCACCCGGTGGTGGTGGTGCTGCTGTTGTTGTAGGAGCTAGTAAATGCCGCAGCTCACCCGATGTGGTGGTGGGGGCTGAGTGATGATGTCGTTGAAATAACTGTTGCAACAAGTCCCAGGATACGGCGGCGGCGGTGACTCTCACGGCTGCGGCCGTTGCTGCATCTCTGCGGCGCAGCTCAGCGAGAGGAGTCTCGCGGCCTTGATACCATGAGAAAATGCGTGGAAGCTTCCTAGCAATATTGCCGCTGACTAGGCGTCAGTGCCTAGTCAGACGGTGACGAAAGTCACAAGTCGTGCACACAACGGCAAGAGTCTGGCTAGGGGGCACAAGGCAAAGTGTCAGAATGCTTCAATGGCATTTGCAGAGAGAAATGAAAAATGAGAGGTCCATGGCATAAGTACCTGCCGCGGCGCATGGCGGGTGTCGCACGCGGCACTACCTAAAACAGGCCCAAAACCACTGTTTTGGCCGTAACTCAGCATACACAAGTCAGAACGCTACGCCGTCTGAACCTACACATGCAGAATCTCAAGCCGGGTACAACGATTTGTCACATACATGCATCCGGCAAAAAATGGTGGACACACAATGCAAAGACATGCAAATCGGGCCCACGGCCAGTCCACAGATAAAATCCTACGAGCTACAGAAAAACTGCAGAAGGTCCCAGACAATATCCAGGACTCTGGGGCGACCGTCGATCAGCTCCGAGCAGGTAGGCTACCACGAGATGACGCCCCGGTGCCACCTGGGTCCGCACAAGGGATGTGCACGAGCATGGATATGGCCGAGTGGTCACAATAAACTGTACAGGTCAACAGGAGCGTCACAAATCACAACACGGGTTGCTGATCCTGCGGGGCCACACACTCAGTCGCTCTGAGGTGTGAGGAACCACGGCGGCATTTTGGCCAACCGTTTTGGTTCGACCCCGGGGTGGCGACTCGGCCCCACTTTGAACCCTTTGAGTGGTTGGCCTAGTCAACCGCGAGTAAGAGACCACTGGCTTCTTACTCTCGTCACTCGCTCTCGCTACACAACTAAGCACGTTTTTACCAACCTCCTGCTCCACCATCACCGTGATTGCTGTGGGAGTTGAGTTAGCGCAATAGTGAGGACATGTCTTTCCTGCTGCTGCCTACAGGTATTAGAGCATGAGGGAGAGAACCCCCCGTTTAAGCGATCCACAGTGGACTGTGGTTCGTCACCCGCAACGTCCACAGTTGCACGTTCGCGGATGCTCGTGACACCTGTGCCCGCCAGTGCCTCTCGTCTCAGCTCTGCAGTCCAATAACCTCCTGTCGCAGCTGACTCAGTCCCTCGGCACTAGAACTTTGCTGCCTTGCTGCTCGGCGCTGTCCCTACCACTGCACTCTCGCAACGGCCCGCCGCACTCCCCGCAGCTGTAGGTCAGCAGTTCGCTGCTTCAGGCATCATAGTGAGCAGTGAAGCAGTGCTGCTGGCAGGCGGCCTCACAGAGGTCCTGATCCTAGCACATCTTAGCAAGTGTGCTTCCTCAGGTCTGCTGTGTCTCAAACAGCTCCGGAGCCCAGCATGCCCTTCTGCCCTGCGCTCTGTTCCTCTCTCTCTTGAGCAATAGCAGCCGCATCTGCGGCCTTGCTTGTCATCCTGCAGCGCTTCCCTCCGTGCTTCCAAGATTTCAGCCTCACAACAGCACCACGGTGCTCCTAACTGCAGTCTCACGGCTCTCTTGCTACGGCTGATCATCTCTCAATAGCTCCATAGTTCCGGAGATTCTCTGCCCTGCAATCCTCTTCTCCCTTGTCTAAACTAGCAGCAGCATCATCGGCCGCCTCTCCGGCCTCACTTGCAACCCTGGCTACACCACCGAACATCGGAACGGTCCCTACCTCTCCAAAGGGGGCTCGTGATCGCTCATGCCTTGACGAGCTCATTGGCCACCACGAAGAGGAGGCGCGTATTGCAGTGTGGGCGCGTCTTCGTCGCCGTTGTGATTGCCCAGGGTACCACCCCGGGGAAGACTAAGACCCCACAGAAGACGAGGCGCATGAAGATGCTGCAGTGTACGCGGCCTACTGCCAGTCAGCCTCGGACGACTGAACGACCGCTCAAAACGCACCAACTACGGGGCCGCCACATGACCGACGTCACCCCTCATCTCTGGTAAGATCTCCCATTTCCCGTAGAACACGTCGGCAAAGTCAGCGCGCTGCTCAAGGTGCAGCGGCTCCACCTACAACGGCAGCACCAACAGAGCAAGTTGAGGCAGCCTCGAGTCATGCAGCGTCCCCTGCTGCGTCTCAGGCTGCTACTGCATCACCTGGACCTGATATCTTGACTGCTCTGGAAGCAACGCTTGTCTCCTGTGCTGCTGTCATTTCTACTTTTGCTGCTACAGCGCGTGCTGCACGTGCACCTGCCAGTACTGCTGCTGGCAGAGCTGTTGAGACCTATGCAGTAGCAACCTCTGACCAGGGTCCTCTTGCTGCTGCTGCAGTCAACATTGCCACATAGGCAGCAGCAGCAGCTAGCACAGTCGCAACTGCAACAGCCTGAGCAGCCCCTGCCCTCTCCAGTGCCGATGCCTCCATCCAGATCTCCACTTCCCACGTGTCTTCTGCTTTAGCATCCTCATCGTTTGGTTCTCAGATCCGTGTCACGATCACAGCAGTACCGGCCTTCTCCACCCTCATAGGAGCTGCACTTGCTGGGGTTGCGTGTCTCGTTGTCACCTCCTCGTCCTTAGTGGCAGTTCTTGCTGCTTCTGCGACATCTGCATTGCCACCACTGCTTTCCCTACTGCGTTAGCATTGGTGAGCTTCAGCCCCCTTCTGCTTGGACACCTCCCTTGCTCCCTCCCTTTCTCTCCTTTTGTGGCTGTGCTCCTTTGTTCACACAGTCATGTAGCTCTACTCATCCAGGCTTCATTCTTCCTTAATTTCCATGCCCACTGGGGCAAGGGAAACGCTGCCAAAAGTTTATTGAGTGATTCTCACTCACCATGCTTGTCGATGATGATCAGTATGCAGCATTACAGGAAGAAGTGCGCAAAGAGTGTGTTCCTCTTCAAGCAGCCCTCAGTGCACAGCGAGTTGTAGAAGAAAAGTTGCACATGGAACAGGGCGATCAGGATACTTTCATTGACCACATTGCTGATCTCGTGCTTAACCGCTTGCAACCTGTATTGGGCACTACACCTGCTGCGTCAACCGGAGCTGACATTGCTGTTGCATTCTCCACCTCCTCTGCTTCCGCTTCCAACACCTCTCGCTCTCTGTCCTCCAACTCACTTGCTGCTGCGGCAGCAGGTGGAGCCGCCGTAGCTAAAGCTATTGCACTGCCCTCCCTACACAAACCTGACTTTGATTCAGTGCCGCCGCACTTCACTCATAACCTATCTTTCGCTTCATGGGAAATTCGCTTCAGTGCTTGGGCACAAGGTGAGCAGCTCTGGAAGTACTATCATTTACCCAACCATGCTACTAATCCTCCCTTTGTACCCACTGAGTCTGAGTCTGTACGGGCTGTGCATGCTCTCATTCGCGCTAGAACTAATAATGTCACTGATGAGATAAGGTCCTATAACGCTAACACTGCATACCGCACCCCTGCCAACCCGGTCGACGCCTATGCTCTCATCAAGGGCCGCACGACTGTCACTCGGCATGCCGCACAGAGTGTCCTCACTATACAGTTCAACACGCTCTCCATGCGTACAGACAAGACTGCGGATGCCTACTGGGCCCGTAACCTTTGTCTCTTCAAGGATCTTGGCAAGGAGGCACCTGGCCAACTACCTGCTCTTCTCTCCATCGTCAATGGCCTCATTCCTGAACTCTCTGACATCTTCAGAGAGGTGAAGGCCTCTGAGCTTGAGAGGCTTGCAGCCAAGCCAGTGCCTGCTGACTCTCCACCAGGCATTGGAGCCCTTCGGGAGTTAACCTCCCAACGCCTTACTGCTTGGTGGAGTGCCCTTCAAAACAAACGGATTCACCGTGCAGCGGTTGCGACGGCCACCACAGCACTGCCCTCCACATCATCCTCCTCTACCTCCTCCTCTTCTCTCTCCACCTTGGCCACAACTCTTCTCAACCAAAGTGGGGGAGGCGGGGGCCGTGGTCGTGGGCGCGGCAAGGGCAGCGGCGGCTCGGGCTCTGGCGGTCAAGGCGGCCGTGGCAAGGCCAAGGGCACTAAAAACACCTTCTCTTCACCTTCCACCTCCAGCACTGTCACGTGTTGGAACTGCGGCTTTGTCGGCCATTCCGCACCCAAGTGCCCATCACCACCGGACAACGATCGCCTTGCCTTTGCCATGTGTGCTCACTTGGCGCACTCCTCTGGTGGTTCCGGAGGCACCTCTCGCACGGCCTCATCTGCTCCTTCCTCTGCTCCCTCTAGCAGAGGGGCACCCGTCGCCACCGATGCTGCCATGTACAACACCACTGCTTCTCCACCTCTTCTCCCTTACCCCTGGGGTTGGCCCCCGGGGTATGGTGGGCCCATCTTCCACGGCCCGCCATCCGGTGCCTACTCTCCACCTAGATAGGCGTCTCCATCTTATCACCCATCCTCTGGGGTGGTCATCACGCCGGACCCTCCTGACGACGAGCGCCAGTTGGACATAGCAATGTCTCACGTTGTTCATCAGCGCCACCTTTGTGATCAGGGAGATGAGAGTGAAGGCTCTGGGTCGGAGCCTCTTGCGTGTG
Organism: Penium margaritaceum; assembly: GCA_023375785.1. Lineage (NCBI taxonomy): Eukaryota > Viridiplantae > Streptophyta > Zygnematophyceae > Desmidiales > Peniaceae > Penium > Penium margaritaceum. The sequence continues at coordinate 253,792 of SZWC01000943.1, forward strand.
TTGCTGATGGGGTGTTACGTGGTTGTTCGTCCGGTCATGTTCTTGGTTGCCCGCCCCCCGATGTCTCGTGGATTGAAGAGTGGCATTCAGTACGTTTGCCTCGTTGCCTTGCAGCCTGTGGTCAGCGGTTCTCTCAGCACGCAGCCCTCGCCGTAGTGATTCGTGACCCTTCCACTGTTTGTGCGTCGGGTGCCTTCTGGATCCTTGATTCAGGTGCCACCCACCACATGACCTCGTCGCGCATGTTCTTTGTCTCCCTTGGTCTTGTTGGCTCTATCCGCTTTGTCCGCACTGGTTCCGGCGAATTGCTCTCAGTCCAAGGGGTTGATGTTGTACATTTTGTTGTCAGAGGGGGGGGAACTGTTATTGCCAGATGTCCTATACGTTGCATCGCTCGAGCTGATTCTGCTCTCTGTTACGACACTCAACGATCAGGGCATGGACTTCTCGTCCAGTTGCGGCATTGCCTATGTCTCTCACCACACGTCCGGTCATATTTTCTTGCGAGGAACACGCTGTGATAGTCTATTCCGCATCCCTACATTTGCACCGTCTCTTGCTACCTCTGTCCATGTGCATGTCGCGTGCTCTCTCTCACCCACTCATGCACAACTGCTGCAAGGCCGGCCGTGTCACATCCATACTGCAGCCATCAACAGCCTACTTTGTGTTCTCCCCACCGATGGCCTTGATGTTGCCACATTCCCGGCTCCCTATCCCCTTGACTATCTTGACTGTGCTCAGGGCAAGATGCATCGGTCCCCATTCAGTACTTCAGAGTCTCACACTTCTCACCCTCTTGACTTTTTGCATGCTGATGTCATGGGTCCACTCTCTCATGACTCTCTTGGAGGTGTCGGGCGCTACGTACTTTGTCTCATAGATGAATTTTCTCGCATGCGTTGGGTCTTTACTCTTAAACAAAAGAGTGACGTTTTCTCCACTCTTGAATCCTGGCTCCGTCAGGCTGAAGTCACTTGTGGTTGTCGCCTTCGTGTCTTTCGTTGTGACCATTTCGGTGAATTCATTGGTCCCACCTCTGGCTTCCAATCCTCTCGCGGTGTAACTGTCGCAACCACTCCTCCCTAGACACCCCAAAAAAACGGTGTTTCTGAGCAATGGAACCGGGCACTTGCTGATGGAGTTCGCACTCTCCTCACTCCCTCCGACCTTCCACCCCTGTTCTCTTTTGAAGCCATGCTGCACATGACGTGGGTCTGGAACCGTGTTCTGCACGGTCCCCTCCCATGCCATGTCACCCCATTCGAATGCTGGTTCGGTCGTCGTGCAGACCTCCGCCTCGCTCACGTCTGGGACTGTGTCGCTGTCGTTTGGCTTCCCGAGGACCTTCGTTATGGCAAACTTAGCCCTCGTGCTCGCTTGTGTACCTTTCTTGGGGTCTGTGCCATGTCCAAAGCCTGGCGCTTCTGGGATCCCGATCGTGCCTGCGTTGTTGAGTCTCGTGACGCCCTCTTCTTCAAGGACGTCTTTCCTCGAGACCTGTTCCATGTCACCCTCTTCCTTGTCCTTGCTCCGTCGGCTTGGGGGGGTGATTCTCTTCCAGCCTCCGTTCTTGCCGACCCCTCCACCGTTGCCCCGGCCCCTTCCACTTCAGACCCACCTGATGTGTCCTTCTTTGAAACCCTCCTGAGCACTCCGCCTCCATCCTCATCCGACCCTTCCATAGCGTCTTCCCCTTCTTCATCCTCTTAGTCTGTGTCGATGCCTCTCAGCGATTCACCACTGTCTGCTGATGCCGTGGCACAGTCATCTTCCTGCACTGTGGCTGAGTCGTCTCCACAGCCCATCGTTCTCCCGTCACATGTGGTCTCTCGTGAGACAGTCACACCGCCGGTCACAGATGTACCCCAAGCCGTATCTGAGCCTTACACTCGTGGGGCGCGGCTACGTCCACTTCCATACCAAACGGCCACACAGTCTGCTCAGCCCTCTTAGCATTGCACTCGCTCTAGTGTCCCTCCCACTGCAACTGGCTCCACCGCCAGACAAACTGGCCTTGATGCACTGGGTCTTGCGGTGAGCGTGATCCACCCCAACTCTGCAGTTGGCTATGCACTGGTCGCTCATGAGTTCCACAGTGCGTTGGATGCTTCAGTCGCCAGCTATGACGCTGCATACTTTGCGGCAAGCGGTCTTCCCTCAGTTCCTATTGAGCCCACTACAGTGCGCCAGGCAAGGGTGGCAGCTGATGCAGACCTTTGGGAAAAGGCCATGCAGGAGGAGCTCACAGCCCTGAATGAGCATGAGGTCTTCAAGCTTGTTGACATCCTCCCTGGCCGCAAGGCAGTCTTAGCACGTTGGGTGCTTCGACGTAAGTTGAAGCCTGACGGTACTGTCGACAGGTACAAGGCACGCCTCACCGCCAAGGGATTCTCCCAGATCTTTGGCGTCGATTTTGACGAGACGTTTGCACCTGTGGGATGTTACACCACAGCTTGAGCTCTCTTGAGCCTGGTCGCCCAGCACGACTAGGAGTTGGAAGAGATGGACGTCAACAATGCATTCTTGCATGGACGCCTTGACGAGGACATCTACATGGTGCAGCTTCCAGGGTTCACGGATGGCACGAACAAGGTCTGGCGACTGCATAAAGCCCTCTATGGGCTCAAGCTGATCCCTCGCTGTTGAACCCTGGAGATCTTGGCCACCCTTGAGAAGGGTGGCTACCGTTGGAGCACATTTGACCCTGCGCTCTTCATGAGTGCACCATGGCAGGCCTTGGTTGTAGTCTTGGTCTACGTGGATGACCTTCTCATTACGTCACTCAGTCCCTCTGCAGTTGAGTCTATGAAAGACCTTTTGCAGTCCACTTACAAAATGAAGGACTTGGGTCTTGCTCGGGTGTTCCTGGGAATGGAGCTTGAGCGGGACCGTCAGCGCCGGACACTGCATGTCCATCAGGCTGCCTACATTCGCACCCTGGGGGAGCGTTTCTCATCCATGCTCGCTGACAACCCCCAGTGCGTCAACACCCATGACACCATCTGGGTAGCGTCTCCTGAAGTCACTCGACGTGGCGCAGCTGGGGGTGACTGTCGATGTCACTAGTTACCTCAGTGTGATTGGGTCCCTCATGTACTTTGCCACCACTACTAGAGTGGACGTGGCCTTTGCGGTCAACTTCCTTGCTCAGTTTTCCCAGCAACCTTGAACGAAGCACTTCGAGGCTGTAGTGCGTGTTGTTTGCTATGCACTGTCCACTGCGCGCGTGGGACTATGCTACAGATCACAACCCTCTATGGTGATTGATGGCTACACGGACAGTGACTGGGCCCACGATGCAGATGCTCGTAATCGCACCAGTTACGTCTTTCTCGTGGGTGGAACCGCCATCTTGTGGAAAAGCGGTAAGCAAGGTTGTGTTGCGTGTGGCTCTAGTGAGGCTGAGTACGTTGCCCTTGGCGTAGGTACGTGTGAGAGCTTCTAGCTTTCTTGCTTGCTACAGCAGCTGTGCATGCCCATCCGCTGCATCACGCTGCGCTGCGACAATCAAAGCACCAAGGCAATTGCTGAGCATGATGGCATGCATCATTCACGCACAAAACACATCAACGTTGAGCACCACTTTGTACGTGAGCGCATTGCCGCAGGAGAGGTCCAGGTCGTTTGGGTCGACACGCGTCAGTAGCGTGCAGAATTTCTTACCAAAGCTTTGAGTAGTGGGATGTTCAAGGCAGCTGTGCATGCAGTTGGCTTGTTGCGTGCACGCGATGCTCCTGGCTGAGTTGATGTCCTTTATCTTTCTCTCGTACTGTGCCCCTTTGTGTGGTGTATGGGATGTTTGTCTGTGGTTCATAGGGGAGTGTTAGTTTGTCTGTCAAACACGCAAGTGACCTCTTGACTTCTTCCATTCACACACACACCATTCCTGCAGGTGACTGAGCATGACTGAAGCTATGGAGCCGTGCATCACTGGCATCTCTGCCGGGTGCAAGATCGGTGGGCCTGACCATGCTCAGTTCTGTTGGAGCTGATATCTTACTGCTCCAAACATTGGGTGATAAGCCATACAATGGCTAAAGCATGAGAGATACACTGAGAGATGCATGCACCACATACGCTCGTGGTCGATGTGGTTTATGGTTTCTTGTACCTTGCATGCAATGCTTGATGTCTCGTTATTGCCCGGGTTGCTGATCCTGCGGGGCCACACACTCAGTCCCTCTTAGGTGTGAGGAACCACGACGGCATATTGGCCGACCGGTTTGGTTCGACCCCGGGGTGGCGACTGGGCCCCACTTTGAACCCTTCGAGTGGGTGGCCCAGTCAACCGCGGCTAAGAGACCACTGGCTTCTTACTCTCGTCACTCGCTCTCGCTACTCAACTAAGCACGTTTTTACCAACCTCCTGCTCCACCATGATTGTGATTGCTGTGAGAGTTGAGTTAGCGCAGTAGTGAGGACATGTCGGCATTCTGCCGCTGCCTTCACAGTGTTGTTGATGTAGCGTGTGGAAGCCCACGCTCCTTGCTTAAGCTGCCCCCTCAGTCTGCTACACCAGAGCCTAAGTCTGACAGCGCTGGTGTTTGTTACTCAGAAATGTGTGTGCCAGAGTTAGCACCAGACTGATAAGATGCGTAGAAGCTTCCTCGCAATACAACCGCTGACTAGGCGCCAGTGCCTTGGTCAAACGGTGACAATTGTCACAAGTCGTACACACAACGGCAAGGGTTTGGATAGGAGACACAAGTCAAGGTGTCAATAGCATTCGCAGAGAGAAATGACAAATGATTGTCCAAGGCATAAGTACCTGCCGCGGCGCACGGCGGGTGTCGCACGCGGCAGTGCAAGATCTATCCTAAAAACGGCCAAAAACCACTGTTTTGGCCGGAACTCTGCGTAGACAAGTCAGAACGCTACGCCGTCTGAACCTGGACGTGCAAAATCACAAGCCGGACGCTATGACTTGTCATATGCATGCATCCGGCATCAAAAGGTGGACACACAATGCAAAGACAGGCAAGCCGGGCCCAAAGCCGGTCTACCGATAAAATCCTGCATGCTGGATATTAACTGGAGAAGGTCCCAGTCAGCGTCCAGGACTCTGGGTGAGAAGATGCGTGGAAGCTTCCTTGTAACACAGCCGCGGACTAGGCGCCAGTGCCTGGTCAGACGGTGACGACAGTCACAGGTCATACACACAACGGCAAGGGTCTGGCTAGGAGACACAGGTCAAAGCGTTAGAATGCTTCAATAGCATTTGCAGAGAGAGATGACAGATGAAAGGTCCATGGAATTGTTGGTCTTTTTTGCATCTCTCATTGTGCTCTGTTGTGTCCTCCTTGCTTGTGCACATTGGCGTGCAGATGACTGACGGCGAGACTTGACGCTGCTGGAGTGTTGTCCGGTGGAGTCGATCCACGCTGAGACATACACCCAGTTCGCTGGAGTCTCCTCCCTGCAACAACGTGCTCAGCCCCATCGGCAGGCCCCCTCGGCGGTCGGGCTGCCGGCGGTCACTGCCAGCGCGGATGCTGTCTACATGCGTCCAGCGCTGGATCTGACTGTTCTACTGCGTCTAGAGCGTCATGCTCTGCTTAGGGTCCATGTCTCATGTTGCATGGCACTCTTTGGCGTCATGGACCATCGTAGGTACTGCCTGGGTTCGGGCAGCCATAACTCTTTGCTGCTATTTTTCTAGCTGTTTTCTGACCGCATGGCTGCGTTCACAGCGTCAGTATTATGGTATGGTCCAATTTTCAGGCAAAACAGAAGACGCCCGAGTTTTGCGCCGTCTGGCAGGGCTCACCGACAAAACCCTGCCCGCCACAGAACAGGTCTAGGTCTATTTTTGATTGGTTGGTCTGCTGAGTAACAAGCTCTATAAAGATGGGGGGGAGCTAGAACTTGGAGGGATCTCCCATTGTTGTTCAGTCTTGATTCTTAATTTGTGACTTTCAGTTTTCAGCTGCTTTTTGGCACAAACAATGGTGTGCGCACTTTTGACTAACAAACTCGGAGCACTCAGACTTAGACTCTAGAGCGCAGACTGAGGGGGCAGCAGAATAAGCAATGAGCGTGGAAGTCCGCATGCTGCATCAATGCCACTACCTCAACCTGCGCTTTAGTAGTTTCCAGCTTGGTATCAGAGCCAGAGCGTAGCAGCAATAGCAGACAACTGACGTACATGTGCTTGACCACGTCGGCGGATCCCCATATGCGCCACTGGAAGGGAAATACTGCCAGATTTTTTCCGGCAGCATTGACCCGCCTGGTGGCGGCGTCAGATTTTTTCCCACGACCACTGGGCCACGGGAAATGCTGCTGGGTTTTTTCCGGCAGCACTGACTCCCATGCGTGACGCAAGGACGTGAGCGGCAGGCTGCGTCAGACACTTGCTGGCGAAGACGCACGCGGCAACGTCACCCACGTGCAGTGACTGACAGCAGAAGCAAGCAGCGAGCTCGTTGTGACCAAAGAAAAGGAAGAAAAAAAACGGGGGAGGAAAAAAATCCCCCACCCTACCAACGGCCTTGTAGTGGCTGTAGCCATTGCCATAGCTGCTACAGTAGCCACAACAATCGTAGCAGCATGCAGTAGCTTAGCAACAGCAACAACTGTAGTAGCAGTAGCAACAACAGTAGCTGCTGCTGCAATGGCAGCTACAGCAGCAACAACAGCCACAGCAGCCGCAGCAGCAGCACGTGCAGCAATAGCAATAGCTGCTGCTGCACCAACCACTGCAGCAAAAGCAACAGCAGCAGCCGTAGCAGCTGCTACTACAATAGACCAGCAGCAGCAGCATCAGATCGGCAGCAACAGCGGTTGCAGCAGCAGCGGCAGCTGCCCTCCAGCTGACATAGCAGCGGCACTAGCACCAGCCGCTACTGACGTCAGCAGTTGTCAGATGACTTCACTACTGACGCCACTGCTGATGTCATCAACCAAAGAAAAAGGAGAGATACATGGACAGATACTCTATAGCAGCCACCCTATAGAAAATGCAGCAACAACTGCTGACGTCAGCCATCCTGGGCTGACATCACTACTGGCATGAGCAGCACAAAAAAAAGGGAGTCCCAAAACCCACCATGGCTAACAACCCCAGTGGGGAGAGGTCCTCCTCAATTGGGGGGACCCTCAGCCCTCCTTTCTTACAGCATCTACAACAGTTGCAGTAGTAGTAGCAGCAACATCAGTAGTAGCAGTAGTAGCAGCAGTAGAAACAACATCACCAGTAGTAGCAGTAGTAGTAGTAGCAGCAGGAGCAGTGGCAGTAGTCTATGAGCTTTGTCGCTGGCGCCTCTGATCCCCTAGCTGCCATCTAGTAACAGCTTGCTACATTGACACAGCAACTTGCAACACTGTAGCCGTTGGCATCGCAGACTCACACTAGCACCCTGCCGCCTTTCCTTTCCCCTGGGCACGCCAGCCCTGTTGTGTCTGCTGCCACACATTACTTGGCGCAGCAGTAGACTCAGCACCTGCAGTAGACAATGACTTTCGTCCTTCGCCCCACTCTGGGTGTCGGCCGCAGGCCAAAGGACTTTGAGACTACGCCCCCACCGCTTCAGGCCGGCAAGGAGTTGCGGAGCTGGGAACTCAATTTCCGCATTTGGGCACGAGGTGAGGGCTTGTGGGCGCACTACACCCTTCCATACAACTCCACCCACGCCAACGATCTGTATCACACTGGTCGCGCCATATGTGCCCTCGTCCTAGTCACTCCTCTGGCTTCACGCCTGGCCCTAAAGCCCTTCCTTGGCGACTTTACCGCCGGCGGAGCCCCAAACCCTACGGCCGCATGGCATGTTCGCACCCTTCCCCATCGCCTATCCCGCGAGGCTGAGACCAGCCGCCTGCTGCGGGAGTTCAACTCCGTGCACATGGGGGAGACCGAGATGGTCACCTCTTACTGGCAGCAGGCTGAGAACATCTTTCTTCGCCTAGGCACCTCTTCTCCACCCCCTCTGGCCGTGCTCCTCACCATCAAGCGCGGTGCCACCGACGCGTACGCCGACGTCTTTGTCCACTACTCCCACGGTGTTCTTTCCATTATGACGGCCCAGGGCACCCTCATTCCCTGGGCATACGAGCTCTTCCTCAAGATTGAGGAAGCTTGTCTGGAGTCTCGCATCTAGCGCACAGAGGCCCTCGCCTCCCCTGCAGTTGCCTCCGTGGTCATCGCATCCCTTTCAGCAGTTGCATCAACCAGCTCCTCGTCGTCGGCAAAGAAGAAGCACAAGGGCTAGAAGGGCAAGGACCCTCAGTAGCAGAAGCAACAGCAGACGACTGGGTCTAGTGGTGCTGGCTTGGTCTGCCACAACTGTGAACAGCCATGACACGAATGGTACACTTGCACGTCACCAACGGACGATGAGCACGTCATCACCACCCTGCATTGCCATCGTGAGCGCCGTCTCGCCTCCGCCGACGTCGCTGTCGCCGGCCCTGACGCCTCTATCCCGTCCAAGAGCATCACTCCTCCCACAACCTCGCTGGTCACGCGATTGCCAGCTCCACAGTAGCATCATCCGCAGCCATTGGCGCCTCCGTTTCCATTGTGGGTGTAGTCCTCCTGCTATCCGGGCTCCGGCGCTGTCACTCCACACTTTGTCTACACTCCGGGACCATGCACCCACGAGCGTCAGTTGGAGCAGTTCATCACACTCTAGCTCGGCCTACATCGCACTCCCCCCAGGAAAGTGTGAGTTGTGTTACCTCCTACGCATCTGCCCTGCCTTGCATGACTGAGACTGAGTTGCAATCATGTCTTGCTTCTTCATCTGCCTCGACGTCTCCTGTGCCCTCTACCCATCTCTATGACAACGTCGCGTGGCTTGATGATTGGCATTCTCGGTTCGTGCCACTGTCCACCGCATCCGCGTCCCTTGCTTGCTGCCATGTGACTGTTACTGATTTGGTGGCTCCAATCAGGACCCTGCCAAGAACTGGATCATCGACTTTGGGGCCACGCATCACTTGGTCATCTCTCGCAAGGCCTTTAGTGTGCTTGGTCCTGTTGGCGATGTGTCTGGTGTCCAGACGGGCTCCAAATAGGTGTTACCTGTCCGCGACGTCGGCATCATTCCTTTCCGTGGTCCTGCCGGTGATGTTTTTGTGACCGACGTCGTCTTTGTCCTAAGACTTGAGCTCAGCCTTCTGTGTATCACTGCCCTTGAACGCATGAGCATGGACGTTCTGCACTCGCATGGCATTGGCACTGTGTCGCAACTGTTGAAGATTGCCCCTCTGCATGCCCAAGTGCGGCGCTGGGAGGCACCGACGAGCTACCAAAGAGGAAAATCCTTGTCGACGGATCTGGCGACTAGATGATTGCTCGGATCCTAAAATGGATGATTGCCCTTGAAATTTGACAAGTTGTTGAATTCCGTGGAAGTTGTCTCACTGGAATCGGACTAGTAACGAGGGAGATGTGGGCTTCCAAAGTTGGGGTGTGTGCGGCGGTTCTGGAAGCCGGCCGCAGTTCGACTTCCGGTGAATAACTGACCGGAACGAGTAACAAAATTCCATCTGGGGATTTAGCTCCGAAAGATCTGCCGAGGTGTCTGGTGGATGATCCGCTGGATTTCAGGAGTGCAGTTTGTTATTGAGGGACTTAGCCAAAATCCTGGCTCGGAGTCCGAAACCCAGCAGTACAGTTTGTTACTCGGGGACTTCCGGGTCCCCTCAAAATTCCGACTGGAGGTCCGCGAACAGGTTTCGACTCACATCAATCCCCATCACCAAACTCGATGATTAACTCATCGAAACAGACCCTAAAGGCACGAGGGACGCTGCCACTACGCGTAGGGACATCTGCGCCTCCGGAATGGGGTTTTGATGGGTCCTTGATGTGTGAGGGCACCTCGGCGGGCGACGTGGTGCGCACCGCTGACTGAGCGGCTAATTTGGGGTGCTGCGCTTTGGCTGACGTAGTGGGAGCTACGGTGATTCAAATTGTGCATGGTTTAGTACATTGGAGAGCTCATGATTAGCCCTACAAATGTTCAGATCATGTCCATGCTCAAAAACTAATGCAAAATCGTGTTATTCCCTTCGCAAAAGTGACTATCTCGCAACTGTCTTAAACTCCCAGAAACATAGCGTGGGGTGACCAGAAAGCTCACGCTTAGACTCAGAGCAACCCGCACAAAACATAGCTGTGAGCACAGAAGACCCGTCGGGCCACGTTGGAACCGCACCCCAGTTTCTGACAAAGGATTATGGGCCCACGAGTCTGAACGCCTCCAACGTTCACGTCTTCTGCAGTGCACGGGATTGTCATCTTGGACGTCGCCGTGAAGTTCTGAGAACTCATCGGAGTAGCAGCTGCGCACATGGCGCAGAAGAAGACGCAGCCCATTCAAAAGTATGTGGGTGGCCCGCGCTTCGGGCTATGGAGGTGGCGGTTCGAGCTGCACCTTTCGCATAAGGGGCTGCTGGATGTCATGTTGGGAAAGGAGGTGCTCGTAGAGGCGACTGGTGCAGACGCAGAGAAGCAGGCCTTCGAAAGGAAGAACACGGAGGCGCTCATGCTCCTGGTGTCCAGGACAGCCGAGTTGCAGTGGGGCTACTTCAAAAGCTGAAAGCTGGTGGCCGAAGCTTGGCAAACGTTCTGCGCCATCCACCAATCCAAGTCGCTCGCAAACAAAATCTTCGCGATAAAGCGACTCCTCACGGTTAGAATCGAGGAGGGAGATGATGTCATTTCCACCTCCAAGGCGACGTGGAGGTGGAAGTCGTGGTGGGCGGTATGAAGGAGTTGTGCACAATTTGTGATGTGCAGCACGTCCCCGGCCTGCCTGAAATCCTGAGTGTCAGCCGCTTGAAGGATAAGGGGTATGAGGTGCTCTTCCTCTAGAAAGGCGCAGTGGTGCGCATCAACGGCAACCGCGAGGTGGTGCTAGAGGCGAAGCGCAAGGGCGGTCTCTACATCGTGGAAACCAAGGTGGTCCCCGCGGCATCGGACGCAGTGGATTTGCAGGAGTGCGTCGTCAACATGGCCAAGGGAGGAAGCGCTCATCTGGAGCTCTTGCACCGACGGTTGGGGCATTCGGTGCCCGCAACCGTTAAGGAGATGGCGAAGCGCGACATGGTACGCGGCCTCGTCATCGACGGTGCAGACGCGGCAGCAGATGCAGCAGCGCACAAAATGTGCGAGCCTTGCATTTTGGGCAAGGCGCGGTGCAAGCCGTTCAACGAGAACGAAGCTCGCGCAAAGGACCTGCTGGAGGTCGTGCACAACAACATGTGCGGACCATTGAAAACGCTGTCAAACAACAGCTTGAGACACTTCGTCACCTTCATTGACGACTACAGCAGAAAACTCTACGTGTACTTCATGAAGCGGAATGGCGAGGTCCTCGACTGGCTGAAGGAGTACGTCGCAGTGGTGGAGAGGCAAACTGGCCAAAAGGTCAGAGCGCTACGCAACGACAATGGCGGAGAGTACGTGGACTGCAGTGGGTGGATGAAGCAACAGGGCATCAAGTGGGAACCCACTATGCCGTACTCACCATAGTCCAACAGAGTGGCAGAGCGGGAAAACCAGACGTTGCTCAACATGGTGCAGACCATGCTTGTGGATGCGGGGTTGCCGTGAGGGTTCTGGGCGGAGGCTGTGCATACAGCGAGATACACCATCAACCTCACCCCAACAGCGGTGCTGAAGGGCAAGGGCGACTGGAAGATGCCGTAGGAGGTTTGGAGCGGGCGCTAGCCAAACGGGGCGCACCTGAAGGTGTTCGGGTGCAAGGCGCACGCAATGGTGTAGGCGGCGCAATGACGCGACGACAGGCTAGAACTGCGGGCGAAGCCGTGCTTGTTCCTTGGCTATGAGAGCGCGCAAAAGGTGTATCGACTATGGGACCCGCGCACGCAAGAGATCATCCGCAGCCGTGATGTCAAGTTCGACGAGCAGCAGAGCTTCAGCAACAGCAGCAACGACATGAGCGTCGGGAACACTCCAAAATAGGGGGAGTGGTTCCAGCTCCTTGACTACGAGAAGGAGCCAGCGTATGTGGAGATCGATGATGCGACATCACAACGTGGCTGTGGAGAAGGTGTAGCAGACGACGCGGAGGACTCCAACAACGACGCAGTTGGGCTGGAGATCGGGCCGAATGGTCCGTCTAAGGAGGCACCGCAGGTGCCGAAGCGCGCAATCCCGGAGGAGTTCACGTCGGGCGTCGGAGAAAAATCCTCCGGACGCGCCGCCCGTCCGGTTGATGGTTCACCAGAGCGGGAGGGATCCTCGGGGAGCCGTCCGGTTGATGATTCACCGAAGCGAGCAGAGTCGGAAGGATCACAACAGAGCGACGAGACTCCACCAAAACTGCAGCGCCGCAACGGGAGGCAGCAGAGAGCGGGGAATCGTTTCGACGTAGGCATCGGTCGATGGATCCACATGACGCGGTGCATACAAGCTGCATCAACGGAGCCAACGACCGTGCAAGAGGCACTTGCCCGGCCCGAGGGGAAGTAGTGGGACACCGCCATCAAGTCGGAGTTGGCGTCCATTGTTGAAAATGACACGTGGCAGCTGGTTGACAGGTCGAAAGACGTCAAGGTCATCGGCTCCAAGTGGGTCTTCAAGACCATATTCACAAAGGAAGGTGTGGTTGACAAGTACAAGGCGCGGCTCGTGGCAAAGGGGTACGCATAGCGTAAGGGCGAGCACTATATTGAGACGTTTGCCCCCGTTGCCAAGTTCACAAGCATCCGGGGAATCCTTGCGGTGGTAGCCGCAAAGGACATGGAGCTCCACCAAATGGACGTAAAGATGGCCTTCCTCAACGGTATCATCGACAAGGAAGTCTACATGGAGGTGCTGGAGGGGGTGGAGGCGCCGGAGGGCAAGGTGTGCAAGCTGTGGAAGTCCTTGTACGGGCTAAAACAATCACCCCGATGCCGGTACCAACAGATGGATAGCTTCATGGCACAACTCGGCTTCAAGCGCTGTGAGGCGGATCATAGCGTGTACGTACGGCACTGCAAGAAGCTCCATCAGATTATTGCACTCTACGTGGACGATCTGATCTTGTGCTCCTCAGACCTCCCGAGCCTACAGCAGCTGAAAGAGTAGCTGAGCAGCAGGTTCTTGATTTCGGACATGGGGGAGCTAGAGTTCTACCTCGGGGTGAGCATTACGCAGAACTGGAGAGAGCGCACGCTTTAGCCAGGGCAGGCCAAATACGTGGCCGATATGCTGAAGCGGTACGGCATGGAGGACTGCAAACCAGTGTACAGTCCTGTCTCCACGACCTGTGAACTAAGTGAGGCAATGGCATCGCAAACAAAAGAAGAGCGGGAGGATATGGCAGGGGTGCCCTACCAATCGGCGGTGGGCAGCCTCATGTACGCCATGGTGGCGACTCGATCGGACCTGGCCTACGCGGTGGGCCAAGTGAGCAGGTACATGGCCGATCCAGGGCCACTACACTGGTAGGCGGTCAAGCGCATCCTCCGCTACCTGCAGGCGACGCGGCACGCGCGCCTGAGGTTCGACGGCAACGGGCGGGTGGACCCTTTGCGTCTGGTCTGCTACATGGACGCAGACTACGCTGGCGATGTGGACAAGCGGAAGTTCACCTCCGGCTACGTGTTCTTCCTCGCTAGTGCAGCGGTCTCGTGGTCCAGCAGAAATCACGACTGCGTCACCACCTCCATAGTGGAAGAAGAGTACATCGCGCTGGCCGAGGCGGTCAAGGAGGCGGTGTGGCTCCGCAGGTTGTTGGGGGAGGTGGGTGTGCTGCAACAGGAGCCTACGGTTGTGCAAGAGGACAACGCCCGCTCAATCTCGCTGACCAACAACCCAAAGCAGCACAGGAGGACGAAGCACATTGACGTGCGTTATCACTACGCACGGGACATGGTTGAAAAGGGGCGGGTGGTGCTGCAGCACTGCAGCACGCACAACATGCTTGTGGATTGCTTGACCAAAGCGCAACCCGTCGACCGGCACGCATTGAGCGTGGCCGGACTTGGGATGACCAGCTATGATGGGCTGGAGGGCGTAGCAGAAGATGAGTGAGAGCAAGCAGGAGCAGCGGGCATGGCAGGTGCAAGGGGGAGAATGTTGAAGACTGCCCCTCTGCATGCCCAAGTGCGGCGCTGGGAGGCGCCGACGAACCGCCAGAGAGGAAATTCCTCGTCGACGGATCTGACGACTCGATTATTGCTCGGATCCTAAATTGGATGATTGCCCTTAGAATTTGACGAGTTGTTGAATCTGGTGGAAGCTGTTTCGCCAGAATCGGACTAGTAACGAGGGAGATATGGGCTTCCAAAGTTGGGGTGTGCACGGCGGTTCTGGGAGCCGGCTGTAGTTCGACTTGTCAATAATTGACCAGACCGAGAAACAAAATGCCATCTGGGGATTTTGCTCCGGAAGATCTGCCGAGGCGTCCGGTGGATAATCCGCCGGATTTCAGGAGTGCAGTTTGTTACTGAGGGACTTAGCCAAAATCCTGGCTCGGAGTCCGAAACTCAATAGTATAGTTTGTTACTCGGGGACTTCAGTCAAAATTCCGACTGGAGGTCCGCGAACAGGTTTCGACCCACATCAATCCCCATCACCAAACTCAATGATTACCTCATCGAAACAAACCCCAAAGGCACAAGGGGCACTGCCAGTACGCGTAAGGACATGTGTGCCTCCGGAATGGCGTTTTGATGGGTCCTTGATGTGTAAGGGCGCGTCGGCGGGCAACGTGGTGCGCGCCGCCGACTGAGCGGATGATTTGGGATGCTTTGCTTTGGCTCACGTAGCGAGAGCTACGGTGATCCGAATTGTGCACAGTTTGGTGCGTTGGAGAGCTCATGACTAGCCCTACAAATTTTGAGATCATGTCCATGCTAAAAAACTAATGCAAAATCGCGTTATTCCCTTCGCAAAAGTGACTGTCTCGCAACTGTCTTCAACTCCCAGAAGCATAGCGTGGGGCGACCAGAAAGCTCACACTTAGACTCAAAACCATACGCACAAAACATAGCTGTGAGCACAGAAGATCCATCAGGCCACATTGGAACGGCACCCCGGTTTCTGACAGCAACCTATGGCACGTACCTCGTCTGTCCTCCCATCCCTCCATCCCCTTCCCGTCCGCCCCGACGGGCCATGTCTTTGTCACCAGCACACTGTCCCCGCAGCACACACGTCTCTTGCACAGCCGCCTTTGCCACGTGCACTTTGCTGCAGACAATAGCATGCTGTGCACCGAGCCGGCCAAGGGCCTAGACCCTGACTCCTTCCCCTAGCCGTGCCCCATATATTGCATTGATTGCGCTTAGGGTATATGCACCGCTTCACCTACCCCCAGTCATTCTCCCGTGCCTCCATCCCTCTGGACCTCGTCTATTCCGATGTCATGGGTCCTCACCCGCCCGAGTCTATGGGGGAGCAAGGCCGCTATGTTCTCACCATCACTGACGACTACTCTCGCTACCGCTGGGTCTTCTGCCTTCAACAAAAAAGCGATGTCGTTGGGACTGGCTTGTCCGTGCCGAGCGCGAGTGTGGTCGGCCTCTCCATCAATTTTCCTCTGATTGTAATGGCGAGTACATGGGAGAGAGAACGACTTTCCTCGCCTTCCGCGGTATCCACCACGAGATGTCGGCACCTTACACACTGGCCCTGAATGGCGTCTCCGAGAAGTGGAACCGCACCATAGCTGATGCCGTTCACACCATGAGAGTGGAGTCCGGCCTCTCCGATGGCTTCTACTTCATGGCCATGGCCTACATGTCGTCGGCCTGGAATCGGATTCCCCACGGACCCCTCCCCCACCTGTCTACGCCGTACCAGCATTGGTCCGGTCAGCGTGCTGACTTCTGCCCAGCTCGTGTCTAGGGATGCGTGGCCGTTTTGTGGCTGCCTGCCCCGCAAGACGGAGGCAAGCTCACCCCCCGTGGGTGTCTTTGCACCTTCCTTGGTGTCTCTCGTCAGTCCAAGGCCTAAAGCTTCTGGAATCCTTCCCGGCACTGCATCGTCGAGAGCCGCGATGCCCTCTTCTTTGAGGAGCTTTTTCCTCGCGACCTCGTTTGTTCCGGCTCGTTGGTGTCCTTGTCGTCGCGTGGGGGAGTGGTGAGTCCGTTCCCTATCCTGCCGCTTCTGGGCGGCACATCACATGGTCCCTCCAAGCTGGTAGCCCCAGTCGTGTCCGCTGGCCCCTTCGGGCCGGCATCCCCAGTCGCGTCCACTGGCTCCTCCGGGCCGGCAGTCCCAGTCGCGTCAGCGGGCTCCTCCGGGCCGGTAGCCCCAGACGTGTCCACTGGCCCCTCCGAGCCGGTAGCCCCAGTCCCGTCCGTTGGCTCCTTCGGGCTGGCAGCCCCTGGCGCGTACGTTAGTCCCTCCTGGCCGGCGGCCCCAGTCACGTCCGCTGGCCCCTCCGGGCCGGCAGCCCCAGTTGCGTCCGCCGGCCCCTCCATGCCGGGAGCCTCGTCCGTATCCACTGGTCTCTCCGCGCCGGTAGCCCCTGTCGCGTCCGTTGGTCCCTCCGAGCCAACTGCTCCTGTCGAGACCGCTGGTCCCTTCGCACCAGCAGCTCCGCTTTCCTCCGCGAGCACCTCGGACTCGGTGCCATCTATTGCGCTACCGGGCTACATACATGGCCCAGGCGGCAACCTCTGACCCAGGCCGTCCGTGAGCGAGCAGACCACCACACCACGCACTGTGGCGCCTCGGCCCCCCGTCGTCCCATGTGTCTCTTCCACTCCTACGATAGTGAGTGGGGACCCTGGCACCAAGGCCCTCCGCCTAACCATTTCGGCCATCATTATAGACCTCCATCCGGGCTCCGCACTAGGCTACGCTATGCTCCATCAGGATCATCGGCATGCCGTCACGGTTGCACTCACACCTGTCCCACCTGGATTTCAAGATGCACATGCCCTTGCAGTCCGCTCCACGGCGCACCCGAAGGATCCAGCCACCCTACGCAAGGCTTGAGCCTCCCTCGAGGCCACACATTGGCATGCTGCCTGCGCTGACAAGCTCACTGCTATCCGGCAGTACCACGTGTATGACCTCGTTGATCTCCCTCCAGGTCGGAATGCCATTGGTGCCAAGTGGGTCTTCTGGTGCAAGTGGAAGTCGGATGGGTCTTTGGACAAGTACAAGGCCCGCCTCACAGCCAAGGGGTTCGCTCAAGTCCCTGGGGTTGATTACGAACAGATCTTTGCCCCAGTTTGCCGATTCTCCACTAGCCGGGCGCTCTTTAGTCTGGTTGCCTAGCACGGGTGGGAGCCGCATCAGATGGATGTGAGCAACGCTTTCCTCCATGGCTCGCTTGAGGGTGAGGAGCTCTACATGGTACGAACGCAGGACTTTGACGACGGCACTAGGAAGGTCTGGCGGCTACAAAAGGCCCTCTATGGTTTGAAGCAGTCGCCTTGGTGCTGGAACCAGGAGACTAGTCACACACTCCTCCGCGGTAGCCTCCTGCGCTGTACTACGGACCCCGCACCATTCATCACCCCGCGAGGCCACACCTTCACTGCTGTCTTGGTGTACGTTGACGATCTCCTTATTGCATTACTAGATGTGGCTGCCATCCAGCCCGTCAAGGACCTAGTGCACACTGCCTACCAGATGAAGGATCTCGGGTCTGCCCGAATCTTCCTAGGCATGGAGCTCAAGCATGATCACTCCTAGGGCATCCTGCACGTCCATCAAGCTGCCTATGTACAGACTCTCTCCACTCGCTTCGCCGACGACTTGCCCCTTGGGTTGAGCGCATCCTCACCCATGTAACCCGATGGCCAGGCAAAGCTGAAGAGCTGTGACCCAGCCGCTGTGGGGGAGCCAGTTGAAGTGACATTGTATTTGCGAGTCATCGGGTCACTGATGTTCCTGGCGACGACGACGCGCCCAGATATCCCGTTCGCCGTCGACCTCCTAGCTCGGTTCTCTCAGGAGCTGCGTTACCTCCACTTTGAGGCCGCAATCCAAGTACTGCGCTATGTCATCTCGACTCCACGGCAAGGTCTCATGTTCCACCGACAGCCGTCTGTTGTTGCGGTGGGCTACACCGACAGTGACTGGGCCGACAGTCCAAACAGTAAGAGCCGCACAGGTTGGATGTTTCTCGTTGGCGGCATGGTTGTGTTCTCGCGCAGTGGTAAGCAGGGGTGCATTACACGCAACACTGTTGAGGCTGAGTACGTAGCCCTTGGTTCAAGTGCATGTGAGAGCGTGTGGCTGCGTCGTCTGTTGTCCAAGTTGCGCCAGTCCATCGCATCCATCACGTTGCATTGTGACAATGAGAGTGCCATGGCCATCGGCGACAATGACGACGTGCATCACACACGCACAAAGAACATCAGCGTTGAGTATCACTATGTGCGTTTGTTTTCGCATGACGCTAATGTCAGCATTGTGTGGGTTGAGACAGCACGGCAGCTGGCTGACTTCTTGACCAAGGCACTGAAGCGCGACTCGTTCAAGAAGGCTTTGAGTTCAGACGGCGTGTGTCGGTGAGTTGCAGTCTTTTTTTTGGCCAGTGTCTCTATGTGCCCTGGGGGAGTCCGTCTGTTGAATGTGTTGTTGCCCGCCCATGTGCACTGCGCGTGTGAGTCATGGGGGTGTGCTGGTTTTTTTGCATCTCTCATTGTGCTCTGTTGTGTCCTCCCGGCTTGTGTACATTGGCATGCAGATGATTGATGGCAAGACTTGACGCTGCTGGAATGTCGTCCGGTGGAGCCGAAGCACGCTGAGACCTACATGTAGTACGCTGGATTCTCCTCCCTCCGGTAGCGTGCTCAGCTCCATCAGCAGGCCTCCTCGGTGGTCGGGCCGCCACCGGTCACTACCACTGCAGATGTTGTCTGCATGCGTCCAGCGCTGGATCTGACTGTACTATTGCGTCTGGAGCGTCATGCTCTGTCTAGGGTCCATGTCTCATGTTGTGTGGCACTGTTTGGGGTCATGGACCATCGTAGGTATTGCCTGGGTTCGGACAGCCATAACTCTTTGCTGCTATTTTTCTAGCTGTTTCAGACCGTACGGATGCGTTTGCAGCATTGGTATTATGGTATGGTCATGTTTTCAGGCAAAACAGAGGACGTCCGGGTTTTGGGCTGTCGCCCGTCTGGCAGGGCTCACCAAGAAAACCCTGTGTGCCAGAAAGTAGGCCTAGGTCTATTTTCTGATTGGCTGGTTAGCTGAGTAACAAGCTCTACAGAGCTCGGGGGGAGCTAGAACTTGGAGGGATCTTCCATTGTTGTTCATTATTCATTTCCAATCAGTGACTTTCAGTTTTCAGCTGCTTTCTGGTGCTTATTCTGGCGTGGGAACTTTTGAGTAACAAACTCAGAGCACTCAAACTTGGACTCTAGAGCGCAGTCTAAGGGGGCAACAGACTAAGCAACGAGCGTGGAAGTTGCACACTGCATCAACAACGCCACTGCCCCAACCTGCGCTTTAGCAATTTCCAGCTGCCGCGGCGGCACGGCAGGTGTCGCATGCGACAATGCAAGATTTGTCCTAAAACCGGCACAAAACCACTGTTTTGGCCGTTACTCAGTGTAGACAAGTTTGAACTCTGCGCCGTCTAAACCTAAACGTGCAAAATCTCAAGCCGGACGCTACGGCTGGTCACATGCATGCATCCGGCATCAAATAGTGGACACACAATGCAAAAACATGCAAATCAGGCCCACGGCCAGTCCACCAAAAAACTCCTACGTGCTGCAAAAAAAATATAGAAGGCCCGAGACGGCATCCAGGGCTCTGGCGGGGTTGTCGGTCAGCCACGAGTAGGTGGTCCACCACCAGACAACGCACTGGCAGCACCTGGGTCCGCATCAGGGATATGCACGGGCATGGATACGGCCAAATGGTCAAGGTAAACTGTACAAGTCGATAGAAACGTCACAAACGACAACACTCCCCCAGGACCGGATGGTACGCATGTCCATACACGTGCAGCACTCAGACAAATGCAACAAAACTTGCAAAAACAATCGTGATACATACATGGACACACCTCACACTCAACCACTCTCAGGCAAGGGGCGGAGCCCAACTGAACAAATGGCCACTAGAAACTTCCCGTGAGCCAGTGCCTTCATAAAGAATTTAGAACGCTGCATGTCAGTGCGGACCCAAATGACGGATATCACGTGTCACTCCACGAGATCACGCACAAAATGATGCTCAAATGTAATGTGTTTCGTGCGAGCATGAAACACACCAGAGTTTTTCGCAATGGCGAGAGCTCTCTGGTTGTCGCAGCGAAGCACAATGGCAGGCATTGACTGACCCAACTCAAGGAATAGGCGCTACAACCACACTGCCTCAACGACTCCTTCACCTAGGACAACATACCCTGCCTATGACAAGTACGTGCAATGCAGCCGTGCTTCCCGTTGCGCCAGGACATAGCGGTAGCACCAAGCAGAAACACGTAGCCGGTGCAACTACACCCATCGGGACTCCAGGCCCAGTCACCATCGATGTAGTCATCAAGATCCACCGAATACTACCGGCGAAAGCAAAGTCCAAGGTACGGTGTGGGAACCACGTACCACACCACTTGCACAGTCGCATGGAGGGCTCTGGCACGTGGAGCCTACGAAAACTGTGCAAGGAGGTTAACGGCAAAGGCGATGTTGGGGCGGGTGGTAGTGGCCAGGTACATCAGAGATCAAATGAGACAAAGGTACAAGGTCACATCCACTGTCTCCCCCAGCTGTGTGGGATCATCCACCTTTAGGGAATCCTGCCCGTCAGGTGTGAGAGGTGTGGAGGCCGTGGGCACTACGCCAAGGAGGTCACCGAAACGCTCCCCCAAGACATGTGCGTATTGGGCCTGATGCAGCAGAAGTGTCCAAAGTCTACGGTCTCACACGATCTCCATGCCAAGAAACACCACTGCAGGACCAAGATCCTTCATCCTGTAGGCGGTCTGGAGGACCGCCTTGCCCTCCTTCACAGCCTCCATGGAGGGAGACGCAATCAGAAGGTCGTCCACATAGACAAGGATGGTAGTAAACCACTCAGGATACCGTCGGATAAAGAGAAAGGGATCTGCCTTGCTTTGTACATATCCCGCAGGAATCAGGGTACCCGTAATCTCTTGGTTCTAGCACCGATGAGACTTCTTGAGTCTGTACAAGGACTTGCGCAAGCGCCAGACCTTGTCACAGTCCTCAAAGCCTGGTGGTTGGGCCACGTAAATCTCCTCATCCAGAGAGCCATGGAGGAACGCATTGTTCACATCCATCTGGTATAACTCCTAGTCATGCTGAGCCACCACACCAAACAGAGCGAGCCTTGTGACATTCCAGTGAGCCGTCCGGCTACACTTTCTTGCGAAAAACCCACTTAACCTGAATAGCCTTCCTCCTACGTGGAAGGTCGACCAGCTCGTAAACTCCGTGCTCTTGGATGGCACAAAGGTCATCCAAGTAGGCAACACGCCAGGTGTCTACATCCTCTGATGAGAGAGCCTCCCGCTGTGTGCCCGGGTCAATGCCATCAAGGGAGAGCTCTGAGTGGCAAGTGCACACGTCTCAAAACTGGATCAGACGACCACAAGGCCAGCTGCTACATCACAACTGATGTGAAACTCACGAGTGACCAGATCGTACCCTACAGGGCACGTTGGATGTACCTCTGTGTAATCAGTGCGGACACTTAGGCCTATGGCCTTTGTGCCGGGATCAGTACTCGCAACGCTGTGCGTGGAGCGCTTGGGTGCAGGACCGGACACTCACTAGACTCCAGAGACCAGTTGTCAAAGGCGACCACCGAGGTTGTGGCTTAGGTGCACGACCACATCTGGTAAGGACTGGAGTAACAGAGCAGGTGATGCAGTGGGAGGAGATGCTGGTGAACTGACGGGCAACACAGGGCTAGGTGTAGCGGCAGAGACAGATGTAGGATCATGCACAGAGGCAGGAGTAATTGTGGGCATGGCAACAGAGTCATGGGTGCCTGTGGGGTGTGAGACAGGCGGGGCTGGAGAGGTCTCTGGGCCGACAGCTATGATCACTGGGTCATCAAGAGCCGGAGATTGAGAAGTGGAGGGGGCTCGAAGGGACACATCAGTCGGACGACAAGTGCTCGGAGGCCCAGACTCCCCCATCCGCCAAGAAACCTCACACGTAGGAACGTGCGTGAAGGACAGCGACATGATGGAGGTTAGGTCACGGAAGGTGAGAGACTCAAAGAGGAGGGATCATGGGACTCAAGGATGCGACGATGGAAGGGGTCCAAAAAATGCCAGGCCTTCGACCGCGGGGAGATGCCAACAAAGGCACACAGACGACCCCTCGGAGAGAGCTTGGACCCCTGCTGGTTCTCGGTGTACCACATTGAAGCCACTGATCCCCAGACACGAGCAAGATGCAGATCGACATAGTGGCAAAAGTAGAGCTCGTACGGTGTAACATGGTCCGAAAGGGGACCGAGCGGAAGGCAGTTCCAGACCCACGTCATGAAGGCAAATCCTTCAAATGCGAAGGATTCCAGGAGACCGTACTCAGACCACATAGCACAAACCGCATCCTCCATAGTGCAGTTCCAACGCCCAGAAACACCGTTCCACTGAGGAGTAGCAGGAGCGGAAACCTGGTGAAAAATCACATGCTCGGCAAAGAAGCTGTCCATCTTGCCAAGGAACTCGCCGCCGCAATCCGAGCGGAAGGTATGCAACGTGTGGGGAGACTGAAGCTCATCACTAGCCGGAGGCGAACTACGAGAGCGGCGTTGCTCTTCTGCTGCATGCTGTAGACCCATCGCATCTGGGTGAAGTCATTAGTAAGGGTCAGGACATATTGGCCCCGATAGGACAAGGACTCGACAGGCAGGGGACCGAGAAGGTTCTAGTGGACCAACTCGAGAGGGCGAAGAGCTTGAGAACAGGAGTCAGGGTAAGTGCAGCGATGCATCTGACCCTGAGCGCAGAACAGACACTCGGTCTTGGGCGGCTTCTCGAAAGAAGCCGCGTCAAGACCGAGGGCGGGCTGGGTCCGAATGAGCTTCAACACAGTGTCGGAGCCCACATGACATAGCCGATGATGCAGTAGTCGCTGGTGCTCAGGAGAGAGAACACCTGTGAAAAACACACGAGCAGGAGGACAAGGGAAGAAAGGAGAAGAAGAGATCTGTGGTACACGATACAGGTCATCCACGACGGAGGCACGAAGAACAATGGTGCGAGTATCAGCAGCATTCACAGTCATAGAATCTGAAGTTTGCTCCATAGAGAGTCCCATCAGAGTGCAGGCACGCAGAGAAAGCAAGCTGAGCTTAAGGTCAGGCAAAAAAAGCACGTCGAAAAGATACAAGGGGCCAGACGGACGATGGAAAGGCACAAGCCCAACACCCTGGACCGGCAACGACTAACCAGACCCTGTGCGAATGGAGCGAACAGACGGAGTATGACCAAGGACAACGAAATCAATACGACAACAGGTCCTGTGGTGAGTGGCACCAGAATCAATGATCCAGGTGCCACCAGGATCACAACAGGAGGACGTCACTGTACAACGGGCAATGGAGGGCACAAAGGTGAGACTCATGAATCCAATCGGTACTGTCAGGCCCATCGTCATCACATGCCAGCTGTGCGTCCCCACACGAATCATCATGAGCTACAAGAACAGACAAACAAACAGTCTGTGACCCACCCGGCTGTGACAACACTCTCGTACCTCCCTTAAAGTGAAGTACTAGAAGGTGACGGAGCTCGGCGATGGTGCGGTCACGTGGGTCCGGGTCGCCACTGCTCGCCGATGGTGAAGCGAGAACTGCTACTGTTGTGGTCGCTGTGCGACGAGAGGATGTGCTGCTCAACGTAGACCGTAGTGCGTGTATAGCTTGAAGACCGTGAGTGATCCGCGCCTAGTTGAGCGGGTGGTGGCACTCGGTGTAGCAATGAGCGCCTCCATAGTTGTAGCATTGAACAATGCGTCCACTGGTACTGCTCGATGACTGCTGTTGGCCCGAACCGTGCCTTTGTCTTCCCTTCTTCCCCTGTGTTGCTGATGCCATACCTTGTGTCTGAGTCCGGGTAATTGGGGTGAAAGAAGAAGAGGAGGATGTGCCAAAGGATGGAGGAGTAGATTGCAAGAGGGGCGTCGGTGGTGACGCGATGACCGCTATAGCAAGTGCTCTCCTGATGAGCCACGGCTGCCTCACGGGCGGAAGTCACCTGGAGGAAAAGCTAATTCGCCTAAGGAAGAAGCTACAGGGAGGTGGAGAAGGGCTTGAGCACGGTTGCGTTGTACCTCGTGAATATGTCTGCATGCTCAAGGCGGACTCCGAGCATGATCGTGCAGAGTACCCATAATTGTGTACCTGCTGAGGTCCTTTGCTGGGTCTACACCTCCTACAGAGGTCACCCGTTGGAAGTGCGAAGCCGCTGGTCATTCTGCTCCCAAGTGCCCAGTGCCTTGTGATGACGTTTTTCTGGCTTCTGCCATGGAAGCTCACTGGGCCTGGACTGGTGTTGCCTCCTCTACTGCCACAAGTGTTGTGAAATCTGCATCACCCTCCTCTGCCCCATTCTCTGCCTCTGCTCTCACCACCACTCTTGCCCCTCTCCAACCTCCGGTGCCTCACTCTAGTCCATGGGGCTGGATACCGCCTCCCTCCTGGTTTCCTTACAATGGCCCTCCCTTGGTTTACGTCGCCGTCCCCTCTTGTCCCACACATGACGGTCACTTCTCCAATGTGCGCTCCTCTGACAGCTCTTCTGACTATTGTGACGAGGAGCGTGCCCTTAAGCACCACCTTACAGAGCTTCTCTAGCTTCGTTCTTAGGGAGGTGAGAGTGTGGGTGGCTGGTCTCGTGTGTCTGTCTGTGAGTTGGATACCAACCTTCGTGGTTCATCCTCTGGGTGTGTGCAGGGGGCCTTGCCTGATGATCGTTCGTGGATTGAGGATAAGCAGTCTCACGCGTTCCCCACTCGTCTTGGTCGCACGTCTCCCCACTCTCTTCCTAGGAAAGTTACTACGTGCCTTGTCCCCCTATCCAATTGTGTTTCCTCTAGCTTTTGGATCATTGATTATGGTGCCACTCTTCACATGACCTTGTCTTGTTTGTCTTTCGTCTCTCTCGGTCCAGTTGGTGCCATTTGTTCTGTCCAGAGTGGGTTTGATCAGTTACTGCCGGTCCAAGGCATCGGTGTTGTTTGTTTTGTTGGACCGGGTAGGAATCTGTTCCTTCCTGATTTGCTGTATGTTCCTGACCTTGAGGCCAGTCTTCTCTCTGTGACCACTCTCAACGATCAGGGCATGGACTTCTCGTACAGTCGTGGCCTTGGCACCGTCTCCCCTTGCTCCCGTGACCGTGTTATCCTTCTTGGTGTGCATTGTGATCACCTCTTCCGTGTCCCTCTGTCCTTCCCCACGTCTTCAGCTGCCGTTGGTCTTGTGCATGTTGCACCTTCCTTGTATCCTACTCATGCGGACCTCTTGCACCGCTGCCTTTGTCATATTCACACAGATACCATTCTTCGGCTCTTACGCCTTAGTCTTGCTGTCGGCCTTGACCCTGCCACGTTTGTGCTTGTGTGTTCCTCTACCTACCTTGACTGTGCCAATGGCAAGATGCACCATTCTCCTTTTGTAGCAACTGAGTCATCTACCTCTCATCCCCTTGATCTTGTGCATGCTGATGTCATGGGCCCTCTGTCTCATGACTTCCTTGGTGGCCTCAGTCGTTACGTCCTTTGCTTGACTAATGACTTCTCGTGCTACCATTGGATCTTTACCCTTTGCGAAAAGGCTGATGTCACTGATGTCCTTGAGCACTGGCTTCCTCAGGCTAAACGCGCATATCTTTGTCCTTTGCGTGTCTTTTGTAGCAATCGGTGTGGTAAGTTCTTTGGTCCCACATCTTGTTTCTAGAGTCTCGGGGTGTTCGTCTTAAGTCCACTGCACCCTACACATCTCAACAAAACAGCATATCCAAACGCTGGAACCTACCCTGACAGACGGGGTGCGCTCCTTTCTCTCCTCCTCCGGTGTGTCCCCTCTCTTTGCCTTTGAGGCCATGTCCTACATGACATGGGTGTGGAATTGCATCCCTCGCGGTTCCCTCCCTCACACGGTCACCTTGTTTGAACGCTTGACGGGCCGTCGTGTTGATCTCCGTAATGCTCGTGTGTGGGGATCTCTCGCCTTCGTCTGGCTCACTGTTGACCACCGGGACATGAATGTCTCCTTCCGTGGTCGTTTGTGTGTTTTTCTGAGTGTCTCGCCATTCTCCAAAGCCTGGCGCTTCTAGGATACTTTCCGGTGTCATGTCATTGAGTCTGGCGATGCTCTCTTATTTTAACATCTTTTTGAGCGTAACATATCTCGCTTCTCTATGGGTTCTCTATCTCTGTCTCCCCGGGATGGGGATGGTATGTCTCCCTCTTGGACCTCTAGTCTTCCGTCGGTGCGTCTGTCACCCGTCTCTAAGCCTTTTACCTCCTCTAAGCCCTCTGCCTCCTCTGAGCCCTCTGCCTCCTTTGAGCCCCCCGTCTCCTCTGAGCGTGCTACCTTGTCAGAGCCTTCTGGTCCTCCTGCTGTGCCACTGCGCTCTAACCTCCCTATGTCTCACCCTGTGGGGTCTAATTGCTCCATGCTTTCTGTGGTGCTTGAGCCCCCCTCTCACCCCCACAGCTCCTATGTTCCTCCTATATCGCCCTACATGCGTTGTGGTCGTCTCCGGTCACTCCCGTTGTTCTCTTGTCCTCTTGTCTCAGGTGATCTTGGCCTGCGTGCCCTTGGCCGAGTGACCACCTCCTTACTCGCTGCCGCGTCCGTGGTGCACCCCAGTACCACACCTGGCTAATCCCTCATTGAGTAGGAGGTTTTTCTAGCCCTTGGTTAGTCCGTCACTGGATATGTTGCCTCGTGTTTTGCTACTGTTAGCATGTCCCCTCTTCCACCTAAACCTCTCATTGTGCAGGCTGCCCACACGGCGTCTGACTCCTTCCTGTGGGAGCAAGCCAGGAAAGCAGAGCTTGATGCTATTTTTTAGCATGATGTCTATGATCTTGTTGCTCTTCTACCAGGGCATAAAGCAGTGGCCACCGAATGGGTGTATCGGCAGAAGTTGAACCCCGACAACACAGTTGCACGGTACAAGGCACGACTCACAGCAAAGGGCTTCTCTCAAGTCCCTAGAATCGACTTCGATGAGACATTTGCTCCAGTGGGTCGCTACACCAATGCCAGGGCACTACTCAGCCTTGTGGCTCAGCAAAACTGGGAACTACAAGAGATGGATGTCAAAAATCCATTATCCATGGCAAACTTGACAAGGAAACTTACTTGGTACAACCACTCGGCTTTGTAGATTCCACAAATTGAGTGCGGCGCCTACGCAAGGCCCTCTATGGGCTCAAGCAGTCTTCATGGTGCTGGAACCAAGAGATCACAATGACTCTGGAAAAAGGGGGTTACAAGAGAAGCATTGTAGATCCTGCCCTGTTCCTCAGTGCTCACATTGGGCCACTTGTTGCTACCCTTGTCTATGTGGATGACCTCTTGATTGCCTCTCCAGACGTAGCATCTGTCAAGGCTGCAAAATCTCTCTTGCAGTCAACCTACGAGATGAAGGACCTTGGTCCAGCTCGTGTCTTCCTTGGTATGGAGCTGGAGCGTGATCACTCATGCCGCACCTTGCACGTCCATCAGGCTGCATATATCCGCAGCCTACGGGAGCGGTTTCGACCACTCCTCACTACTGTCCCTACAACTTCTACACCCATGACCCTAACGGGGCAATCCTCGCTGAAGTCCTCGGGTCCATCAAAATGGGAGGAGATGGTGGACGTGACAGACTACCTCAGAGTCATTGGCTCCCTATTGGACCTTGCTACCACCACTTGTGTTGATGTGGCTTTTTCTGTGATCTTCCTCTCTCAATTCCCCCAGTGTCCCAGAGAGTGCCATCTTGAGGTGGCATTGCGAGTGGTGCATTATGCAATCTCCACAGCTCAAACTGGGCTGTACTTTTGCACACAACCCTCGATGCTTGTTGACGGCTTCGCTGAAAATGACTGGGCACATGACTCTGATTTGCGGAGTATAACAGGGTACATTTTCATGATTGGTTGGACAACAGTCCGAAGGAAACGTGGGAAACAAGGTTGTGTTGCCCGTAGCACAACTGGGACTGAGTATGTGGCTCTTGGCGTAGGTATGTGTGAAGCTGTCTGGCTTTTTTGTCTGCTGCAACAGTTGTGTGTCCCCATCCGCTATATCACTCTGCACCGCGACAATCAAAGCACAAAAGCCATTGCCAAAAATAACAGCATGCATCACTCACGCACCAAGCACATCAACATGGAGCACCACTTTGTTTGTGAATGTGTTATTGCTAGCATTGTCTACGTTGTTTAGATGGACACACGATCGCAGAGAGCTGACTTTCTCACTAAGGCTCCCAGCCGCAACGTCTTCAAATGTGCTGTCCATGCTGTTGGTCTTGCCTGTACCCATGAGCCATGATGAAGTGCTTCATATCTCCCTGTCTCATTGTACCTATTGCCCTGACAGACCTGTGTGTGCCATGCTTCATCATGTATGGGTTGTCTGCCTGTGGGTCATGGGGGAGTGTTGGAGTCTCGTTGGCCACTCACATCTCTATTCCTCTTATCTCACTCCTTATAGCACACAAACACACATGTACATATTGACTGACCATGGCCATTCCCAGGTAGACGTCACATGAGCGTGCCCTGGCTGCTGGTCCTAGCCTCATCAAGCAGCTGATGATCTACATAGGAGTGCCCTCTAGCACAAGACTGGCCTGTGTTTGACTATCTTGTCTTGATGTGGTTGGTTCTAGTGCACGTACATTCTGACTGCCGTCCCCTGCATCATCTTGACTTGCGTTGGGTGTTTTGGTAGAGGTACATTTTACCCGGGTGCTGATCCTTAGGGGGCCACCGGGTCCGTCACTGGCTTTGCACTGGTGAGAAGCCATCCTTGGTTGATTCTGAGAGGGCGGGCTCGACCCCCGGGTGGTGGTGTATGTCAACTTGAGCATCTGCTCTGTGCCGGCATGAGCTCACCAGGCTTACACTCTTGCTCACCTCTATTGCTCTCTCTTGTCTCTCTTGTGTTAATACCAATGAGTCCTAACATCTTTTCACATCGGTGGCGTCCGACGCTCGCTAGCTCTCACCTACACATTCTATGTTTCTAGCTGGGAAATTTCCCAACAATTACACTGTCCTCGCCCTCCGATGGACCTTCTTGCATCTTCTGAAAACTTCAACAACTTTCAAGAATCCACAACAGAAATGTCACAACCGTTTGCTCGACTTCTCAACGCATCAAGACATCTAGATTTATAAAGATGCATCTAGCATCTTCGCCACTGATCCTCAAAGCTCCCAAGCTTCTCAGAGGAGCTTCTCAAATCTGACCACTCATGACACAACTCCACACGCGTCGCTCGACGATCGACCCAATGACCCCGATTATGCCTCACTCATAACGCGACCCTTGTATGTACACTTGACACTTGTGTACACATATACTTGACACTTGTATGTTCGATCATTTTGACACTTGTCATTGAACTACACTTATCGCTAATTGAAGATTACCAAGTGTCCCACATTCTCAATTGTGTTCTGCCTCGCAACTTGTACCAATTCACCATCTACGCTCAGTTTAGCATAACATTCTCATTCTTGGCTTTCTACATGTGATCGACATACTCGACACTTGTCATCAAAGTACATTTACTACGTAATACAATTTCTCCATTTGTCCCAAACAACCACAACGTCTTTTGTCCTGCACCTACTCCCTATGAACCAATGTTACGTACCAGACGTTCACGATTCCCTAATCTTTCCGAGTGGGCATTTCTGTTTTTACACAAATAGCCCATCACGTCGCAAAACTGCGATACTCACTCCGACGACAAAGGGCAAACCAGCCAACTGCCCCCACCTCCAGTGAATCTTCCCAAATCTTCTGACCAGTGTGACCACTCTCGCAAAACTATGACAAAAGTATCACGACCTTTCATATGACTTCTTGACACACCGAGACGAATCTGGATTTATAAACATGCATCTCGCATCTTCACCGTCAACTCTTGAAGATTTCCAATTTCTCGGTAGACCTTCTTGAATCACACCACTCACGACGCGACCCCCGCACGCGACGCTTGAAAATCAACCCAATGACCTCGACTATGTCTCAATTTTTACTCGACACTTCAATACATATGTTCGATCATTTTGACACTTGTCATCAAATTACACTTACCGTTAGTTATGAATTGCTCTAGTGTCCCGAATTCGATATTGTGTTTTGCCTTGTAACTTCTACCTATTCACCATCTACTCTCCATTTGGCATACGACTTGGTATCAGAGCGCAGCGGTGCTCAAGAGGCATCCGTCTACTTTACCCATCCGGAGGACTACCTCGCACAAGCCGTCAGCGCATCTCACACGTCAAGACTTCACAGACCTCGTGACTATGACGTAAGGCAAGTGAGCGCAACCGACAACCAGCAGCGAGTCTTAGGCGGGGACTTCGGCAATGGAGGAGCAGAACATGGCTATGTACATGAACCCTGAAGTGCCAACAAATGTTGGAGTGGCAGGATATGCAGTAGCTGGATCAACCCCTACGGTTTCAACGACCAATTCGGTTGCGGACCCGACTTCAGTCAACCACTCGTCCCTACCGATAGCCTGGACGACGATAGCAAGAACGACAGATGGCACGGGACGACAGGCGCGGATGAATGAGGAACTAGCAAACCAAATATTCACGCTGGAGGGGATCAACAGTCATCTGCTCCAACAGCTCAACGCCACAAGGGAGGCTCTTCGCATCGCAAGCACACGAGAGGCATTGCCCGTCGAGAGAAATTCCCAACTCTCCAGCGAACCCAAAATTTGTCCGCCTCCTCCATAACCGTTTCATCCTCCATATTCAAAAGGACTGATGGTTTGGATGTGGCTTACAAGGTTGAAGGTGTACATCACCGCTGCTAAGGTCAAAAACCATCAAAAGAAGCTTGACCTTGCGGCCGCGCTTTTGCGTGGCACTGTGCTAAGTTGGTGGTCTGATCTAAAGACCATCCAACGGCAGCAGGAGACTGGCAAGGCATCATCAATGGCCAACGATGCCCGTCTCATATCGCCAATCGTAGGCGTTCTACCCTTGGAGCAGATCAACCGAAAGTGGCAAGACGTGCTGACGCCACCAACCGACTGGAAAACATTCGTTCGCAGGGCCGGAGATGGCACTGAGTCCGACGGGCCAATGGAGGCAGACGGGGTTGCTGGTCCGGAGGGGCCAGCGGATGCAACCGGGGCAGCTGGCTCAGAGGGGCCAGCGGACGCTACAGGAGCTGCCGGTCCGGAGGGACCAGCGGACGCAACTGGGGCTGCTGGCCCGGAGGGACTGGCGGGCGCGTCTGGGACCGCCGGACTGGAGGGGCCAGCGGACACAAATGGGGCTGCCGGCCCGGAGGGACCGGCAGACGCGTCTGGGGCTGCTGGCCCGGAGGGACTTGCGGGCGCGTCTGGGACTACCAGATCGGAGGGGCCAGCGGACACGCCTGGGGCTGCCGGCTCAGAGGGACTAGCGGACGCGACTGGGGCTATTGGCCCGGAGGGACCAACGGACGCGACTGGGGCTGCCGACTCAGAGGGACTAGGGGATGTGTCACCCCGAAGCGACCGGACAGAGGACAGACTCACTCCCAGACGAGTCACAGGCACAACCGAGCCGGAGCGAATGAGGTCGCGAGGAAACAGGTCCTCAAAGAAGAGTGCATCCCGGGACTCAACGATGTAGTGCCGCGAGGGATCCCAGAAGCGCCAGGCCTTCGACTGACGAGAGACACCGAGGAAGGTGCAGGGAGATCCACGGGGGGTGAGCTTGCCGCCCTACTGCGGGGCGGGCAGCCACACCACGGCCACGCAGCCCCAGCCGCGAGCCGGGCGGAGGTCAGCGCGCTGACCGCACCAATGCTGGTAAAGTGTGGACTGGTAGGGAAGGGGACCGTGGGGAATCCGGTTCGAGACCCAAGTCATGTAGGCCATGGCTTAAAAGTAGAAGCCATCGGAGAGACCAGACTCGACCCGCATGGTGCGGATGGCGTCAGCCATGGTACGCTTCCACCGTTCGGAGACACCGTTCTAGGAGGGCGTGTAGGGCGCTGATGTCTCATGGTGGATGCCGCGTGAGGCGAGAAAGGTCGTAGCCTCGCCCATCTACTCACCACCACGATCAGAGCAAAAGCGCCGAAGAGGGCGGCCACACTCGCGCTCCACAAGGACAAGCCAGTCCTGGATGGTGCGGGCGCCATCGCTCTTCTGCCGAAGGCAGAAGACCCAGAGGTAGCGAGAGTAGTCGTCAGTGAGGGTGAGGACATAGCGACCGGGCTCGCTGACGGACTCGGTGCGGAGAGGGCCCATGACGTCTGAATGGACAAGGTCAAGAGGGGCGGACGCACGGGAGGAAGACAACGGGTACGTGGACCGGTGCATATTCCCCTGAGCGCAATCAATGCACTATGTGGGACATGGAAGGGGGGAGTTCTCCGGGTCAAGGCCCTTGGCCGGCTGGGTGCGGAGCATGCTGTCTACGGTGCCAGAGTGGACGTGGCAAAGGCGGCGGTGCAAGAGGCAAGTGTGCGAAGGACAAAGCGTGTTGGTGACAAACGCATGACCTGTGGCGGCCGACGGGGAGGAGACAGAAGGGGAGGAGGAGAGACGGGGCACATGCCACAGGTTGCCACGGGCGGTGGCGTGCAGTACTATGAGACCAGACGGACGCAGCGACACAGTGCCAACACCACGCGAGTGCACAACGTCCATGCTCATGCGGTCAAGTGCAGTGACAAACAGGAGGCTGAGCTCGAGACCAGGGACAAAGAGGACATCGGTTAGAAAGACGTCACCGGCAGGACCACGGAAAAAAAACAACGCCAACACCACGGACAGGCAACACCTATCCGGAGCCCGTCCGGACACCGGAGACATCGCCTACAGAACCGAGCATACTGAAGGCCTCACGAGAGGCCGTCATGTGATGCACGGCCCCGGAGTCGATGATCCAGGTGTCAGCGGGGTCTTGGACGGGGGTCGCCAGATCGCTAACGGTCACATGGCAGCAAGCAAGGGACGCAGACGCGGTGGATGGAGGCGCGAACCGAGACTGCCAATCGTCAAGCCATGCAACGTCGTCATAGGAAGGGGTATAGGAGACCACATGAGACAATGCGACAGACGAGGAAATGGGACACGACCGTAGATCAGTCTCAGTCATGCAAGGCGGGGCAGGAGAGCAGGAGGTCATGCAACTCGCACTTCCCTGGGGAGGAGGGCGCGTCAGGCCGAGCTGGAGCGCGATGAACTGCTCCAGCTGACGCTCACGGGAGGACTTCCCGGGAGTGTAGACCGAGTGCAGAGTGACGGCACCGGAGCCCGGATAAGGGGGGGACAGCGCTGGTGACGGGAACGGAGGCGCCGACGGCTGTGGGTAGTACTACTGCGGCACGGGTGTGTGCGGGACTAGCGGAGCTATCGGAGTGGCGGAGTTGCTGGACGAGGTCGAAGTGTCAGGACCAACAGCAGCAACGACGGCAGAGGCAATACAGTGCTCCAGCTCGCAACGCATGGTGGCCGTGACGCACGCCTCGTCCGTCGGGAGGGGGCACGTGTACCACCCGTGCCCGGGCTGGCCACAGTTGTGGCAGACCGAGCCACTACCGCTGGACCCGGTCGACGGCTGCTGCTACTACTGTTGCGGCGGACCCTTGCCTTTCTTGTTCCGGCTCTTCCTCTTCTTCTCCGAAGACGATGAGGTAGCTACGGCGGGGGAGGCGACGGCCACGGAGGCAACGGCAGGGGAGGCGACGGCAGGGGATGCAAGAGCCTCCGTGCAATGGAGCTAGGACTCCTGGCGAGCTTCCTCAATGCGGAGGAAGAGCTCGTATGCCCAGGGCATGAGGGTGCCCTGGGCCGCCATGGTGGAGAGGACGTCCTGGGGGTAGTGCATGAAGACGTCCGCGTACGCGCTGGTAGCACTGCTCTTGTTGATGAGGAGTGCGGACAGAGGGGGTGGAGCAGATTTGTCGAGATGACGAAGGATGTCCTCCGCCCGCTGCCAGTAGGCAGTGACCATCTTGGTCTCCCCCATGTGCAAGGAGTTGAACTCCCAAAGCAAACGGCTGATCTCAGCGATGCAGGACAGGCGATGGGGCCTGGTGAGGACGTGCCATGCGGCTGCAGGGTCTGGGATGTCGCCAGAGGTGAAGTCGCTGAGGAAAGGCTCTACGGCCAGGCGGGAAGCTGGAGGGGCGACTGGGACGAGGGCACGGACGGCGCGACCAGCATCATACAGCTGGTCGGCCTATATGGAGTCATAACGGAGGGTGTAGTATGCCCACAGGCCCTCACCTTACGCCCAGATCCAGAAATTGAGCTCCCAGCTCCTGAACTGCTCACCGGCCTAAAGCGACGGCGGCGGCGTCTCAAAGTCCTTCTGCCTACGGCCGACGCCCAGAGTGGGGCCAAGGACGGTCTCTGTTTGCTGCTGGTACTGAGTATGCTGTTGTGCCAGGTAGTATGTGGCACCAAACACAGCTGGGCTGGCATGCCCTGGAGGGATGAACGACGGCGGCGCACTGGTGGCAGTCTGGGAGGCTACTGGCTGTAGTGCTACAAGCTACTGCGTCAAGGCGGCGAGCTGTTGCTGAAGAGCAACGAGGGGGTCAGGGTTTCCGCCAACGACCCCAGTGGGCTGCTGCTGCTGCTGCTGCTGCTGCTGTTGCTGCTGCTGTCGCTGCAAGAAAGGGGGGGTAGGTGTCCCCCCAACAGAGGAGGACCCCTCCCCACCAGGGCTACCAGCCATGGTTTGGTGTCCCTTGTTTTCTTTTTTTTTTTTTTGTCTTTGTGTTGCTGATAACAGCAGTGGCTTGGGGCTGTGGGAATTCTACCCACCCCTTTGGTTGTCTTCCCCCTTCTCTTTCTTCCCCTTTTTTGTTGTTGATGACGTTAGTAGTGACGTNGTCCCCCCAACAGAGGAGGACCCCTCCCCACCAGGGCTACCAGCCATGGTTTGGTGTCCCTTGTTTTCTTTTTTTTTTTTTTGTCTTTGTGTTGCTGATAACAGCAGTGGCTTGGGGCTGTGGGAATTCTACCCACCCCTTTGGTTGTCTTCCCCCTTCTCTTTCTTCCCCTTTTTTGTTGTTGATGACGTTAG
Source organism: Penium margaritaceum (assembly GCA_023375785.1). Classification (NCBI taxonomy): domain Eukaryota; kingdom Viridiplantae; phylum Streptophyta; class Zygnematophyceae; order Desmidiales; family Peniaceae; genus Penium; species Penium margaritaceum. Next base: position 288,952 of record SZWC01000943.1, read on the forward strand.
TAGTGACGTCAGCAGTGACGTCAGTAGTGACGTCAGCAGTGACGTCAGCAGCGGGATGCTGACGTCAGTAGCGGCGGTTGTTGGGGCCGTTGCTACTACTACTGTTGTTGTTACTGCTGCTGCTGCTATAGCTGTTGGTTCTGCTGCCGCTGCGACTACTGCTACTGCTGATGCAGGTGTTGCTGCTGCTACTACTGCTGCTGTTGCTGTTGCTGTAGCTACTGCTATTGCTGCTGCGGCTGCGGCTGCTGCTGCTGCTGTTGCTGCGGCTGCTACTACTGCTGCTGTTGCTGCGGTTGCAGTAACAATTGTAGCTGCTGCCTCTGCGAGCTGCTACGGCTGTTGTGGCTGCTGCAGCCCGCTGCTACTTCTGCGCGCTACTACAGCTGCTACGTGTTGCGGCCACTGCTCGCTCCTGCTGTGGGCTGCTGTTGCGGGCTGCTAGGTGGGGTATTTTCTTGTTGTTTTTTCTCCTGCCTCTCGATGCTGCTGCGGGCTACTGCTACAGGCTGCTGCTGCGCCCTGCTGCGCCCTGCTGCTGCTGTTGCTGCTGCTACGAGCTGTTGCTGCGGGCTGCTGCTGCTGCGGGCTGCTGCGAGCTGCTGCTTCTTCCTGCTGCTGCTGCTGCACAAAGCTGCTGCTGCCTACTGCGGCCACTCCTCGCTGCCGTTGCCTGCGGCTGCCGCTACTGCAGGTTGCTGCTGTTGCGTGCTGGTGCCAGTCACTACACCTGGGTGACGTTGCAGCGTGCGCCGTTGCCCGCAGGTGTCGGACGCGGCCTGCCGCTCACCTCCTCGCGTCACGCGTGGGGGTCAGTGCTGCCGAAAATTTCTGGCAGCATTTCCCCTGGCCCAGTGGCCGTGGAAAAAATCTGACGCCGCCACCAGGCGGGTCAATGCTGCCGGAAAAATCCGGCAGCATTTCCCCTGCATTGGCGCGTATGGGGGTCCGCCGGCATTGTCTGGCACCTGTTCGCTAGTCTTCTGCTGCTGCTGGTATGCTCTGGCTCTGATACCAAGCTGGAAAACCTAGGCAGCAGGTTGGGGCAGCAGCGTTGTTGATGTAGCGTGCGGGCTTCCACGCTCGTTGCTGAAGTCATCTGCCCCCTCAGTCTGCTGCTCTAGAGTCTAAGTCTGGAAGCTCTGGGTTTGTTACTCAGAAATGCGCGCACCAGTGTTCGCGCCAAAAAGTAGCTGAAAACTGAAAGTGGCTGATTAGGAATCAAGAATGAGCCACAATGGGAGACCCCTCCAAGTTCTAGATCCCCCCCCACTAGTGTAGAACTTGTTACTCAGCTAACCAGCCAATCAGAAAATAGTCCTATACCTATTTTCTGGCAAGCAGGGTTTTCTCGGTGAGCCCTGCCAGACGCCCGACAGCCCAAAACCCGGGCGTCGTCCGTTTTGCCTAAAAACTGGACCATACCATAACACCAACGCTGCAAACGCAGTGGTGCGGTCAGAATCAGCTAGAAAAATAGTAGCAAAGAGTTATGGCTGCCCAAACCCGGGCAGTGCATATGACACTCACTGACGTCAAGCAGGGCCACACAGCAGGAGACATGGACCCTAGTGTTGTGATTTATGACGTTCTTGTACAGTTTACTGTGACCACTCGGTCGTGTCCATACTCGCGCAGATCCCTAAGGCGGACCCTGGTGACACCGGTGCGACGACTGGCGGTGGACTACCAGCTTGGAGCTGGCCGACTACCGTTCCAAAGCCCCAGATGCTGCCGGGACTCATTGTTGTCTTCTCTACAGCTTGCAGGCGTCTTTCGGCGGACTGGCCATGAGCCCTATTTGCATGTTTTTGCATTGTATATCCACCGTCTGATGATGGATGCATGCATGTGACCAGTCGTAGCATCTGTCTTTTGATCGTGCACGTCTAGGTTCAGACGGCGTAGCATTCTGACATGTGTACGCAGAGTTACGGCCAAAACAGTGGTTTTGGGCCAGTTTTTAGGACAGCTCTTGGACTGCCGCATGCGACACCCGCCGTGCTCCGCGGCAGGTGTTTATGCCTTGGACCTGTCATTTGTTGTTTCTCTCTGCAATTATATTCAGTTTGAGTTTCCTGACACTCTGTTTGTGTCCCAACCCAAACCCTTGCAGTTTTGTCTCTAACTTGTGACTGTTGTCACACGCTCACCTGGCGCTGACGCCTAGTGTCGCGGCAAGTGGTTAGGAAGGTTCTAGGAAACTTCTCATGGTATCAGAGCAACAAGCCAGAGCTTGTTGTGCTGCACAGCAGAGATGCAACAATCGCAGCAGCAGTGAGCAGCAGTAGCGGCAACAGCACACAGCAGCAGCGACAGGTCCTGGAAGGACCCACCAACCTGCGCCATTGCAAGGCGTAGGCCGCAAAACCTGCGCGACAGAGGAGTCGTGCAGGAGGGGTGCAGCAGTGTAGCAGCACGCCAGCACAGCAGCGCCATAGCAGCTGTCCAGCAGTGCAGCAACAGTGCTGGCAGTTTTGACCACAGCAGCAGCAGCAACATCGGCGGCGGCATCAGAAACATCAGCAACATTAGCCGCCAAAGCGGCTTGAGGCCATTGCCGTCAAGCTAAACGGCAGCAGCAGCAGCAGCAACAACAGCAGCGTGCGCCACCGCTGCCCCTGTCCGTGCAACTTCCTAGAAGCCGCACGGACGTGGAGGAGTCGCGGACGAAAACCGCATCAGCCACCACCTCCCCGTCGGCACGAGCTTGCCCTGGCTTCAAACGAACGCCGTTTTTGGCGTTTGAGGGTGCGTTGGAAAGCTCTTCTTTCAAGCTCTCCAGAGCTACTATTCACGCTCAGTTTTGTGCTCTGTCGCCACCAGCAAAGACTGAAGTGCAATGCAGATTTGTTTTCTGCTGAAAACTCGGGTAGAACAGGGAAAAGTGACGTTTTGCCACTTTTTCCAACTTTTTGCGACCGAACATTTCACCATCATGTTCAGCACATTCAGGAGCCTCTGTGGTCGAAATTTCGCTTGATTTGGACAACCTTGAACTTTTAGTGCCGAAATTTTTAAACTTCAGCACTTAGCCAAATTTCTGGCCGTCAGCACCATACTTAGCCAGTTTTTTGGCCGGACAGTCAAACGTTGCCAGCGTCTCAAATCATCGAGAAGCGCTAACGGTTTTGAAATCCGACAAACTTGACATGTCGCCCCATACTGGGCGGCGACATGAGCCTGTCCGACAACAAGAAGGGACCAGGCGACCCCTCCTCCTCTTCGTCTGGTGTACTGAGTCCACGCTCGCAGGCCATTGAGGACCTGCGAAGCCAGCAGGGTGAGATGCGTCGCCTCTAGAGAGAGCAGACTGACGCTATCCGCACGCTGACTGAGCTTCTGCGTGCTCAGTCCACGACTCCTCAATGGGTTTCTGAGGGAGCTACCGGCATCGCGGTCTCTACCCAGCAGTCGGCTCAGGCACCCGTGACTGGCGCTCGACCCGTCCCACCACCTGCTGACCTCCTGGATGATGAGCCACTCATGCCAGGCATTACGGATGATTCCCCGGCTCAGGGGATTCGAGTTCTTCAGGAGCGCCTCCGTCAGCTGCAGACGGGCACCCGATCTCCTCCGTTTTCCCCGATACGATTGTCACCTAACTACGCCGGTGACCATCCTCTTCTAGGAGTCTTTCCCGTCTCTCGTCCTTCTCAGCCTGTGGTTGCTCTCCCCACGAAACGGCAGCCCAAGGATTTTGAGGTACCACCTCCACGGTACATCAGTGAGGATGGCTTCGACTACTGGGAGATCCTGTTTCAGGTGTGGGCTACTTCTGAGGGAGTGTGGCCTTACTACTACAGCCCGTACCAGCCTACAGACCCAGCACAGGTACTGACAGCAGCCCGGGCCATGCGCGGACTCCTCTACGCCATGTCACGCGGACTCCTCTATGCCATGCCACGCCAAGGAAGGGGCGACTTCCGCCCCTTCCTTGGCGAGGCCGGCACAGGCACCGACGTCGATCCTCGTGGAGGTTGGTATCTGGCCTTATCCCGGCTGGCCGCAGAGATGCACGCCACTCGTGCATCACACATTCGTGCTTTCCATTCGCTCCGTCAAGGGCCTGCGGAGCCTGCAGCAGATTACTGGCAACGCGCCATGCGCATCTACACGCGCTTGGGGACCTCATGAGGCACACAACTGTGGGCACTTCGTACGATTATGCTCGGAGTTCGCCTCGAGTACACCGACATCTTCACACGGTACAGCGACGCTGTCCTCGAGCCCTTCTCAGCCACTCTGCAGCAACTTCCTTGGGCGCATTAGCTCTTCCTTCAGGTGACCTCAGCCCGCGAGGCAGCCATAGCCCATCAGGAGACTTCCCTCGCTGCAGCAGCCATCGCATCGCCACCATCTTCCCTCCTGCAGTCTCCCTCTTCCTCCTCCATCACTTCCTTATCTTCCTCTTCCTCTTCGACCCCGTCTACATCCACGCAGACACAAGGCGTTGTAGAAGCCACCCAGGGGAAGAAGAAGAATAGGAGGCGTGGATCAGGTCAGCAGCAGTCGTCATCCAGTGGTAGCAGTGGCCGTTCTGTGCACTGCTACAACTGTGGAGGAGCCCATCGCTACACCGAGTGCGAGCAGCCGCTCGACTGGGCGCGGATCACTCGTGGGCTCCAGACTGCTCATGCTCTCCGTTCCACGTCTGGCACGTCACCCGCATCCTCCTCCGGACGCGCAGCGGCCACGACTGCAGCTGTTCCTGCCTCCTCACCGGTGAGCAGCAGCGATCCGGACCCGCGCAACCACACCATCGCCGAGCTTCGCCACCTTCTGGCGCTCCGCTTTATGGGAGGTGTGAGTGTGTTGCCATCATCGGGTGGTTCACATACTGTTTGTTTGTCCGTTCCTGGGGCTCGTGACGACGCGTGTGGGGGAGCACAGTCAGCATGTGATGATGATGGGCCTGACTGCACCGAGTGGATTCATGAGTCTCATCTTTGTGTTGTGCGTCGTTGCTCCCCACTCACGGCTCAGCGTCCCTCTGATGCCAAGTGTTCCATTGCTCGTTGTACAGTGACGTCCTCAAGTCGTGACTCTGGTGGCACTTGGATCATTGATTCTGGTGCTACCCATCACATAACGTGCCGTCGCAGTGACTTTGTTGTTCTCGGTCCTGTCACGTCTGTCCGTTCTGTTCGTACAGGCTCTCGTCAGTCCTTGCCAGTCCATGGTGTTGGGGTTGTATGCTTCGATGGTCTGTCTGGCCCCTTGTACCTTTCCGACGTGTTGTTTGTGCTTGATCTTGAGCTCAGCTTGCTTACTGTGCGTGCCTGCACCTTGATGGGTCTCTCTGTGGAGCATACCGCTGACTCAGCGACTGTGACTGCTACTGACACCCGCAGTGTCGTCCTGCGTGCTTCAGTCATAGATGATCTGTATCGAATCGCTCGGCCCTCCTCTCCTTGCTCTTCCTCCTCCTCCGGTCGTGTCTTTGTCACTGGTGTTCTATCTCCAGAACACCAGCGATTGCTTCATCGCCGTCTGTGTTACGTGGGCTCCGACACTGTGTCAAAGCTCATTCGGACACAGCCCGCTCTCGGTCTTGACGTGGCTTCTTTCAAAAAGCCACCCAAGACTGACTGTCCATTTTGCGCTTAGGGGAAGATGCACCGGTGCACCTACCCTGACTCTCGTTCCCGAGCGCTTCGGCCTCTCGAGTTGGTTCACTCATACCTTCTCGGCCCTCTCCAGATCGAGTCTCTGTCCAAGAGGGGCCGGTATGTTGTGACTCTGACTGATGACTTTACCCGGATGCGATGGGCCTACAGTCTTTGTCAGAAGAGCGACGCCGCCCTTGCGGTTTGACTCTGGCTAGTGATGGCTGAGCGTCAGTCCCGCCACACGCTACATACCTTCCGCTCGGATCGCGGCGGCGAGTTCCTTGGCGAGATGGACTCCTTCTTTGCTGAGCACAGGATTTTTCACCAGGTCTCCGCTCCTGCTACCCCCCAGCAGAACGGTGTATCTAGGCGCTCGAACCGCACCATGGAGGATGCGGTTCGCGCCATGCGGTCTGAGTTTGGTCTCCCAAAGTCTTTTGTCTTTGAGGGTTTCGCCTCCATCACTTGGGTCTGGGACCGCCTCCCGCACGGTCCGCTTCCGGACCATGTTACACCGTACGAGCTCTGGTTTGGACACCGTGCTGACCTTCGTCTCACTCGCGTCTGGGGCTCTCTGGCCTCCGTGTGGTACATCGAGGACCAGCAGGGGTCCAAGGTCTCACCTCGGGGTCGCTTGTGTGCCTTCATAGGCATTTCCCCGTGGTCGAAGGCCTGGCGCTTCTGGGACCTCACTCGTCGTCACGTCATTGAGTCCCGCGACGCGCTGTTTTTCGAGTCTCTCACCTACCGTGACCTGACTTCGATCACAGCACTCTCCGCCGCCCATGTTCCTTCGTGTGAGGGTTCTCGGCGGATGGGGGAGACTTCTACGCCAACGCGCACCTCTTATCAGGCTGATGTGTCCGCTCGAGCCCCCTCTCGGTCTCCGGCCCTTGATGATCCGGCGATCATTGCCGTCGGTCCAGAGATCTCGCCTGTACAACCTGTTTCACACCCCACAGGTACCTCTGTTCCCACGCCTCCTTCTGCACCAGCACCTGCGTCTGCTGGCACTCCTGTCTCTGTATCTGATCCAGTCTCGCCCACTCCCGTTCCTACGTCGACTGGTACTCCTGCCTCAGTGTCAGGTCCAGTCTTGCCTGCTCCGGCTGTCACACCCAGCCCCGTGTTCCCCACACACGCATCTCCTCGCACGGCATCTCCGGCTGCCTCGTCTCAGCCCTCACCAGCTGTGGTCGTACCTGTCCCTGTGGTCGCACCTGTCCCTGAGCCTGAGGTGCGTCCCTCGACCTCAGGTTACTCCCGTGAGCCCGGTGGCCGTCTTCGACCACTGGATTCCGGAGCTNGGGTTCTCGGCGGATGGGGGAGACTTCTACGCCAGCGAGCACCTCTCATCAGGCTGATGTGTCCGCTCGAGCCCCCTCTCGGTCTCCGGCCCTTGATGATCCGGCGATCATTGCCGTCGGTCCAGAGATCTCGCCTGTACAGCCTGTTTCACACCCCACAGGTACCTCTGTTCCCACGCCTCCTTCTGCACCAGCACCTGCGTCTGCTGGCACTCCTGTCTCTGTATCTGATCCAGTCTTGCCCACTCCCGTTCCTACGTCGACTGGTACTCCTGCCTCAGTGTCAGGTCCAGTCTTGCCTGCTCTGGCTGTCACACCCAGCCCCGTGTTCCCCACACACGCATCTCCTCGCACGGCATCTCCGGCTGCCTCGTCTCAGCCCTCACCAGCTGTGGTCATACCTGTCCCTGTGGTCGCACCTGTCCCTGAGCCTGAGGTGCGTCCCTCGACCTCAGGTTACTCGCGTGAGCCCGGTGGCCGTCTTCGACCACTGGATTCCGGAGCTCAGCGAGCGTTAGGCCCCGGACCCGGGCGCTCCTCTCGCAGCATCGCGAGTGGTGACCCCGGCACAAAGGCCCTAGGCCTGAGTGTCCGCACTAAGCTCACAGAGGTACATCCAGCGTGCCCCGTAGGGCACGACCTCGTCACTCGTGAGTTCCATAACGCCTATGACGCTGCAGCTGATCTCGTGGTCGTCAGGCCCGGCACTGAGGCGTGTGCACTTGCCACGCAGAGTTCTCCCTCCATGGCGCCCGACCCGAGCACACTGGGGGAGGATCTCTCATCACAGGATGCTGACGCTTGGCGTGCTGACTGCGAGGATGAGCTTCGCGCTATCCAAGAGCACAGAGTCTACGAGCTTGTCGACCTTCCTCCTGGGAGGAAGGCTATTCAGGTCAAGTGGGTCTTTCGCAAGAAGGTCAAGCCGGATGGCTCACTGGAACGCTACAAGGCCCGCTTGGTCGTCAAGGGGTACTCTCAGATTGAGGGAGTCGATTACACTGACACCTTTGCCCCTGTCGGCCGCATGACCTCAGTTCGAGCTCTGTTCGGTGTAGTGGCTGAGCATGACTGGGAACTGCACCAGATGGATGTGAACAATGCGTTCCTCCATGGCTCTCTGGATGAGGAGATTTACGTGGCTCAGCCACCGGGCTTTGAGGACGGTGATAAGGTCTGGCGCTTGCGCAAGTCCTTGTACGGCCTCAAGCAGTCTCCGCAGTGTTGGAACCGGGAGATCACCGGCACTTTGACTCGTGCAGGATACGTACAGAGCGAGGCAGACCCCTCTCCTTTCATCCTACCGACACCCGAGCGGTTCACCGCCATCTTGGTCTATGTCGATGACCTTCTGATCGCATCTCCATCCCTGGAGGCCGTGAAGGAGGCCAAGGCTGTCCTGCAGACTGCCTATAGGATGAAGGACCTCGGTCTTGCATTGGTGTTTCTTGGTATGGAGATTGTGCGAGATCGCAGACGTCGGACATTGTTATTGCATCAGGCCCGATGCGCACGAGACGTGTGGGAGCGCTTCAGCGATCTCCTTGGTGCGGTGCCGTTCGCTTCCACACCTCTTACACCTGATGGGCAGGATGCCCTGAAGGTGGATGACCCTACACAGCTGGGGGAGACAATGGACGTGACCTTGTACCTCCGTCTCATCGGATCTCTGATGTACCTGGCCACTACCACACGTCCTGATATCGCGTTCGCCGTCAACCTCCTTGCTCAGTTCTCGCAGGCTCCACGTGCGAGAGCCCTTCACGCGACTGTGCGAGTGGTGCTGTATGTGTTCTCCACGCCGTACCTCGGACTCTGTTTTCATCGGCAGTGTTCGGTGGTCCTTGACGGCTACACTGACAGCGATTGGGCTTGGAGCCCAGATGGACGCAGCCGTACTGGCTACGTGTTCCTGCTCAGTGGTACCGCTCTCTCTTGGCAAAGCGGGAAGCAGGGCTGCATCGCACGTAGATCGTCGGAGTCAGAGTACGTTGCTTTGGGCGCAGGGGCTGCTGAGGCAATATGGCTGCAGCGCTTGTTTCTTGACCTTGGGCAGTCCGTACCCGCCATTGTGCTGCGTTGCGACTCTTGTGATGTGAGCTGTTTCCGTCCGTTTGTATAGCTTATTGTGACCACTCAGCCGTGTCCATGCTCGTGCAGATCCCTGATGCGGACCCAGCTGGCGTCGGAGCACTGATGGTTGGTGCATTCACCCGCCAGCAGCCACCAGGCGGCTGCCGTGACGTCCCGGGTGCTTGCTGGGGTACTCTGCAGCTTTTCTGCAGACGCTAGAGTTTTCTCGGTGGACAGGCTCTTGAGGCCGATTTGCATGTTTTGGATTTTCCTTCCACAGATTGATGCCGGACTTGTGTGTGTGACCAGTCGTAGCGTCCGGCTCGAGATTCTGCACGTCTAGGTTTAGACGGCGCAGCATTCTGACATGTGTGCGCAGAGTTACGGCCAAAACAGTGGTTTTGGGCCGATTTTAGGACAGCTCTTGGACCGCCGCGTGCGACACCCGCTGTGCGCTGCGGCAAGTATTTATGCCATGGACCTGTCATTTGTTATCTCTCTCTGCAAATGCTTATGAAGCATTCAGACACTTAGCCTTGTGTCCCCTAGCCAAACCCTTGCCGTTACGTGCACGAGTTGTGACTGTCGTCACCGTCTGATTAGGCACTGACGCCTGGTCAACGGGAGTGTGGCTAGGAAGCTTCTATGCATCTTCTCTTGGTATCAGAGTAACAAGCAAGAGCTTGTTGTGCTGCACAGCAGAGATGCAGTAATCGCAGCAGTAGTGAGCAGCCGTAGCGGCAACAGCACACAGCAGCAGCGACAGGTCCTAGGAGGACCCACCAACCTGCGCCATTGCAAGGCGTAGGCCGCAACACCTGCAAAACGGAGGAGTCGTGCAGGAGGGGTGCAGCAGTGTAGCAGCACGCCAGCGCAGCAGCGCCATAGCAGCTGTCCAGCAGTGCAGCAACAGTGCTGGCAGTTTTGGCCACAGCAGTAGCAGCAGCAGCAACAACAACATCGGCAGCGGCATCAGAAACAGCAGCAACAGTAGCCGCCAAAGTGGCTTGAGGCCGTTGCCGTCAAGCTTGACGGCAGCAGCAGCAGCAGCAACAACAGCAACGTGCGCCACCGCTGCCCCTGTCTGTGCAACTTCCTAGGAGCCGCACGGACGTGGAGGAGCCGCAGACGAAAATGGCGTCAGCCACCACCTCCCCGTCGGCACGAGCTTGCCCTGGCTTCAAACGAACGCCATTTTCAGCGTTTGAGGGTGCGTTGGAAAGATCTTCTCTCAAGCTCTCCAGAGCTACTATTCACGCTCAGTTTCGTGCTCTGTCGCCACCAGCAAAGACTGAAGTGCAACGCAGATTTGTTTTCTGCTGAAATTCGGGCAGAACAGGGAAAAGTGACGTTTTGCCACTTTTTCCAACTTTTTGCGACCGAAAATTTCACCACCATGTTCAGCACATTCAGGAGCCTCTGTGGTCCAAATTTCTCTTGATTTGGACAACCTTGAATTTTTAGTGCTGAAATTTTTAAACTTCAGCACTTAGCCAAATGTCTGGCCGTCAGCACCATATTTGGCCAAATTTTTGGCCGGACAGTCAAAAATTTCCAGCGTCTCAAATTCTCGAGAAACGCTGTCAGTTTCTTGTTTGGAGCATTTTCAACGCTCGGCCCCATAGTGAGCACCGCGATGGCGCCGGTCCGTGACAAGGACAAAGGACCCGCTGATCCCTCTTCCTCCTCTTCGGGCGTTGTGAGTCCGCGGTCCCAGTCCCGCAGGATCGATGAGCTTCGTCGGTCGCAGGACGAGATGCGCCAGCAGCAGCAGAGGCAGTCCGACGCGTTGCAGGAGATCACGGAGTTACTGCGGGGTCGTTCGATGGCTTCACAGCAGCCACCTGGAGAGTCTACTGGAGCTGCACCATCCGCTCAGCAGTCTACACCCTACACAGTGCGGCCGCCTCAGCATCAATCATCACAGGTGGACACCTGGGACGAGGAGGAGATTGAGGATGACTCACGCGAGCACGAGATTCGTGTGCTTGAGGAGCGCATCCGTGAGTTACGTCTGGGATCACAGCCTCCCACTCCACCACCTTCTCGCCGTCAGGATCAGACACGTCGTTCAGCAGCGTTCACCTTTGGTGGTGTTTCCCTCACTGGTGGGCTCCCCATACCCCGCCCACCATCTCCTGAGCCTGAGGTCGCCCTCCCCACGGAGCGGCGACCGAAGGACTTTGAGACACCTCCACCCCGTTACGATAGTGACGAGGGCTTCGATTGCTGGGAGACCCTGTTTCAAGTGTGGGCCGATTCTGAGGGTATCTGGCCGTACTACCACAGCCAGTACCAGACCCGCGACGCTCACCAGGCCCAGACAGCAGCGAGAGCGATGCAGGGTCTCCTCTACGCCATGCCACGGGAGACTGTGATCGACTTCCGTCCTTTCCTCCGTCAGACCGGGACCGGGATTGGAGCAGATCCGCGTCAGGGCTGGGAGCTGGCCCTGACACTTCTCGCTCCGGAGACCCATGCCACGAGGGCGGCCCGACTATGTGAGTTTCACTCCCTCCGCCAGGGCCCCACAGAGCCTGCAGCTGACTACTGAGGCGCGCGATGCGCCTTTACACGCGCCTTGGGACCGGTGGCGGGACGCAGTTGTGGGCGCTCGACACCATCATGATGGGAGCGCATTTGGACCACGTGAAGCTCTTTACGGGCTTCGATCGTGTGGCTCTCTCTGAGCTGTCAGAGTCACTACAGCTGCTTCCTTGGGCCCATCACTTCTTCATCCAGGCCACATCGGCTCATGAGGCTGCCGTCGCTCATCAGCAGAGTCCACTAGTTGCAGCAGTGACTGCGACGCCTCCTACGCCTCTGTCCCTGCTCACCAGTCCCACCTCGACCGCCTCCTCCTCCTCCTCCTCCTCTACTCCGAGCAGCCACACTCAGGGCGTTGCAGCGGCCGCACAGAGAAAGAAGGGGAAGAAGCGACGCGGAAAGGGACAGCAGTAGCAGCAGCAGCAGCCGGCGAGTAGTGGCAGTGGACGTTCTGTCCACTGATACAACTGTGGAGGCGCTCACTGCTACACAGAGTGTGAGCAACCACTTGACTGGAATCGGATCATGCGCGGCCTCCAGGCGGCGCACGCATAGCAGACTTCCTCGAGCGACACACGGACTGGGCGCGCCGCGACCACGAGTGCTGCAGATGCACCCGTTTCATCAGGCGACAACAGTGAGGTGGACCCTCGGGATCGCACGATCGCAGAGCTTCGTCAGCTGTTGGCGCTTCGTACTCAGGGAGGTGCGAGTGTGTTGTCACAGCCGAGTGGTCCCGACACAGCTTGTCTTACTGCATCTGTTGCTCGTGATGATGCTTGTGGTAGAGCTATGGTGGCTTGCGATGAGGATGGACCTGACAGTATCGACTGGCTTGTCGAGTCACAGATCCGTGTTGTCCGTCGTTGTTCCGAGTCCTCTGCTGAGCGCCCAGCAGAGGCAGAGTGTTTTGTGGCACGTTGCTCAGTGTCAACGACTGGTCGTGAGCCGAGTGGCATCTGGATTATTGACTTTGGGGCCACTCATCACATGACCTATCGTCGCAGTGACTTCGTTGTGATGGGTCCCGTTGCGTCTGTTCGGTCTGTTCGCACAGGGTCTGGTCAGTCGTTGCCTGTACAAGGAGTTGGGGTTGTGCGGTTCGATGGTTTGTCTGGTCCCTTGTACATTTCTGATGTGCTCTTTGTCCCTGCTCTTGAGCTCAGCCTGCTCTCTGTTCGTGCATGCACCAGGATGGGCCTCACTGTTGAGCACTCTGCTGCCTCTGCCACAGTAACTGCTCTTGACACACGTGCCGTTGTGCTTCGTGCCTCTGTTGTTGATGACCTGTATCGTGTGTCTCATTGCACTCCCTCTGCTTCTCCTTCCCCTCCCCCTTCTGCGCGAGTGTTTGTCACTGGTGTTCTCTCCCCGGAACACCAGCGCTTGTTACACCGTCGCCTCTGCCATGTGAGCTCGGACACTGTGTCCAAGCTCATTCGTACTCAGCCAGCCCTCGGTCTTGACGCAGCTTCTTTTGAGAAGCCGCCCAAGACCGACTGTCTTTTTTGCGCCCAGGGTAAGATGCATCGCTGCTCTTCCCCTGACTCCTCCTCCCGGGCACTGCGCCCACTTGAGTTGGTTCACTCGGGCCTTCTCGGCCCTCTCCCAGTCGAGTCCCTCTCTGATCGGGGTCGATACGTTCTCACCCTGACTGATGACTTCACGCGGATGTGGTGGGTCTACAGCCTACGCTACAAGAGCGATGCCGCATTGGCAGTCTGCCTGTGGCTTGTGATGGCTGAGCGTCAGTCTCATCACACTCTGCACACATTCCGTTCAGATCGTGGTGGCGAGTTCTTGGGCGAGATGGATGCCTACTTTGCCGAGCACGGTATCTTTCACCAGCTCTCCGCCCCTGCTACACCATAGCAAAACGGTGTGTCTGAGCGCTGGAACCGCACCATGGAGGATGCGATTCGCGCTATGCGATCTGAGTGCGGTCTACCGGAGTCCTTTGCCTTTGAGGGCTTCTCCTACATGACGTGGGTCTAGAACCGCTTGCCGCATGGTCCGCTTCTAGACCATGTCATGCCGTATGAGCTGTGGTTCGGCCATCGCGCTGATCTCTGTCTCGCTCGCGTTTGGGGGTCTCTCGCTTGTGTCTGGTACAGCGAGGACCAGCAGGGTTCTAAGGTCTCACCTCGGGGACGCATGTGTGCCTTCCTCGGCATCTCCCCCCGGTCAAAGGCCTGGCGGTTTTGGGACCCTGCTCGCCATCGCATTGTCGAGTCTCGAGATGCTCTCTTCTTTGAGACTCTCACCTACCGCGACTTGTCCAGCATTCTGTCGCTGGCCGCCGACCACGTTCCTACCTGTGTGGCTTCCCAGCGGATGGGGGAGACTTGTCCTGCGGATGGGTCCGGCCGGGCTTCCTCACCTGCTGACCGGTCTCCGGCTGCTGACGATCCGGCCATCGTGGCTGTGGGTCCAGTAGCCTCATCCGTACCGTCCGACACACCTGATCCTGTGCCACTTCCTTGTTCTACACCGGATCCCGTGCGGGCTCCAGTTCCCTCTGACACACCTGATCCCGTACGAGCGTCAGTTCCCTCTGGCACACCTGACCCTGTGTCGGTGTCAGACCCTTCTAGCACACCCGATCCCGTACAGGTGCCAATGCCGGTCCCCTCTGGTACACCTGACCCCTTACCAGTGTCAGTCCCCTCCGTCACACCCACTCCTGTGCATCCACCCATGCCTCCTACGACTCTGGCACAGCAGCCTTCCCCGCAGCCTGAGGCGAGCGCTGCGTCGAGGTACTCCCGCGAGCCTGGCGGTCGCATGCGACCATTGCCCTCTAGAGCTCAGCGGACTGCTGACCCTGTACCCAGACGACCGACTCGTAGTGTTCAGAATGGCGAGCCCGGCACGAAGGCCCTTGGCCTGAATGTCCAGGCAGACTACACCAAGATTCACCCAGCATGTCATGTCGGCCACAAGTTGGTCTCTCCAGAGTTCTTGGTCGCTTGCGACGCCGCAGCCGACCCTGTCACGGTCAGACCGAGTCCAGAGGCGTGTGTCTTAGCCACCCGAAGTGCTCCCTCGACAATGCCTGATCCAGGCACGTTGAAGGAGGCACTCTCAGCTCACGATGCAGACGTGTGGCGTGCTGCTTGTGAGGATGAGCTGAGAGCCATCTGTGAGCACGGTGTCTATGAGCTTGTCAACCTCCCGCCTGGGCGGAGGGCTGTACAGGCCAAGTGGGTCTTTCGCAAGAAGGTGAAGCCTGATGGCACACTGGATCGCTACAAGGCTCGCTTGACGGCCAAGGGGTTCTCGCAGGTTATGGGAGTGGATTTCACTGACACCTTTGCGCTGGTTGGCCGCATGACCACGGCTCGCGCTCTGTTTGGGGTTGTTGCTCACCACGACTGGGAGCTGCACCAGATGGACGTGAACAACGCGTTCCTCCATGGCACCTTAGAGGAGGAGATCTACATGGTCCAGCCACCTGGGTTCGAGGTCAGTGACAAGGCCTGGCGCCTGCGCAAGGCCTTGTACGGCCTGAAACAGTCACCCAGGTACTGGAACTTGGAGATCACTGGTACACTGACACGTGCCGGTTACGTACAGAGTGACACTGACCCGTCCCTCTTTCTCAGACGGACAGCTGACAGCTTCACTGCCATCCTGGTCTACGTGGACGACCTCCTTATTGCGTCTCCTTCTATGGAGGCCGTGAAGGAGGCCAAGGCAGTTCTCCNAGGATGCTCTGAAGGTGGATGATCCCGCAGACCTGGGGGAGACAGTGGACGTGACCCTGTACTTGCGCCTGATCGGCTCCTTGATGTACTTGGCCACTACCACACGACCCAAAAATACCTTTGTCGTCAACCTCCTTGCATATTTTTCACACTGTCCTCGAGCGAGAGCCCTTCATGCTGCTGTGCGAGTGGTGCGGTACGTGGTGTCCACACCGTACCTTGGACTCTGCTTTGGACGACAGTGTTCGGTAGTAGTCGACGGCTACACAGACAGCGACTGGGCGTGGAGTCCTGATGGGCGCAGCCGGACAGGCTACGTATTCCTGCTTGGTGGCACCGTTGTGTTGTGGCGCAGTGGCAAGCAGGGTTGTATCGCACGTAGCTCATCAGAGGCTAAGTATGTTGCTCTGGGGGCTGGGGCTGCTGAGGCGGTGTGGCTGCAGCGTCTGTTTCGTGAGTTGCGTCAGTCTGTGCCCTGCATTGTTCTGCGCTGTGACAACCAGAGTGCTCTTGCCATCGCAGACAACTCTGGTGTGTTTCATGCACGCACGAAGCACATTGCTGTTGAGCATCACTTTGTGCGTGATCTTGTGGAGCGACAGGTGATCTCTCTCATCTGGGTCAGCACGGACATGCAGCGAGCTGACTTCTTGACCAAGGCGCTTGCGCGTGGAAAGTTCATGGTGGCCATTCGTTCTGTCAGGCTACGCCCCTTGCCTGAGAGTGGCTGAGAGTGGGGTGTGTGAGCATGGACTGTTGTACATCTAGTTGTGCACATGTGTCAGTTCTGCACGCGTATGGACATGCGTACCATCGGGTCATGGGGGAGTGTTGTGATGTGAGTTGTTTCCGTCAGTTTGTACAGCTTACTGTGACCACTCGGCCGTGTCCATGCTCGTGCAGATCCCTGATGCGGACCCAGCTGGCGTCGGAGCACTGATGGTTGGTGGATTCACCTGCCAGCAGCCACCAGGCGGCAGCCATGACATCCCGAGTGCTTGCTGGGGTACTCTGCAGCTTTTCTGCAGACGCTAGAGTTTTCTCGGTAGACAGGCTCTTGAGGCCGATTTGCATGTTTTGCATTGTCCTTCCACAGATTGATGCCGGACTTGTGCGTGTGACCAGTCGTAGCGTCCGGCTCGAGATTCTGCACGTCTAGGTTTAGACGGCGCAGCATTCTGACATGTGTGCGCAGAGTTACGGCCAAAACAGTGGTTTTGGGCCGGTTTTAGGACAGCTCTTGGACCGCCGCATGCGACACCCGCTGTGCGCCCTGGTGACACCGGTGCGACAACTGGCGGCGGACTACCGGTTTCGAGCTGGCCGACTACCGTTCCAGAGCCCCAGATGCTGTCGGGACTCTGTGATGTCTTCTCTACAGCTTGCAGGCGTCTTTCGGCGGACTGGCCATGAGCCCTATTTGCATGTTTTTGTATTGTATGTCCACCGTCTGATGATGGATGCATGCATGTCACCAGTCGTAGCGTCTATCTTTTGATCGTGCACATCTAGGTTCAGACGGCGTAGCATTCTGACATGTGTACGCAGAGTTACGGCCAAAACAGTGGTTTTGGGCCGGTTTTTAGGACAGCTCTTGGACTGCCGCGTGCGACACCCGCCGTGCGCCGCAGCAGGTTTTTATGCCTTGGACCTGTCATTTGTTATTTCTCTCTGCAATTGTATTCAGTTTGAGGTTTCTGACACTCTGTTCGTGTCCCAATCCAGACCCTTGCAGTTTTGTCTCTAACTTGTGACTGTTGTCTCGCGCTGACCTGGCGCTGACGCCTAGTGTCGCGGCAAGTGGTTAGGAAGGTTCTAGGAAACTTCTCACCTAGGCATAGCATGACGATGCAGATGCAATGCCACAACCAGAAACAATGCTGAGTGCATGGAAACAGCATGTGCAGTGGCAGTGACCGCCGACGGCCCGACCGCCGCGGAGGCCTGCCAATGGAGCTGAGCACATCGCCGTAGGGAGGAGGCTTCAACGAACGGTGCGTGGGCCTCAGCGCGCGTCGGCTCCACCGAGCGACACTCCAGCGGCATCGAGTCGAGGGGCCTCAGCGCTCGGGAACGCAAAGCAGGATAAGTGCACCGGTGCATCTTTCCCTGAGCGCAAAAAAGGCAGTCGGTCTTGGGTGGCTTCTCGAAAGAAGCCACGTCAAGGCCAAGAGCGGAATGTGTCCGTATGAGCTTCGACACAGTGTCGGAGCCCACGTGACACAGACGTCGGTGAAGCAACCTCTGGTGTTCTGGGGATAGAACACCAGTGACAAAAACACGACCAGAGGAAGGGGGAGAGCAAGGGGAGGATGGCCGAGCAAAGCGGTACAAATCATCTACGACTGAAGCACGTAGGACAATGCTACGGGTGTCAAGAGCAGTCACCGTCGCTGAATCAGCGGTATGCTCAACGGAGAGACCCATCAGAGTGCAGGCACGCACAGACAGTAGACTGAGCTCAAGATCAGGCACAAACAGCACGTCAGAGAGATACAGGGGGCCAGACGGACCATCAAAGCATACAACCCCAACACCGTGGACCGGTAAGGACTGACCAGAGCCTGTACGAACAGAACGGACAGTCGTGACAGGACCAAGTACCACAAAGTCACTACGACGACACGTCATGTGGTGGGTGGCACCGGAATCGATGATCAAAGTGCCACCGGAGTCACGACTGGTGGACGTCACTGTACAATGAGCAATGGAACACTCGGCATCAGAGGGACGCTGAGCCGTCAGTGGGAAGGAACGACGTACATCACGAAGGTGAGACTCATGAATCCAGTAAGTGCAGTCAGGCCCAACATCATCACATGCGGACTGTGCTCCCCCACACGTGTCATCACGAGTCACGAGGACGGACGAACAAGCAGTCTGTGACCTACTCGACGATGACAACACACTCGCACCTCCCTGAAAGCAAAGCGCCAGAAGATAACGAAGCTCGGCGATGGTGCGTTCACGTGGGTCTGGATCACTGCTGCTCGCTGGTGAGGACGCAGGAACAGCTGCAGTCGTGGTCGCCGCGCGTCCAGAGGAGTGTGCGGGCGACGTGCCGGACGCGGTGTGGGCAGCATGGGCAGCCTGAAGTCCACGAGTGATGCGCTCCCAGTCAAGCGGCTGCTGGCACTCGGTGTAGCGATGGGCACCTCCACAGTTGTAGCAGTGCACGGAACGGCCACTACTACCACTGGATGACGACTGCTACTGACCCGATCCGCGCTTCCTATTCTTCTTCTTCCCCTGGGCAGCTGCTGCAACGCCCTGCGTCTGCGTGGGTGTAGACGGGGTTGAAGAGGAGGAAGATGAGGTCATGATGGAGGTAGATGAGGGTGACTACAGGAGGGAAGATGGTGGTGAGGCGAGGACTGCTGCAGCGAGGGAAGTCTCCTGATGTGCTACTGCTGCCTCGCGGGCCGATGTCACCTGGAGGAAAATCTGACGCGCCCAAGGAAGCAGCTGCAGGGTGGCTGAGAAAGGCTCGAGAGCAGCGTCACTGTACCGTGTGAAGATGTCGGTGTACTCTAGGCGAACTCCGAGCATGATCGTCCGAAGTGCCCACAGCTGTGTGCCCCCTGAGGTCCCCAGATGCGTGTAAATACGCATGGCGTGTCGCTAGTAATCCGCCGCAGGCTCCGCTGGTCCCTGACGGAGCGAGTGGAAAGCACGAATGTGTGACGCACGCGTGGCGTGCGTCTCTGCGGCCAGTAGGGACAACGCCAGATCCCAGCCTCCACGAGGATCAGCTCCGGTGCCTGTGCCAGCCTCGCCNTCGTATCGGGGACACGGGTGGAGGTCGGATACCCGTCTGCAGCTGACGGAGGCGCTCCTGTAGAAGACGAATCTCCCGCTCCTGGGAGTCATCCTCGAAGCCTGGCATGAATGGCTCGTCATCAAGGAGGTCCGCAGGTGGTGGAGAAACCACACCAGGAGGTGAAGCAGGCGGAGCACCTGTCACGGGCACCTGGGCCGAGTGCTGGGTGGAGGCCGCAACGCCGGCAGCTCCCTCAGAAATCCGCGAAGGAGCCGTGGACTGAGCACGCAGGAGCTCAGTCGGCGTGCGGATCGCGTCAGTCTGCTCTCGCTGCAGACGACGCATCTCCTCCTGCTGGCTGCGCAGGTCCGCAATGGCCTGCGAGCGAGGGCTCAATACCCCTGAAGAAGAGGAGGAGGGATCACCTGGTCCCTTGTCCTTGTCGTCGGGCGAACTCATGTCGCCGCTCACTATGAGACGACAGGTCATGTTTTCCGGATTTCAAAACCGTCTGCGTTTCTCGAGAATTTGAAACGCTGGCAACTTTTGACTTTCCGGGTGAAAATTTGGCTAAGTGTAATGCTGACGTCAGCAATTGGTTGCTGACGTCAGCACGACCTGATGACGTCAGCAATCAACAATGCTGACGTCAGCTCGTCCCCCCCCCCTTTTTGTTTTTGTCGCGGTTCTGCGCGCGTGTGGAGCCGCTTCGCGGTGGCGCGCGGCAACTCCGCGGAAGCTGCGCAGCAGCTTCCGCCCAACTGCTGCTGCAGCTGTGCTGTCAGCTGCAGCAGCAGCTGCGTAGCTGCGTGTGCAGCGGTGGCAGCAGCGGCTGCGCTGCTGCTGCTGCTGCTCTGTGCTGCGGCTGCTGCTGCGCGCTGCAGCTGCTGCTGGCTGCCGCCGCCGCACGCTGCTTCTGCTGCCACTGCTGCGTTGCTGCTGCCGCCACGACTGCCGCTGCTGCTGCTGTGACGCTGCCGCCGCTGCCGCTACTGCGCTGCTGCCGCCGACGCTGCTGCTGCGCTGCTGCTGCCGCCGCTGCTGCCACGCTGCTGCTGCGGCCGCTGCTGCTGCGCTGCTACTACCGCCGCCTCTGCTGCTGCTGCTCTGCTGCTGCGGCTGTGGGTGGGCGGCTGCACGCACCGCAGTCGCCACACACCTCTGCGTGGCGGTACACGCCGCTGCTGCTGCCTCTGCAGCTGCGATCTCACGTGGTGGGTGGAGTACGTTGACGGCGACCGGCCGTCTCCAATAGATCCCAGAAACTCTGCTGCAGCGGTGACTCTCACTGCTGCAGCTCTGCTGCGTCTCTACTGCGCAGCTCAGTGAGAACTGTCTCACTGCTCTGATACCATGAGAAAGTGCGTAGAAGCTTCCTAGCAACACAGCCGCTGACCGGGCGTCAGTGCCTGGTCAGACGGTGACGACAGTCACAAGTCCTACACACAACGGCAAGGGTTTGGCTAGGAGACACAAGACACTGTCAGAATGCTTCAATATAGCATATGCAGAGAGGAATGACAAATGACAGGTCCAAGGCATAAATACCTGCCGCGGCGCACGGCGGGTGTCGCACGCTGCAGTCCAAGAGCTGTCCTAAAACCGGCCCAAAACCACTGTTTTGGCCATAACTCTGCGCACACATGTCAGAATCCTACGCCGTCTGAACCTAGACGTGCAGAATCAAAAGACGGACTCAACGACTGGTCACATGCATGCATCCATTGACTGACAGTGAGCATAAAATGCAAAAACATGCAAATAGGCCTCATGGCCAGTCTGCCGAAAGACGCCTGCAAGACGTAGAAGACACAGCAAAGAGTCCCGGTAGCATCTGGGGCTCTGGAACAGTGGTCGGTCAGCTCCAAGCGGGTAGTCCGCCGCTTGTCGTCGCGCCGGTGTCACCAAGGCCGCCTGCCTCAGGGATCTGCACGAGTATGGACACGGCCGAGTGGTCACAGTAAACTGTACAGGAACGGCACAAAGCACAACAGTGTACGCACCGGCAGCAACATCTTTCCTCTCTGTCACTTGCATCAGTGATGAGTGGGATGTTCAATAAGGTTTTTCTTTTGCGCAAATCACGATAGAGGGATGTCACAGACAGTGGCAAACAAGTGCCATTGTTGCACGCGAGGCGCGCACAGGGTTACGAAGTACATTCATCTAAATATCTTCTTTGAAATAAATAATGTGTGGGATTGTGTAGGTCTTCTTGTTCTTCTAAGAACAAGAATGTGCATTCCCACATTACACTAGTGGATACATTGGGAAATCCTTGGCTAACGAGCTGAGCCAAACTGAATTGAATGAAATGTGCGCAATATTGTAATTTGCTACGTGAAAATGAATTCATGAGAGAAACAATCACATAGCACTTAGAAAATTATCGAGCATGTGTTCATACTTTGAGCTACTTTTTTCCAAGGGTAAAAGATATTGAGACCCAGACTCATGTGACAATGCTAAAAGTTATGTACAAATGCATATGACATCGTCGCATTGAAAATAACACATACGACGATGTAAAAGGGAAATGTCCTAAAAAGAGATGTCCTAAAAAGTCATTGTATGCCATGCCGAGATTACAAGCCCCTCGGTTCTTGGGTTTGTGATACCTTCGATGGACGTTCATTATAGTTTGTGTGAGGTTTAAGACTAAACGGTCATTGAAAGGAACATAGTGGGCCCAAGATAGTAGGGCCCAGCTAGGAAAAAAACATGGACATTAAGTATGTGTTGGGTTCTTCACTGGGTTTTATTGTTGATCTTGCCGTTTTGACACTCCAACTCTGCAAGCTGGTCCTTTTTTCTTCCTAGGATTGTCTGATTTCAGAGCTCTCACATGAGAGGGGCCCCGGCAAATCGACGACCAATGATGAAAGCCACTCAACGCATGCAACCCAGGTCGTCGATGCGACGAGGTCCCCTTATGCATAGTTTAAGTGGGTCCTAGCGCATCGACGGTTCGCGATAAAAGTCGTTGATCGCAAGCAACATATGACGTTGATGCGTTAGGGCCCACTCACGAATGACACGAGTGTGACCAAGCAAATCAGTGGCGTTCGGTGCCTTCAATTAGTGACTTTCGTCGTTGACCGTCGATTGGCCGAATGTGCCATTGCACGTTTTTTCATGCTCGGTCTGTGTCACATGTCGCAATCTAGCATGGAAAACGGGGTGGTCAGATGGTTATTCTTCCGCATGGTGGGGATGTCATGGGCACACTTGAATTTTGTAGGGTATCTGGGCTATCTCACCCTTTTTGCTATGGTATTTTACATTGACATCAATTCTCTCCACCCATGGTACTTTATACATGAGAGCTTAAGACAAAGAAGAACATCTCTTGCAACGTTGTACTTGTAGTTCTGAAGCAGTGAAGAGTCCAGCTAGTGACACATGTAGGGATGAGAAGACTATGCTTTTCTCTAGCAACTTGCAGACAAGGTCCCAATGGGCAGCAAGCAAGTGTAATTGCCATCCTCTCCCCAAGTACTTCCAATATTGATCACCCTCTTCAATACCGCTCCTCCTCTTCCTCCCATTAAGACCACCTTTGCTTGTGAAAGAGATCATCATCAACATTGTCATCCATCTTACCGTTATCTTCCTCGTCTCCTTCCTCATTCCCTATATTACGTACCAACTTTGTGCCACCATCCTCCGCCGCTCCCTTGCTCTGATCCCCCTCATACATTGTGAGGTCATCAACCGCCAAGTGGTGAAACATTGCATTCTTCCTTATGGCCTCTGAGGCTGTCAATGTCTCACATTGCTTCATGAGCTCTTTTGGTTTAGGAGGTGACTCACAATATTACGCGCGATTTTGGAATGGTGAAGAAACAGAAAACATCATGCTAATTCGAGTGGAGCACGTTAGAATCTTCGCCGTGGCTGTTTTTTCTAGATAAAAACTTTGTGCTGTAGCGTGTGAGCACATTGACCACGACGGACAACGACCTCACGCACGGTGTTGGCAATTGACCAACCAAACCGATGCACTTCTGAGATATCTACAGTTGAACCTCCATACCGGGCCTTTTTTCCCCTTTTTGAACCCAAATTGCAGCTAGTTTTCAACCATTGTGGAACGGGAAACTAGGTGTTTTTTTAGAATTTTTATTTTTTCATTATGCTACAAAGTTAGGCAGATATACGTTTATTTTCTCATGTATGTGGTTATTATAGTTTCGTTTTAGAGTGGTTCTTTGAAAGACAAAATTATTACTGGATTGATTGGTCATGAGTAAATGTAAGAGGGGAAGTGGAAAGAATGTCACGTTTGGTACATGTGAAACGTTTTGTGTGGTCTTTTGGGTGTTCCGTGATTTTGCACTCGGCGGCGGTGCTTCGCATATGGCTGATGTTCCTCGGCTTGGCGAGGAATATCACAAACATGGCTTGTCAGTTTCCAGAGCGATTGCAATATCAATCTACACTCATCTCTCATGAAAAACAATGAGGGTGAGTTTGAAATAAATGATATCATGTGCTCCAGATCGGTTGTTATTGACATGAGGAAAATGAATACAAAGCGTTACAAATGTAAATGACATCATGGGTAGCTTTTGGGCCACGAAATCAACGATGAGTACAGTATAAGCAAGCTAATCCTCACATATGTGCACAAATATCAACACACGTTAATGTGAGTTAATATTCATGTGTGCTTTGATGAAAATGTTTGTCAATGAAAAGAATCATCTTTAATAAATCAAGATAGTCCACTTTTCGTACGGTGAGATCTAAGAAAACATACTAGTTGTGATGAAGGTATCATAATACCAATTTTGAAAGTGTTATCATGGCCTGATGTTGATTGAAAAAGTGGACAGATTCAGAATATCATACACTGTGGACTTTTCTCTTGTTTGGTACATGGTGGTTGGTCTTTTTTAAGAGACTAATAATAGTAAATATTTAATTAGACAATAGGTTTGAATTCTACTAAAAGTAAAACATGTCGAACTTATCATTACTCCATGATATCATGTTGAACATTGTGACCAAGAGAGCCGGGTTCAAATGGTGAAGGATCTGAGAACCGTCGGAGCTCGTGTGGGCAAAAAAACTTGCAGTATTTGTGAGCCCAACTACTCCAAGCTTCTATGTTTAGGTACTCCTGACCGTGTCCTCCGTCACTGTCATGAGGCGTGAGTCATGACCTCATGGCTCGTCGTCAGAGGCATCCGCGTAGACGCGGTCCCTGAATCTAGAGTTCGAAAGGAGAAACCACATGTTTTAGGTTCGCTAGTCCAAAACGCGAATTGGCTGTATTTCTGCATGTTGCGTGAAATTTTCAGACTGTCGGTGAAGGATTGAAAAGAAAAGAACAAAACGCAAGTAGCAGGCCCGGCTTTGCC